>VXAY01007228.1:16471-90735 GCA_013399855.1 Oxyruncus cristatus | reverse complement strand
AAAAAAAAAAAAAAATCAGCTGGTTTTCTCACAGTACAGCACTATGAACTAAGCCATCTTTGGCATGACTATAGTCTGCTCCATCGGCCGCTTTGTCCTGGAAGAATGTGCTTTAATATTGACTGTTCATCTTTTCAGCATCTGCTTCTTTCTGTCTTGTCTCATCATCTCTTTTTTGTTCTCATCCTTTCACCATGAAAGGATTACTGTAGCTAAATATCTTTTAAACACATCCCATTCAGATTCATTTGAAACCCACCATTTCAGAAGCCTTTAAGCCTTTACTTAAAGCTTTTAAATCAGCCCTATACTGATCACTACTAGAGACAAGGTATATGATAAAAATTGTGTGCTAGGGGAAAATTCCTAATGCTGCAGTGAAGTCAGCAGGGGTGGTGCAGATCATAGACCTGTTTCCTTCTGTAAGTTTAGCAATTGAAATGCCAATTTCTGCAATTCTAGGTGGCTGAAATTGGAGGACTTTTTTTCTCTCATAATTATGATGAACATTGCACTGACTTACCTGGAGTTATGGTACTTGGCAACTTTGGAAATCCAGTCCCTGCATTTCACTGTAAGGAGCCCTTCAGGGAGGATTATTTTGAGTTCAGATATTTTCTGTGGGCCAAAAAAGACTAGTTCACATTGATGAAGTACCCTGAAGAGATGAGGGTTGGCTTGCAGGCACTTGGCATTCAAATGTTCATCTAAAACTACTCAGAATTTTCAGGTGTGGAAATCTGTCTGGAGATATACAAGGTCATGCAGTGTGTCTGTGATCTCCTATGGCTACAAGCAGTTCCTTCTCAGAACATTTCAGTATTTCTATAGCAAGCAGAGAAGCACTGATAGCAAGCAAGCTGAAACTGTAACCATCTTTCATCCCTCGTATTTCAACATCAGGTACATGATGTTGAAATATGAGGGATGATTTCCAAATTTCAGCTAGTATGGTATCCAGGATATTTCTTTGATGTGGTCCCTTTACAAATTTAAAAAAAAAAAAAAAAAAACAACAAACCAAAGAACAAAAAACCAACGAAGCAAACAAAATTACTTTTGGCAAACTTGCTGTGACTATTTGATATGTGATGTTTGACACCAGAATTTACTTCTGGTTGTAACTCCTCACCAAAATGAAATGGCATTTACTTTATTCTGCCTTAGTTTTATTTTTGGCTAGGTTTACTCTGATTTTGTTACTTAGTCTAAAAAGGAAGGAAATTAGTAGCCTGTTTTTTTCCATAAGGGAGACATAAAGGGAAAATATAGGATTATGTTTTTAAATGTAAATTTTCCTCTTTTCAGTCCTCAAAATCTGTGTTATTGAAAGTACTGTTCAAAGTAGATCAGTGAAATTCTGTAGGAAGACTTAAAGCTTTGTGCAAAGGTAAATTTTATCAGTTTCCTCTAGAAGGAAAGTGTTCTTTCTAAAGTGTATGGTTCCTTCTATGCCAGAGCTGCAAAAAGGAGTGTGGGCAGCACACTCTTTCTATTCTTGTACCATCATGCTTCATATTGCCTGAATTTAGTCAGCTGCATTTCCCCCTGGTTGAAAACCTCGTTCCAAATTTTCATGACACTTTGAGGAAATCCAGAAATAAGCTTTTTTCTAGTCCTCTCAATAATCTTTTCAGATTATTCAAATTCTCTTGCATACTTTTTTAATAATAATTTTCTTCAGTAAAATATTTGTATCTTTCTCTAGTCAAGGAAAAGTGTCTATCCTTTTCTTTCAGTAGTTCTTTTGTCTTGAAACATGCACGCACTTGAACGCAGTTGCATTATTCCAGTGCTTATCAATATTTTCCACAGATTATTAACAGTGAATCCCTTTCCTAAGTGGAGACACACTAACTCACTGATAATTAGTGCAGAAGTATGCTTCTTCCAACTAAAATGTAAGCCAGAAAAACTTTCTTGCTTAGATTCGTTGGAATATTGAATTGATTAATAGAAACGTACTTTGCAGAACATCTGCCCTTAACAACTGGGCTGCAAAGGGATGCCATCTCCATGCAGAGAGTACAGCTGGGTATGCTGATGTCAGCTACTCCACAGGCCAATAACAGTTTTTGTAATCTAACCATTTTTCTTGCATTATGCTTATGTACCTTACAGTTACTATTCTGCCTGCACAGTTTGAGAGGTCCTTGTTATACTTAAGATCTCTTACAAACCATCTGGTTTTCTCCTACTAACCTGCACTTTCCACGCTTGTAAACCAGTGTATTATCCTGAAAATGCAAGCTTTCCTTATCGGGATCTCTTAGAAAACTGCAAAGTAATAGAAAACTAACAGTGTAAGAAAACACTAGAGTGAGGCTCCCTTTTACATATTCTAAACTGATTTTTGCCCATTTTGCAGTAGCCTTATGCTGTTGGTTCATGACTGTCCTGTGATCCATTACGGATAACCCAGATAATTGTCACTGTGCACCTCAGTACCCAGAAAGGTCCACCGTAGCTAAGGGTGGCGGGAGGGTTTCCTGTAGCTGTGTGCAGAATAATAAGAGAACAGGAATATCTGGTTCATGTGCAGAGCTACCCGGAATACAAAGCAGTCAACTCAATCCTCCCATAAACCAGAGGGCGTTTCTAAGTTCCGTCCTCTCATGTGGGAAAAGGTGGGAACAATTCCTGTCCACTGTTCAATTATCAGCAAATGAGACTGCAGTCTGTGAAAAGGCAAGCTTCTAAGAAGCTTCAGAAAGGACTTTTACCCCACATTTGCTGTTAATTTTGTTTATGTCATTCAAACCCTACTCTTTGTATTATTCTTTCGGTATTCACCACACTGACAATGATGGCAGTGTAGAAGTGAACATTAGAAAAGCATTTTCTACTACAAATTACATCCTGTCTGTGGCTGGCAAAATTGTATATTAATTCTTTTGTGGGCATCAGAGGTATCATAGAATCATAGAATGACTTGGGTTGGAAGGGAACTTAAAGATCATTGATCTAATTATATGAAGAAGTAAAACCACAAGAGTTGTCCCAGATATTTTCTTATGTTACAAGAAAAAAAAAGGTTTCCTATAATGGTGGTAGCCTAACATAAGAAAAATATTTGTCTTCCCATTTATTGTGTATTCAAGTATCTGATTCTCAGACCATTTAAAAAGTAATGGAGTCATGCTATATACATGGTATTCAAAATTTTGCTTAGTAGAAGTAAAATAAGTCCATTGCCTGGAACTGATATGAAGTGAATCTGAAGTTATGCCAACTGGGAGGTACAGTTATGAAATTGTACCTTTCAGACTGACAGGAGACAAATACTCTAAAGCACTCAGAACTATTTTTTAAAAAAAGCTTATTTTTTTCAACACATCAGTGCACAATAGTGAACAAAAAACATACCAAATAGGACTAGAAGAAGCTTTTCTTTACAGTAAAGAAAACTAACCACAGTGTAGAAGAGATTTGGATTGATAAATTGAGTGTTGGCATGTGATAAATGGACTCAGCACAAATGCATAGAGCATAGATTCCAGTAACGTAATGAAATGTGCATTTTTACCCAACTTGCATCACTTGTTATGTTTTTCTTTTTGATCTGATACTGAGGTGGAGAGCTTTAATTAAAATGGGTTATTACAAGTGAGTCCAAGCACAGGAAGGAAAGATTAGGAAGCAGCAGGAAACCAAGGAAGAATATAATAACCAAAGACAGACTCAGGTTTTTGAGAGAAGAAACCACCATAGCTACAACCCTAAATTCTCCTGTAGTATCCTTCCACTGAATAAATAAAGGGAGGTACACTATAAAAGGCTACACAGGTCAAAATATGAGTTTACTTTTAACTGGAAGACTTTATCATCTTCTGCAAAGATTTAATTGCTTAGGCTTTTTCTGGCTTAAAATCTATATTAAAGGGAAAGAAGGGAATATCTAAAAGAACAAGTCATACATATGTATGTGGCTTTCCCAATTTTGAAAGTGGAATAGTATCTTTAAACAAAGGAGGTTAATAATTCATATATAAATTTATTATTGATTTATTATTGATTTATAGTGCGAAAGCAAGCTAGATTTCAAACCACAAAACAAGTCACAACCATCAGTGGGAAAAGTGTTAATAAAATAAAGGATTTTCATTTAGAAAAGATAAGAGTTCTAATTCTTGCTCAGGTGCTCTAAGATCTCTAGAACATCAACAGTTTTGTAATAGTCATAGGAAACAGTGGTCTTTGCCCCCCACAAGCACATAAGGAAGAATATTAATCAGAAAATTGAAGTTTTGCTTTACTTTTTCCCCCACAGCTTACCCAGATACATTATAAAAAAATCCTGTCTAAATAGGACAAAAAGATTTACTGGGTTCTGTTTTTTTGGTTGGGGTTTGCTTTGGTATTTTTTTTAGCTAATGAATGCAAGTATTATGACTCTGGTATCTACATCAAATATAACAAGATACAAGATACACAAATAACAGGTCAGTTTGCATTCATTTTATGTTTGTTGTTGCTATTTTTCAATATTTTTGTCAAAAAGTCTGAAATCACACACTCTGGATTTTCTCCTCTATCACTGACACAATGCTCTCTTCCCAACCTAAGCAGAGAATGTAAGGGATACTTTATTCCTTACAGAAAATCTCAGAGGAAATTTTGTTGTTTTTTTTCTGAGTATCATAAACAGTCACAGCACATTATTTCTGGATTAGACTGATAACCACTATTTGCTGTGCTGACTTTCCTTAAAATATTACTTTCTGGCATCTTCAGGACGAGGAACATCACATTATTATGATGATCCAGAGGGGCAGGAGTCAAGCCATACCTAATAGTACACTGTCTAAACACAGTTAATTGTCCATGCAAACACAGTCATTACAGGTCTCCTCTACAGCAGAATTTTTACCTTAAGTAGCTTCACAAACTTTGACAATTTTCTCATCCATGCAACCACTAGAAATGGTTAGCAGGGCTGTGAATACAGTTACAGAGAGGGTTAGTGTTCCACAATTTCACTAGAAATGCTACTAGTTATTTCCTACTCAAGTTTTTTTTGCACACATTATTATAAAAGCAATGAGTGTAAATCATTGCTGTCTCACAAAAGCTTCTTTCATGAGCTCTCTGAAAAATAATTGTAGCTTGCATTAGCCCATGCTTGGGACTAGTACCAGGTAAATCCATCTCCTCTTTTAAAACACACACTAATTTCATATACTGTGTCTTCAGCTTAGACTACAGCCCAAAATCTGATTTGTATAATTTACTGGATTTATAGAATTAGTGGAGATGTGACAGCAACAGCAGAGTCTATATAACAGCTGTGTGAAATCCTGAAATTAAAATTTATTAGTTCAAATGTGCACAAAATAAGTAAAAGAAACCCTACAGTACTGTACAAATGGAAGTATAAAGCAGCCAAAACAAAAATCTTTGCATTGTCATATCAGAAATGTGATTTTTTTAATTTATTTTTTTTTAAATTTATGATCATATGATATGAATTTTTGACTGTGGGGAGAGACAGAGAAATCTCTTCAGTGGTCGTGGGGACCCTTCAGTAACACATGTCACTGAATATAGTAACTCTTTATTTGAACCACTTGCAGGTTGCAGGCTTTGAAAAGTCACTAGATTTTTCCACATAACCCACAGTGAAGATCAGAGTCAACATTCAATCTTCATGACATCAGAGTGTGTATTTGCAATAGAAAGCCAAAATCAGTCATGAGTTTATTACAATTATTCATTTAGACCTGCCCTTTTTTCTTGACTAGGGTGATTGTATATTGATTAATTTTCAAAAATTTCAGTACTTTATAAAAAAACTACATAGCTAAATACGTTCAGTGACATATTTAGAAATGTCACTGGGCTTGACTGTTGAAATTAAAGACATGGCAAGATTTACATCTCATAATAAAAAACAGCTGTTCATGAATACTCATGATTGCTGTAGTTCTGCCTCCAGACTTCAGCTGGGTCAGTGAAACATTGAACTCCGTAGAATAAGCATCTTAAACATTTGTAGTTTTATATGCTGCAGATTTTAATATTTGTGATAACTACATTACGGCAGTGGCTGAAAAGCTGACTTGGTGCTCAGGGCGTTTCTGGCTTCCCTGCCTGATCCATTTTGCTGCCCTGCTTTGGCCTGGAAAGAGCAGTTACTGTATATTGCATAATTGCACAAATTCCTGGAGCTAGTAACACATGTTATATGCCGCTGGAAAGTGTGAAATCCACACTTTCCAGTGCTAATAGCTATTTGTTTATTTTTAATTTCCTGGTTCATGAAGTGCAACTTCCCCGCCTTGTATAATTCAGCCTGCACTACCGCCTGCTCGCTGTGGCCCACGGTTGTCCAGATTTCTAACCGTCTGCTCTTGTAGCACATGAACACAAGGAAAAATGTTTCGAAAGTACCAGTGTAGCTAGGTGACTCTGCCATTTCTGTCCTGGAATTTTTCTATTCTGGATTTGCTAGCTTAGAAACATGAGAGGATATCACATTATTAATGAAAAAAAGAATTAAATTTATTCCCTACAAGAGTCTTCCATTCTTAGTTGATGTCCAGGTAATCTTTTTTTCATACAGAACACAATCCAATCATTTTTTTGCCTGCAGTTAATCTGCCTTTCCATTAGCTCCTGAGAGTAAAACAGTAACATACTAATATTGTTTTGGCTTCATGGCCAAATACGGGTATTTCTTCAGGCTCATTTGTTACCATTCATCTAATAGCTGCTTTAAGGTTTATGGGAAAAAATAAAACCTACCACAGGGATAATCTCAAATATGGCCAGCAGCTTCTGCCAAATGGTTCACAGCAGCCCTGCAATTATCTTATTGCTTTATTTCTCAGAAGGGAAACACGCTTTCCTCGAGCTTTTGCTGTAAAAATTGTGGAACTTTAAAAAAAAAAAATTAAAATTGCTTCTGTTGTAAAGATCTGATTTCACATGAAAATTATATGCATTGCAAATTGTTTTCATGGCAATTTACTTGTCATAACTGTCTATTGTACTGAAAAACTCTACAGGGAGTTGGATGGATTTATTCTACACATAGAATTTGTAAAAAAGACACAATGATAATAAAAATAGAAATATTATGACTTGCTGAAAACCCCCAGATACAGAGATTGTTTTTAGCTCAAATGTAGCAGCATTCTGAGGTCTGAGTTTAAACTAGGCTTCCTAGCAGGGATTAGGTACGTGCTATTGTACTTTTATAATGAGGAGAGCACTGAACCAAACGAAAATATTGTGCCGTATTGACAGAAGACATTCAGAGCTACTGCACATAAAATAATGCAACAAATAACACAGAAGGCTCCAAACACTGCTGTGTTTGTGCCATCATTATTCTAAATGCAAAGCTTAGCTTTATTGCTGAAAAAGTAATCCAGAAAGAGTTGCAGCGGCCCAAGCTCTGTGCCACTTCAAAGTGTGCACCCAGAGAGAGGTCCTTGGAAAGTCCTTCCCAGCTTTTGCCGGGAAATGTGCCCAAGGGGCAGTGGCTCTAGCGTAAAATCTGAAATAACTTGATTTTCACATTTTTGCTAAAGTGAGCCTGAATCCAGCCCTCAGCTGTGCCCATCAGTCAATATTCTCAGTTGCTTGAGGGAAGCACAGCAGGCTTTGAAGTGGAGGAGATTGTTTTCCAACCTAAACGATTCCATGACTTTACTTAAATGCAGTTGCTCATGACAGACTGTACTGCTGCGTGGTCAGATACAACGCGGGAGTGTTTGCATGTGTGCTCACAAGAGTGCACTGGTTTCCATTGTGTTTCCTTTTCCAAATGCTAAAAATTGGGGGGTTGTACTCTATAAGCTTGGGAGCATTACCTCTACTTGGGAGAAAGTGAAGGCATAAAAATGGAGTTCAGAAGTAATATTACTACTGTTTAGAACTGCTTGGGAATTTTGCAGAAAAATTCTAGAAATTGTTAATTCACTAATCCTAACCATTTTTCATCAGAAAACAGTCCTCTGGGAAGTCTATTGTAATAAATTTTTTCATTAAAATGTATAATTCTGATGTTTCCTGTGTGGAATGTACTAAGAGGTTTAAGATTAAATATTCAGTTGAGAACTATTTTGAGGCTTTTGTCTCTTCAGGCTTTTTGGAAATGTGGATTTCCTCTTTCAACGTGAAAACACCCAGGGCTGGAAAGCCTTTACCTTTCTCATGTTATTTACTGCATATTATTGGACAGAAAGATAACTTAATTAGAGGCAAATCATATGAGATGTTTCTTCCCCAAGAATTGTATGCCACACATACAGTGAAAGAAAGCTGTTTTCACTAAAACTCTACCAATGAGAGGATTACAGTACGGCCAGAGTTGTTCAAGAAATACCTAACAGCAGAAAAGTACAGACAGATTATTGCCAGTACCTAAGAGCTGTCATATCATCTCTAGTAGGTAGTTGTTGAGCTCACTGAGCAGGTGACTCTGTGATCTCATAAGCACAGTGTCACTGGGGAACTTTTTGGAGAAACTTTGCCTGGTGCATGTAGGAGAGGTCCTGGAGTCAGGAGAGACAGACTGTCCTATGTCCTTGCGTGGGCAGTTGCTGAGCTCAGGCTCTGCAAGGGCTGGTGGGCTGTTGGGGCAGAGGGGCTCTGCTGAGGCTGCCTTGGGGAACAGGGGACTCTTCAGTGCTGGGAGAGCCCCCAGCAGCTACCCCCAAATAGAAAAGGACTAGATGATCATCCCCCTGGCACAAGAGTTGTGCTCTGCTATGGACCTGAATTTTACTTCCTGAAGGCAAGGATCGAATATGAGTTATTTTCCCTTGGTGCAGCAGCACTTGCTGGGAAGAGCTGAGCCAGCTGCTGGGTGGGTCTGAGCTGTGCAGCTTCCCCACACTTCAGCATGACTGCTGAGGGGTTTACTGTGTTTACACTGCGGGATGGTCTGAGTAAAAGCACTCAAAATAACAGGCTTGGAAATGTACACAGTGGAATCATACCCGAGTTGTTTGATGCTACAGTAGGAGGGAATACCCAACTGCACGAGGGATTCTGTTATTAACAGATCTGACATAAAAATCTTCAGCTAATTTGATGATACAGGTCAATTTCATTAAAGCTCCTGCAGACTTCAAGAAGTGCTGTTTTCCTGCTGAACTTAGTGCTGGTGGCTCAGGATCAGTCCCTATTTTACAAGTTGGCAGCTGAAGCTACGGCTCACCCCCCTTCTTACTGAGTTCCAATGTTGTACCAAAAGGCCTGAAACAATGCACAAAAGTACTTGCCCCATCAGATAGCACCAGAGAGACATTTTTAGCCCCTGAATATTTGGCAACAACGAAATAACTGGGTTGGCAGTGGCACTCTGCTCTCTCTGCTCTGTATTCATGTCTGCTTAAACGGGCTTGAGTGAAGCAGTACTTAGATCTAACAAACCAGGTAAATGTCACTCCTGTGAAGGCTCTTTCCAGAAAGAGATGATGCACAGTGCCATGCGGCAGGGTCATGCCTAAGCCTCATGGAGGAGACCCAAATTAAATCATATCTCCAGAAGCTGCTGTTCCCTAGATACCAATATGAAAATAATCCATTTCTAAAGATAAATTTTCCCCATGCCTCAAAAGTAGAGCACATCAAATGTTGCAAGAAGCAAAAAATAGTAGCTGTAGGAATGGTTTCAGAAATCTCAGTGTGTGTAGAGGAAACCCAGAGCTGTTAGCATATTTTTTTTACCTTTTTGACAGGAAGTAAATGTTCTGTGGCAGACAAATCTGCAGGAAATAAAATTTTACGATGTGCTGTAACCATACTGGTTATACATCTATACAGTACTGGCAGACTATCAAAAGACACACATTTTCAGTGTTTCTGAATATGACTTGAAAGCAGCCTGACTTCTGTAGTCATAAACACTGACAAGTGTACTCTGCGTACGTGGACCAGATGATGTCTCTTTTCATATTAGCGTGGTGGTGTTGTACAAGCGGTCCAGTGAGATCAAAATGAACTGAGAAGCAAAAGGAATTTTCTATCTTCCCTATATATTGGTTATAAACTATTTGGCCTATAAAAGGAAACTGCAGCTCCTGTTTTCTATCCTATTAAGTTACTGTTCAAAATAACAGTAAGCAGTGTGGGCAATTATTTCCTTCCCATTCTGTGCATCTTAGTAATATGGAATCAGATTCTCTTTTCGTTTATCCCAAGATAATCCCTAATGGAGGGCCACTATTGACCACGAAAGCAATGATAGCTAGTTGCAGACATAAGATACTTTTCTTCACGTGTGTAGGTATTTATGTTTACAAGAACTCTGATGCTTCTGTACTGACTGTCTGTACTGTATACTCTCCAGGCCAGTGCTGTCACCACAGCAGTACATAAACCAGGTGTAAAGTATATACTTCAAAAACACCTCCCCTTTTCAGTTCCTATTCCTCCCTTCTAGAAACAATGCCTAGCTCAGTTGAAAACCAGGAGTAATTCATGATTTCATTATTTTTTTTTTTATGGAAAGGTAGTACAGCCAGGTAGAAGTTACCATTCCAGAATAAGTGCATGATGAAAAATCAAAAAAAAAGCATACCAGAGTAATGAAATCTAGTTGTATTTTTGGGCTCTGTTTTTTTTACAAAGGCAGTACATTTGCGTATGCATACATAATTACCACACTAAAGAATGCATTTGAAAGTGGGAGAAAGTAAATGTAAACAATTTGGCTCTAATGTCATTGTTAGGACCTTAATCATTAGTGTAAAATGTCCTTGTTCTGGTTACTCTCACCTGGTTTGACGAAAAGTTTTCCTGTCAGTGTCACATGGAAAATTTTCTTTGTGTAACAACCTGTGGGTCATTGATAAAAGAAGGTAGGAAAAGCAATGCAAAGCTGAAAAAATAATTATTGTATTGAAAGTACATTTAGTGCTACAAAAAGCTGAGGTAGAACAAAATTACATCCCCAGGGAAAAGCAGCAAACTACTGTAATGTGGAGTAAATTAAAGTAAAATACACAACTGCACAAAACTTAATGGAATTGACCACTCAATTAAAAGATTTGACAGTGGTCCTTGATTCTGGTGTTTTAGTTTCAGGCATCTGGACTTTCACATTTTAGTCTATGCTCTTTGTTTGCTCTTAATGTAAAAATGTGTTAGGTAATGTTCTAATGCTTGCAAATCAAGGAAGGTTTCAAAGATGAAAGTAGAGCTCTTCTCGAGTAGCTTTTGTCTAATTGTTCTTTGCTATAATACACTGCCCATGAATCAAAGAGAATAATTTCACTACAACTGGGGGAAAGACTTGTGGATGTCAGTTATTTAAGAGGCAGAAAATATTGAACGTTTAATGCTCTTTTACTGCTGACTTACAGAATGATTTAATGTAATTGAACTTAGTTGGTTAGAGCTCGGTGCTGATAATGCCAAAGTTGATTCCCATAGGGGCCATTCACTTACCAGTTGGACTCCATGATCTTTGTTGGTCCCTTCCAACTCATTCTGTTATTCTGTGAACTAGATGTCTGATAGTACTAAAACTAAAGTACTAAAACTAAAGTACTAAAAAAAAGGATTAGAAGCATATTCCAAAGGTAAGGAAAGAATAGATTGCAGGATAATTTTAGGGAAATCAGAAGTATTAAGGTCAACAAAGAAAAGAAAACTTGCAGTGGAGCCCTCAGGAACTAGCCAAGGCAGTCTTGAGAGACAAGAGAGACAAAGTAGAGAAAAACACATCTAACATCTATATTTAAAATGAATGAGCTATTGTATTGTCATCTGACTTGAATATCAAAAAGGATATCAAAATATTAAATAATAGCATTGCAAGCATCAGGAGACTTACAAAGTTGTGGGAACACACTAGTGTGATGCCAGATAGGATAAGCCTCGTCTAATTTGCGAGCAACTGGTTTGATGGTGGGAGGCCACAGATGAGGCATATCTTGATACTGCCCCAGGCTTATGGAAAGTAAACTAACAGAGCCAATACAAAGTAGGTGTCTCCAGCTGTCATCCCCAAACAACGGTTCAGAAGGATGGTTTTCTTCTTTGTCATCATTGTACTTCATCTCACAGATGTCATAAGGGTCAGCATGATAAGCAAGTTTCTTTCCTCGTGCTGCCAAGAACAACAGCCCCACAGCTTGTATTCAGTGCCTCACTGACCCCAGAACATGGAAGACCTGTGTACTGGTTATGCAGGTATACAATTAATTTGCTCAGTTTTTCCCTCCAGTTCCCTGTTCAGGATCTCGGCCATGTCTGACTTACCATGGGCCAAGCCTGCAGGAAGGAGTAGGCTCTATTTAATAACACTTGATCTAGAGCCTGGTGGCCAGGGCCATCAAACCAAAGGCCACATTTAGGATTCTGTTAGGATTCTGTCTCTCTTACACATTCCTAGTGGCCTGGGCAGGGTGTAAGGGCTCTTGTAGCTATGGGAATGAAGCCAGACTTGGTGAAAAGCCTAATCTCCATAGTGGATACCTAAGAAAGGGCTTGTTGGGATCATTACTGGAAAATTTCTCTGCCACTGATACTGAAAACAGTGAAATAAATAAAATGCTTTTCAGAGAGAAAAATATAGAGTGCGCTGAGACATTCTGGGTACCAATTTTCAGCATGCTTTCTGCATAATTAGCATGCTATTGGAGAAAATAACTAGAAGGCGCCTTTAGAAATCTTTTTTGCTCAGGGCCCTTCAGTATACAAAGCTGGAAGTACCACGGCAGATTTTAAACAGCAACTGCTATTTGTGCCGGTACTAAAAAACCTCCTGAAGTGAATTTTTCTTTAAGCTTCTCAACTTAAGCCTTGACTACACATTGTCACTGTGATATACCTGTGGATGCCTCACATTAGCTTAGTCAGGAATGCTGTGTTTAGCCTTTTCTCAAAGTCAAGCCAAAATCTACAGTGAAAAACTCCGCACAGTTGAATGCATTAGTATTCCATAGGTGAAGTCAGTATACCTGTACACTGACCTCTATTTTGAATCAGTTTTATAGCCTTAAATGATTAGTGCCTGAAATAAATGATTGAATATGCCTTGAGAGAAAATGTGTGATGAATAAAAAGATGACAAATGCTTCGTTTTGTGCTGAGACCTGGAAGAAATTTATCTTGTTTAAAAAAACTACTAGAGTGAAAATGAGGTAATAATCTAAATTTTCAAACTTGCAAAGACAGAGTTTTCCTGGAATGTTTAAGATCTTTTCTAGCATAGTACTTTATTTTCTGCCTCCTGTCTGTTTTCCTTTTATCTGCATAAAGTTGCACATGTACATTGGAGCTGCTCACTGCTAGGAAAAACTTAAGACAAATGTTCCCTGTTCAGAAGGGACTACACTGATTTCCCTATGGCCAACCCTTACACTGTAAAGTCATTTCACTCACCTCTGATTTGAAAAGATGACCTAGGAGTGGATCTGAAATCCTTACGAGTGCGTCTAGATAATCTATATGTGTCAGGAAAGACAGTAGCATCTATTCAAACCCTACACTGGTTGTAAGCATAAATTTCTTGTGAGGCCCTGGCAATATTGTATAATTAATACACACAGTAGTAGTTTCTCTCTTAACCCTGTGGGACACGATACCTTTAACTGAAAATTGGGGAAAAGGTGAGAAGATCACCTTTTCGGATTTGCTGAGCAGAACCTGAGAAGACCAGCTTCTCCTGCCTTCTTTGTAATGAAAAGTATTTCCACCTTTTGTTTGTAACAGTCCTAAGTTTGTCTGGACACTCATATGATTAAGTATACTGCTGAAAAAGCACATCCTTGTGCAGGGGGACTTCCATGTGTCCAACCACTTCACTGTGTGGCTAGAATAGCGTTAGGCAGCTTTCCTACTCCCCATAAGCTGAGCCACTGGTTCCAAGGCTTCTGTATGTTTACTTCCCAGACAGATGGAAAAGGCAATTTCAAACAAAGTAGGCAAAAACTTCCATTTTGGAAGGACTTCTTAAAATAAACTGTTAGTTGATTAACGGTAGAATCCCTCTTACTGCTTTCTGCAAAATTCACGTGCTATTAAATAGAACAACCAGAAGTCACCTTTATAAACCTTGGATTCTTCTGTGTGTCAACCTTTCTATGATTTTAGCTGCCAGGGGTTCAGACCAGTGTAGTTCATTAAAGGTAGATTTTTCCATGGAGGGTGAATCTCCTTAACTTTAGCAAGTAAAACCAGGGCATTTCCATAGGCTTTCATCACGGGTGTGCTGCCAACCCAGCCCCTGAAGTGCAGACCTCACTGAAGTAGGTATTTTGTGCAAAGCACAAATTAATCACTCCTTATTAGTAATTTTCAAGGACTTTGCCTTTTCCTGTAAAAACAAATCCTATACTTTATCCACTTAGACTACTATGATGCTTGCAGTCTTTCCCATATGCTGTTAGCTGCTCATTTATCTTGCACTAGTGATAGTCTTCTTAACGTGACCTGTGGTATGACTTTTGCTGAATAGAATGTAAAACAGGAGCTGATAAAGAGTGTTTTTACATCTGAGGATCATAAATATTGAACAGATTCCCTGTCATGCTTGTAAAGAAGAGCATCATGCCTCTTTTGGTTTTGCAGTCAGACTTTGAAAAGCAAAGGCCTACCAGCAGTACTGGGGTATATCTAGAATACTTCTTCACACTTCTAAAGGAGTACAGAACCACTTGTAGAAATTTAATAATAAATACAAACAGTTAAAGTACTAAAATGCTACATTAATGCAGTGTTAGCACTGTAATATCAGACACTCAAAATCAGAATATTTTAGAGGGTTGGGCTGTTCTAATTGTAGTGTGGCTGAGCTGCATATCCCACATTACATACGGCATATTTTAATAGTAAGAACATATTAAAACTTACATTTTAAAATCCACTTTTCTTTTTCAATGTGCAAAGCTTATGTTAATGAAGAGTGAGTGACAAAGTCAGATTTGAAGGTGATCGCTTCAGTGGTAAGAAATCATCAAACTCCGTAGTTTCACAAGTCCTTTTTCAACCATCAGGTTTTTCATTTAAATAAACATTAAGCATGCTGGCTGAACTAACCAGTTCACTCCTCAGAGTTAATCAGATGGTTCTTCAAATAATCTCAGTTAATCTCTCAAGCTGTAGGTTTTTTTATTTTTCCAAATCAGGATAGATATATAGATCTTACATATTTTTAAAAACAAATAAACATACTAAGAGAGTTTTGAGAGCATCAGCCAACTTTAAGATCGCTCATGTCTAGCTTTCCTAGTCAAAGGGTACACTGAGAAATAGAAGTGGCTGAGGGATAATTCACACTTTTTGTTTGAGACCAACACGGAAAATTTTATGTCAGCTTGATTTGTTTCATGGGTGCTTCAGTATAACCCATTTGTAATTTGTTATCTGGACTTAATAAAATGCGTAAGGTATCTTTTCTCTATTTACACAGAAAGCAGCATTAGTGCCCGTTTCAGTTCAATCTAGAGTCCTGTTTTCAAGAGTTTTATGTCAGACACTTCATGATCTTGCCATGGTGTTTAAACAACACCCTTGTCCCACATGTCACCCTAAGGCTCTGCCATTCATCATCTTCATTAAGTCACTTAAAGCTTTCTTTTAATCTTCAAATATAATTAGTATCTCTTTGAGAGGCTGAATTCAGCCTGATTTTAAGATAATGTCTGTCCTAACTGTTACTTACAGCATTACCTGAATAAGGACAACATGTTTAGACTTCAGTTTTTTAAAAGTGCATGCTTTTGTTTTAGGTGGAAAAGTGGAAAAATTGGGGACTATTGAACTCCTATCTTTTTCATCTACTAAAGGGCTTTTCTTTAATTAAAATGGGGATCTCATTAGCAGAGACATTAATCTGTTTTATTTTTTCAAATTATTCCTAAGGCATACTACTACGTAACATGCTGATGTCCAAACACAGTTGATAAAAACAGTCTGTAGTCTGACACAAGTTGAGTTTTTTAATAGAGTTATAAAAAGTCTTTGACATTTTAAAAAACTCCTATGTGTTAGAAAGAGTAACATTCTTCCCCATTAGAGTGACTTTTTCATCAACAGCGATGATTGATAGAGTCTATTCCTGCTAGAAAATAACTCCGTTCGAATTCTGGATCTGAATAAGACACTGGAGTCTTAGTTGTACAGACGTGTGTATTTCCCCTCTCTGCACAGATGAAGCAGTGCAAAAAGGGATAATCCATGGTCATGAAAGTTTGCTCGCTATGCTTGTCAGAGCCACAGCAAACTGTCTGCATCGATACAGTTTTCATTCTTGAATGTTAGGTAGTCACTTTATGTTCCAATTGAGTAGCCATAAAAATTTAACAGTAACCAGGCAACATCTGCTACTGACTTGAGCAGGTGAAGGAAGATGGTCCTTACACATTTTGTGTCTGAATACCAGACATGAAAGGGCAAGTACAGAACAAGGTATGAGGGCCAGCCTGAAAGGTTCACCCAGCTGTTGCTGCAAGAACGAAACTGTGCCTTAATATTTATTAAGAGGGTTAAGAGGGAGGTGAAAACTAATCTTTCAATTCAGGGAAATGGCTGAAAAGTTTTATCTGAAACTTGCTAAAAAAACGTTTGCCCCTGGGCTTGCACAGAGCAGGAAAATATCATCAGGGAAGGAGAATTTTTCAAAAAATTATCTGCAGGAAAGAAACAGAAAGTTATGATGGCATTCCTGGTGTAACCTTACCAGGTACTTGTACTGGATCTTACCCAAATCCAACAACAAATAGTTTTACTCTTTGCTCCTTTATATTTTGATGCTGGCTGCACATAAAATTGAACATGTTTCATTCAAAGAATATTACTATCTGGATACCAGTTGTCCATGCGCTCACAAAAGAAATAGTAAAGGGTATTTGCTTCAACATAATGGCTTCATTAAGTAAACAGAACACAAATAGCTCAGTGTTGTAGAAACAAAGAGAGTTTTCATAAGCTGAAGAACAGCATAAGGATGACTGTTTCAGCTTCATGGAACAAAACTGGTGGCTTCTTTGATAAGCATCATCACAAAACCAAGCTGGGTATTATTAAAATATGTCTTGTCTCTGTAGTTGTGTAAGAGATGGTGTAAATCTTTGAAGCCATTTTGCTTATATCCATCAAAATAAAAGACCTCTTAATTCATAATTTATGAACACTCCAGTGAGTGCTCCTGCAGGCTCCTGTGACCACCTTAACAACCATCAGAGAATGCTAAGCAGAAACAGCAGGGACCCTTCTACACATAAACATTTTTTTTTCCAATATCACTTTATAATTTATATTTTTTAATCTTTGCATTGTTAAGTTCTTTGCCCTCTGCTAAATAGGATGTTAGCTGGTCATCTCCACACTGTTGTAAAGATGAAAAGACTGGAAATAACACCTAGACATCTTCACTGCTCCATGCTAACAGAGCAGAGGCAGCTGGTATCGATCGCCACGTCTAACTAGTAATAAGAATGTAAACTCAGCCTTGTGCTGCTTTCCATCTAAGCAATGCAAGTCAAGCTTTCCTTTTGCACAGGCCTGCATTCATTTCTTCAGTTGTCAATATGTCCTGATAGAGCTTTTAGAGACTTATCAATATTTAACTGCACTTCTATTGACTCAGCAATTACAGAGTAATTGATTTAAGATTGATTATCATCATGTTAAGATTTTAATGGTCAAAGACTAATATAACTAACTGGACATGAAATTATTTTAGGCTTTTATTACCTTTGTCCACAAATATTACTGTTTCTTGTCACCAGATTTTAAGTTTTACCTAATGTTCTATTGTTCACCAGAAATAATTGAAAATAATATTTATAGATTTCTTCTTTGCAAGAATTGATTCCTATTTCTACAGCATAATATTTTTATTATGGCCAAAACATTCAAGTATATCTCCTCAGAATATCTTGTTACTAGTTAAAACATATGAAAAGTAGCAAACATTGAATTAATCCATTGTGCCAAATGTGAGACAGTTAGCTAAAGGGTAAGACAACAAAGTTATTTTATCAACTGCAGTGCTGTATCCAAGACCTAGATTTGATAAATGATGCTTTTCATTAATCAGTTTTATTGATTTCTTGCGTGGAAAGGTCTGAGATGTAGTTGGAACTACAACAGGCTTGAGCTCTACCAGCTGTGGTGGATAAAAACATCAGCCAAGAAAAACATCCAAAAAATAAAATCCAGAATGTGTAAAGATGGAATCTTCTTCCACTGCAACAGTGATTAACTCAGTCCTGTTGTTTTTGCTCTTTGGTTCTCTCGGTGTGTGAGGTGGAGTCAAGGCTGTGTGTGATTTGCTGTGTACAAGAGCAGTGGAATGGGAGGGCAGGACCACCTGCCACCAGTACCGGTTCAGAATTTTACATTTAGACAGGAGATAAAATCACAAAAAAAGAGCTAATTTTTTTTTGTTTGTTTTTAAGTAACATCTAACTCAATTAATAGAAATCCAACAGAAAAATGAGAGGAGAAATTGAATGACAGGTATTCAGGGACTGTCATTGTAAACCACTTTCCACCCAGTCTTTTCTAAGATTATCAGAGATTAATTTAAGAAAAATTAACACTGTATTTTTTAGCTATCTTTTGTCATGACTTACCTAATGGGGCACTTTTTAAGAACCCACTTCTGAATTTTTTCTCAAGAGACAGAGGCCAGTTGCTCTCATAAATAGACTTTGGGAGGCTGAGTGTTAGATCTGGGCCTTAATCAAAGGGAAAAAAGAGTAAAGGAATCTTCAAAAGATAGCTTGCTATGCAAACGAAGAGGTTGGTGAGCTATTTCATTGCAGAACCAGCTTTTTCACTGGTAACAACTCAAAAATGATGCTTTCTACAACAAAGTGGAGAGATTTGAAGTTCTTGAAATTTTGTGAATCGTGCTTAAAAAGACTATCAAACAACTGCCACTCGCTGGGCTGCTATGTAAAAGATGGCCAGTTTTATTCTACAACATTGTCATTGTAGGATTTGGTCAGACCTGTGACTGTTTATGGTGGGTGTATTTGTGACTTCTTTTTCTGCTCTTTGTTAGCTACTGGAAGTGTTGTAACTTTCAGGCAGGAGCAGTCCTGCAGACCTGTTCCCATAGAATCACAGAATTGTCAGGGTTGGAAGGGACCCGTGGGGATCATCTAGTCCAACCTGCCTACCAAGGCAGAGCCACCTGGAGTAGGTGACACAGAAAGGTGTCCAGATTGGCCAGAGGGGCAGCAGGGTGTTTCAATGGAGTTACTGAGGGAAAAACTTCTTGAACTCTGTCAGGCTTGGTGAGGTAACTCAGAGGGGACAGAGAGTTACACAGAGGTAAAGCTGAGGGAACTTCGCAAGCATGGCCAGCGGATGTTTTTGAGGGAAAATCTCAGGTAAAGGGTGAGGGAAAGAATGACAATCTTGGAGGGAAAAGCTGAGTTACTCATTTTTTTTTTCTATGGGTCATTTTGGGCATAAAAAAATGAGATAATGCTTAGGGAACAAAAAAAAAATTAAAATTTTGAGGTGAAATCTTTGGTAAATGTCAGGGACATTGAGGGCAAAATCAGAAGTACCTTACGAAAGACACTGGCAGCTTCTCAGTCTGAGCTGTGTCCTCCTGCCTTAGCAGAGACAAGGAGGAGCTAGGAGAGTAGGGGCTTGTAGCTGAAGAGGGGGCATGAGAAAGGCCCTCTGGGCAGAGGGACCTTGGCAAAGGGGCCTTTGCACAAGAAAGGACTCCCTGGCATCCCTGGAGCGGGGATACTTGAGTCCAGTGGGCACCTTCAGGCTGCCCCAGAGGGCTTTGCACTGGGCAACCTCCCTGTAAGCAAGGCTGGGTCTTTGCTGTCATTGGCCTTTGGCCATCACGCTCCTGTGGCTGCCCGGAGAGAGGGGCAACCCTGTAAGGAGGGTGAGAGGACCTGTCTCCACACCCAAGGTGGGAAACGGAGTTCTCCCGACCCCCAGCCCACCCTGTAAGCAGGGAAGGCCTTTTTCCCTTGGCACTTTTGTTTATGCAACTCCTGGCCTGTGTGACCCATACAAATAAAACAGAAGGAAACCCTTTAATATTAATACAGGTAGGTTTTTTGGCATGCAGTGAGAAAAATAAATCATCAGAGCCTTCACTCAATGCTAAGATTGCTTCTGTTCTCTACGAGGATTCCTCGAGATATGCAGTTTCATGAGATACACAGAAATTACATCTTCCAGTGTAAATTCAGCACAGCAGTTCAGGCTAAGCATAATAATACTTGCTATAATAGACAGTGATATGGTAAATACAGCTTCAACATTCCTACTGCCTGATACAGTGTCCCACATAATAGGTTTTGTGTTAACTTCTCATCTGTCAGTGAATGCCAGAACAAGCAGCCTCTGCCAGGTGCTAAATGGGATCTGATCCAAAAGAAATCTGGTGGTCTTTCTGATCTTGCCCTGGTTTTTGTTAAGAAATTTAGTTCTGCACACCTTAACTTGGGTCAAATGATAAAGTGTTATTATTATCAATTAATTTGAGAGATTTCATGAGTGTAGGAAACCTTGAAAGGCAACAGTAAGCTTCCTTGAAGAGCCCAGGAATTATTCCTGAAGGTTTGATTAATCTATTTTTTACCAAGATGGGTTCTAGAAAAAGCCTGAAATTAAGGCTGTATTTTGTTTAAAAAAAAAAAAAATAAAATCTGTAAAAGCAAAACAAGTATTTTAAACACACAGGTGACTCAACCATCCTTGTTGTTACCAATGGGCCAATGAACGGTCTTACAGTACTGAAAAAAAAAGGAAAAGAATCCAGAAATAATCACTGTCAAGAGGCTAGTTTTGAAATCAAATTAAATTAATTTCTGTCTTGCATCTAGACGGATATTAGATCTGTATAAAACACCTGGAAAACACTTCTCTTCTGACTTTGTTGCACTTTTTAATTACTTTCCACTGTTTGTACTGGGGCTTTCAGTGGGCCCTTTGATTTCTCTCATTCACTTGAACTAAATTAGGACAGCCAGAAAAAGTCATTTTGCTACCTCGGAAAAAGTGAGGGGTTCTGTGTTAAGGATTCCCCTGCATTCAGTGAATTTGGATAAGGAGTTACAGTTTTGGATAATTTTCACAAGAAAACTGATAGTGGCTGGACCATTCTTATTATTGGGTTAATTTTTTTCCAGTTTTTAAGTAAAAGATGCAGTAGTCATGGAACAGTACTATGTGTATCAAGTTGATTCCCACTCGGTCAGACTACTGATTGTGAAATGAATAAAACATTTTAAAAGGACAAGTCAGTCCACACGTCTACAGTTCATTTTAGCAATTTATGTTTTATTTAACATTCTTATCCATAAGTAGAAAATACGGAATTTCACATTAAATATTTCATTTTAATTAAAACTCAATAGCAGGGGCAAAAAATCCCAAACAAACACACCCCCTCTCAAAAAAAATTTTAAAAAAGTGGCAAACCAAAACCCTGATATGACGGAATTGTAACACAATTCTTAGAGTATCTTTTTCTAACTGTACTGCAAGAAACTGAGGAGCTGAATTTTTAGAGCCAGTGGGTGTCACAGTTTTATTTGAAAGTCGAAGAGGCTACAGCTACCTCATATTCCTCAAAACTATATCTGAGATAGCTCAAAACATGTATCTGGGATAACCTGTCCCTGAGAAAAAAATGTTGAAGTTCTGGATCCTTAAGTACTGCATGCATCCAAAGGCTTTTTTCTTCTCCCCTAACACCCACAGTGGGCCTCAATGAATGCATTTTGTTTATTTGTTTGTTTCTTTGTTTGCTTGTTTGGTTCTAATGAGCTTTGGGTGAAATTTCGACAGAGATATGCACTCCCTTTTTGCCAGTCAGAGCCAAAACCAAGTGTGCTGATCTGCCATGGTTCTCATAGTCTTCCCTCTGCCATCTGCAAAGCCCAGGCAGGGATGCTCTCCAGCCTTTGATCTACCTCTTCTCATGCTGTTTCTCCCCGTCTTTGTGCAAAATCTAGATGGACTCTGTGATGATTAACTGCTTCCAGAGTTAATCAAGGGAATAATACTTCCCCTTCATGGAGGACTTTAATGATGTTAGTGTATGAACAGCTCCAAAAACTGTGATATATGATTCATCTCTCATTGTGGCTACAATTCTGCACATCATATTTTTCTAAAAAATGATGAGTGTTTGGTTTCTGTTTAGCTTCCTTAGAACAGCTTTTTCAATAACAAAAAAAAAAAAAAGAAAAAATTCCTTTATGTTTAAAGTTAGCAGTGCAAAAACCTTTTATCTGTTCAAGCTGGTCAAAAGGAATTCGAACCTGCAACTAAGAGAACACCTGTGTCAAATTGCATTCTATATATGGCATTTATTATAATGTGGCTCTGTGGAACGGTTAGTATTCAAGAAGCTGGAGAGAGAAGGCAGTTAGGGCAGGACTGAACTTTTACAGTGTGTCTTCTACTCTAGATTCATCTCTCTTAGGTCAATATTAAAACAGTAAAAAAAAAATAAAAACAACAAAACAAAACCAAAAACCTGCTTAGTTTGTAATTTATTATATGTCAGCATTCCCTGGCACCAAATGTAGCTCCAGCCCAATTCCTTCACTTCAGTGTAACAGAAGATCCAGAAACAGTTGTTTTGCATGACAAATTACACTGTCGCAGCCAGTCTTGTAATTAGGATAGAAGGTAGATATGTTAGACCCACATTTAGGAAAAAAAAGCTACAAAAGATTAATTGCAGTCTATTAAAATCCTAAATTCATCATCACTGGAAATTTTTGTCACTTTATGCCAGAGTGGGAGAAGTCCAATGCATTCATGAAATGAATCCCTTATGTGTTAATCTGCCACGCCAGCCTCAATCAAACTTGAGGGCCCAAATGTATTATAAAGCATAATTACTCCAGAGCTAAAATCTTAAGCAAGGCTTTGAGGACTATGTCTGTGAAACACAAATTGAAACTGCCATGGTTCATGTGTAAACAGAGAACTTAAACTAGTAGAACCTGTAAGAGCAAGACCTTCTTAAATTGCCCCAGGTATCAAAACAGAAAAAGTATTATTAGAATGTCCATATTTCATAATGAGTTTGAACTCTGCTCCTCGTAAAATGGATTTAAAGGCCTCCAATGCAGTAAAGACTTCCATAGGTTTTAAATTAAGCATTTTAAATTGCATTTATGTTGGTTAGCAATTGCCACAGTAGATGGGGTTTTTTTAAACTTAATTATACCTGCAAACATTCAGTATTTGGGTAGATTATGATGAGCCTATGTATCCCTTTTTTTTCTGTTACATATATTAATCTAAGTTCAGTTGTATCACAGAATACCTAAAATTTTTAATAAGACATTGTCAATCACTGAATTGTCATAGAAGGAAAGGTGGTCTTTCCTCATCAGGCTTTTGTCAGGACATAGTGTAACTTCTGAGAATACCACTCAGGGCCATTTAAATCAGTACATCATTTTTTTCTTTAATGTGATCACAGAAGTCTTCTTGCAAGAAGCAACCTGATGAAGACAAGTGGGGTCAAAGCTGACAAAAACAAATGCTTCTTCACTACTGAGAAACCCGGTTAGTAATGAAAAGTTCAGCTTAAACCACAATTTCTGCTCTGAGCTTCAGGAAATTTGTATTTGCTTAGTACAAGTGAAGAGAGGTTAAACGCAAAACAAACCTCTTCTGCCCTCCTTTCTGGCTGCAACGTTAAAAAAACATAAAAAGGCAACAGAAAATTTCTGACACGAGAATTTCTTTACTTTTCTGTAATATCCATAGCTTAATTTATCCTAAAATTATTGCAGCTTGATGATCAGCTAACTAGAAATACTCATCATAATTTTCATTGGCTGTTTGCAAAATATTGCATCTCAGTAATTTAATGCCAGTTACTTTATGAACATTTGCATAAAATAAAACACACAGACAACATAAGCAGATGAGACACCTCGTTGCATGACAGCACCTGAACAACACTTTGTAGCTGAGTATGTAACTGCTTATAGGAACAAACTAAAATCATAGGAAATGCACAATGGAGAGTCCTAGTGTGTTTCTGTGTAAGTTGATCTCTCTCAACAGCTCTTTGCCCACATTTTTCCCTGCTGAGATAGAGGATGTTCGAAATATTTCCTGCTATTTCATATGCATAAAATGACATGATGAGTTATTTTTTTACAAGCTTAAGTTTAGCATTCACCATGTGTGAGTCACGACCAAATTGGCCTTACATATACCACTTAAGAAATGAGTGTGAAGTATTAAATGTCCTGAAATCATTAGAATGGCTTTGCTGTTTGTTTCAGTGAAGATGCTGTCCAGTGACCTAATTATGACATTTTGGTGATGAAATGGCTGATAAACAGGGGGCTCTTTGCCATTGCCCAGGGAGTGACTCACATCCATTATAATACCACAGAAAGCAGTTGGATATTTAGTTTTCAGAGCTGGCCACAAGCATTGGGGCATAGTATTCCTTTCATTCTAATGCTATTCTTTCTACCTGAGTTCTGGATCAGAACTCTTTTTTCCAACTCTGTCTTCTCTGATGTCCTGAACCCCTTCTCTACCACTCTCTAGTTGATAATTCAGGGTGTCCCCATTCTACTGTTAGAATTAAAACAACAGGAGTTGATAACGTTCCCTTAACATTGTAGATATTCGTTCTTTGCATTCACATTCCATCTGTGCCTGCAAGGTCTGTGTTTCCATGACAAAGCTGAAGTTGCCCAAGGGATTGCCTTGGGACACCAGGCTCCTCCTTAAACTGGTGGTGACTAGAGATGGGCAGAAAGGGAAAAAATGGAGGCCAGCAGTGTCATAAAGAAGTAAGGGAATACTGAGGGAAGGAAGATAAAGGAAGATGAAAGAGAAGAGTGGTTACTGGGAAGAAGCTGTAAAAGAAGAAGGAATCATAAAGGTGAGAGAGATGGTGATGAGAGAACTAAGGAGAAAATATAAGCAGAATACCAAGCAGAATAGCCCATGTGTGAAGTAAAATGCGTGGGCACACGGCAAATTAATGGTATTAGTCCTCCAAGATGCCCTAATGATAATCAAGATTAATAGGACAACTGTCCAAATTAATGTAGGGGGAAGGCAAGGCTGTAGCATGCTTTCTACCAGAGTTTTTGCTACAGCATTGCACAGGTTAATTTTATATATTTAGCAAACTAATTCCACAATTTCTTTTTAGGATTGCTCATTTAAGGATCTCCTACCTCAATAGTTTCAATCTGTATTGCTGACACGATCTTATTTTTGTTAGAAATGGGTGTTCTAATGTTGCTTTAGAGAATGGAGTTGGGTGTTAATTTTCTTTGCAGTCTGCTCATGTAAAGCTCATTGAAGCCATTACAGTTCCAGAGGTGTGAAATTTTTCGAAGTGAGAGATGAATCCAACCTATGTTTCTGGAAAACATGTTTTGTGCTACAGCAATGGGTTGGAACATTTAAAATAAAGAGTGTCATTCCAGCAAGTAGCTAAACCTAGACACAACTAAATTTTTTGAGTAGGATGGAAACCTCACTTGTGATTTAGTGTATTGATCCAAAGGAAATAAGGAATGCTAGATTCTTTAGTTTGCTTGTCCTTAGATAGGATTTATTAAAAGCAAAATTGTAAGATTCCTTAAGGAAAGTAGAAAATAAAGTCTCTTGGGTGGATAGGACAAGCTGCAAGTGAGGTATTTGCTGCACTGGAGTTACTGTGAGAGGATGAAATGAGACAAAAGAATGCTTTTAATTCTTTTGATCTGCGTATTATTTTCAGTTTCTATGGCAGACATGAACCACTTCAAGATTCAGTAGCAGGGTCTCAGTGGCAAAGCAAGTGGGGATGCTCGCGAAGTATTGTAGAACTTATTCCAGCTGCTATTCTGTTTTCCATTTCCAACAAAGTGCATTTTACCCAGGGTGCACATGTATAGAACATAAATTTCTGGGTGTCATAATTACATGGAATGGTTATAACAATTAGACAGAAAGCATACAGAAAAGAGGAGTGAGTACATGAAGAATAGTTCACTTTTTTTATATAAAATCAAAATAGGTACTTTATTGACAAGCCAAAAATTTTACTCACATTTAAGTTTAACCATAGCTATTTATACAGTCATTGGTATGTGATTCACATTGAAAGTATAAGAAACTAATTATTTTATTTTTCTCATGTATAGCATGAAAAAGCCTGTTGAGTTGCAACTTTTAAATAAATAGAATTCACTGTTTATTAGCAGTATTTATACAAACATGCCCAAAAATAAAGGAGGAACTCTTTGCAACAGGGACTAGTTGTGGTACTATAGAGCCTAAAACAAGGTGCAGGTGCTATATTAACAAAATGAAACAAAAAAAATCACTGTGTAAAATACTGTTACTCAAACAGGATATAAGGGCATACCAAATGTGCATCTTTCCCACACCAAGTTCATTGTTCTGTAAATTTGATTTTTACCTCTGTATAAAAAAAAAGTTCATGAAATTTCAGATAGGAGTTGAAGCAAGGATGCCTCCACCCAGCACTTTGAGAAGGGACTAGATAACATAGGAAAACAGAGAAGACTAACAAGATTGGTATAATTTTCTCTTCACTTACAAAAGAGAATTAGCATTTCAACTCTGGCACAGACAATTATGAACCCTTGCATGGAACTGGTCAGTAAATTAGGTTGTGATATTCTCAGAAGAGACTAATGACAGTAGTTCTGTTCCTTTCCTTAATCCTGGCAGTGAGAGCATTTAACAGGTCTTCCTCCAACAGACTGGATTTCACATTTCCCCTTATAGCCCCCTGAAGACAATGCATAGGCAGTAGCTCTTCTCCTAAATCCTTAGGGAATCTAACACTTGGAGTTAAATGCAACTAGAGCATGAGTATATAAATCTTGGAAGAATAGACTTTAATTCTTTGGAAGAAAAAAATAGACATTCTTTAATTACTTTTGCACGCTTTTCCTCGCTTTAAATTTGCTATAAATGGTGAATCTCATATATGATGATGTTACCCTCCTTAAAAAAATGAATGTTAGAACCCTAGAAGCAGGGTTATTACTGTTCTTTTGAAATTCTTTCTTTAGGATAGAGGGAAAAAGCTGGGCTGACTCAGAACTTGTCAGTTTTGGTGGGTTTCATTTTTATCTCAAGGGGGAATTCTTGTTAAATAGTAGGTTCAGGTACAAAACCTACAACTACAATTTGTGTACTAGAAGTAGAAGGTAAAACTCTGAAGACAGAAGGAAAAGACAGAGAAGTCTCAAGATGAGGCAAAATAATTGCTAAAAATTGATTGATAAATCTAACAGTGAGTCAAAAAAATATTCTTGTTCAAGTGCATGTGAGTGTATCTGTGGGTTGTGGTTGTTTTGCTACTAAGAATAATAACTGTATAAATAGATATTATGACTCAATTAATATGGGGAGGATTAATGTCAGGTAGATTGAATATGGTGTATAAACACGTCTTCTTATCTGACACATGAAGTACAAGCTTTCCAAACCAGCAAAATGTCTTCTAAACATGTGTGTTATGGGCCCGACTGGTGGCTCACTAGACTGGGCTTAGCTGAATTAATTAAATAATAATAGCAAACAGAAAACAAGATGCAATAAAGAAGTTTACTAAGGTAGAACGAAACAAAAGTAGCACAGGGCAGTGTGATGACCATGATGAGTGAAGGGATCGTTGCAATTATGAAAGCAACACATAGCAGAACTACACTGATCCATGTACCAGAAGCTATTGTGACAGAATAAGCTGTGTTGTGCTGGCAGGTTAGGGGGTGTTGCCTCTTGGGTTCTCTCAGAGCCCAGGTGTCCTGATTCCTTCTGGAAGCCACAGAAGCTCGTGCTCTAACTGCACCATGGTGCCTGACTCTATTTTTCCTTAACTTCAAATTTGTTGCCAGTAGTTTGTTGGGTTTTGTTTTCTTTTCTTTGGGGGATTTTTTTGAGAAAAATAGAAAATGGCAGAAGTGTTCAGATATGGAGCTGCACTTGGAGAATCATTAGTTCTCTGTTTGGTGCTTCAAAGTGCTTTCTTCCATATTAATCGAGGATATAGTTTTTAAGAAAATAGCAAAGAGTCTGTAATTTTATGTAGAATATTAAAATAACTGCTTTCTATAGCTGCTTGCATTTTTAGTCAATTCATTGTCTAAAAAACTATGATACACTTTAGTGTCATTTTTTTCAGCTACAACATTTTAAAACACAAAAATTCCCTTTTGCAGGTCAGTGTAGAAGGCACTGAGTAAGAATCTGCCAATTTCCTTTCATGTTTGATCTCTGCTTCCTTGATCATTTCCGTAATCTCTATCACTTTAGCTGTCTATGCTTCCACTTGTAGCATTAACCTTGATATTTTGTAATAGATGTCTCACATGGCCTTTGCTCTTTCCTGTTCTCTCCCTTAATTTCCTTGGCCATACACACTAGTGGTTTTCTTCTTTTATAGCCTATTTATTTCCTAGTGTTAAGTTCTTTCCTTGGACTCCCATTTAATTAAAGCTGTACTGTCAACTTGAAAATCACATTTCCATCTGAAAATGTTGTGTCTTCTCTTGTTATACGAAGCCCTTGAGATGACACCAGCTAACAGGCAGAGCAGATTGAGGGTGTGTGGGGAGTGTACCTTCCCTTTTTTCATTTCACTTAACTCGTGTAACATTCCAGCATTCTTTTAGTGTCTGGCATTTCTGCAACCTTAGACAGATCTGCCACTGGCTGTTTGCAGGAGGAGGAGAGAAATAACCCTTCCGTCCTCCCCTCATTTCCCCTGTGGCCTTTCAGGAATATGTGAGTCAAGATCTAGTCAGTACTGAATGAATTAAGCTGTATTACAGTGCTGCTTTAAAGGAAAATTAAACTCAAGACCTCTTGCTCCCCCAGTTGTTAGGGAAGGACCAGGATGTGTATGAGCAATTCCAGAAGTTTAAAACAATTCCCCCTTATCCTAATCCCAGCCTACCCTTTGCCTACTGTTGCCAGTCTGGTCTTCAAAACCTCTGTGAAACCACCTTTAAATGCTTAGAAATGCATAGGGGACCAGCCTGATTTCCTTGATTTTATAATTCTTTCTGACCCTCTTTTGGTGCCAAGTGCCGTTGTGACTTTGGAATTAATGCTGCCAGAGGAATGGCCCTGCCAAAGTATCTGTTTTAGGAAAGCAGCAGCACGAGTGTAGAAAATATTAAAATGTATGTGTTATATAAAACCTGGTGGGGTGTCCTGTGCGTCTCTGACTCCCTGGGTGTGGACCCGCCCATAAGCAGGGTCCGGGTCTGGGAGCCTTTGTGCTCCCCCAGCTGGCAGGTTGTGAGGGGTGACCACCCTGCTAGCAGGGAGCGGATCAGGTGCCCCCAAATCTGTTTACCCTTGGTGCTCCCAAGTCCAATTTTGTTACTGTGTTTTGGTGTCCGGGTAAGTGGCGCTGCACTGCTGCAGCCAGCCTTGTATGTTGCAGAGCTCTGGGACAGCAACACTCAGACTAATAAACCATGTGAATTATCTGTAATGAGTAGGGCAGTAGGTTGGTTGTGACTGAGCGCTGGCTGGCAGGGTCCCAAACTCCCTTAGGCATGAATGTTACACCACGTGCCATGTAGCTTCTGCTTTGGAACATGCTCAAGTTCTGTGAGCCACAGGGAATGATTTCTTCCACTGAACAGAGACAGGAGGCGTTTACTCTTTGCAATAAGGATTTTAAGAGATTTGCTAAGTATGTGTTGCCTTTACTTATTTATTCCCGGTGTTGGCCCAGGTCAGTACTTCCCAGCTGTGCTACTGTCCTCCCATGAATTCCTCAACACCAGAAAGGAGCTCCTCTTCTTCTTTGGTTAATGTATGTTGTGCTTCTTGCCCAAACTTTTAAAACATGCTTGAAGAGGCAGGGCCTCCACTTGTTGAGTTGAAATACTGTAGATTGTAGAAAGAAGTAATAATTTGATAATAAATGATTGGTAACAGATAATAAATATTAAGTACTAGAAAGATGACACAATTGTTACAGGGAGATCACCTGTTTTCATGAGTGCTTTTGTGACTTCATACAGCTACTTCTGTCTGTTCACTCTTTTTCCTTGCTGTGTTATATCCTAATCACAGAGCAAATACAGCCCTCTCAAATAAACCAGGTGTTGAAAAAAGAAAAGCTGGGGGGGGGTTATATAAGTACCCTCCATGAAGAGATAAATTACTTCTGATGCACTAAAACTCTGCATTCTGGGACAGTACTTACTTTTTAAATTTTTAGTTTTAAAACTCCACCCAAGACAGTTTTATAGTAGTATTATGATGTCTTGCTGACTTCAACAAACTCAGATCCTACGAAAGAGGTTATGTGTTGCCTACTTGAAATGCATTTGAAAATAGACACTGAAAACAGTAAGAGTAGCTCTATGTTATTGTGAATATGCAGATATTTATGTGTTAGTGTAAAACAGATATAACACACAGAACAGAATTATGAAATGTGGTGATGTATATCTTGGAGTAAGTTACAGCTTTCATAAATTAGGTGGCTGGAAAGACTGACACCAGTAACACTGTAATTGAGCTGCCCAAACTCATAAGGACTCTTTTTTTCTTTTTCTTTTCTTTCTTTTTTTTTTGTTTCTGTTTTTGTTTGTCTTTTAACAGTACTTTGCAGCATTACTGGTGGTGAATGCAGATTTTTTGAGTTGTTCTAACATCTGCAAGGGTAAGAGAGAGAAGAAGTAAAGAATAAGGGGTCATCTCTTTTTATGAAACGAAAAATAAAATTTTCTTAATGGACTTTTAGGCAGGTTTTAAATAGTTTTATACCATGAATGATTTTCTTGCTAGCAGGCTTAGTCATGTAATTTCCTCTCTCTTTTAATCAAAGCTAATGAATTTTAAAGGTTTTTACACAACAGAGGACCTAGTACACTAAAAAACCTGTACTGCACAACCATCTCACCCACAAGGTTATCACATGGAAGGGAAATTTCTCCACATTAGTATTATGTATAAAATTGCCTACATTTTTCAGTGGGTGTTCAGTCAATTTGAGACACGTTTATCAATATTTTCTGTTAACTACAATAACAGATTTTGGCAAAAGACCTTTATCAAAGTAACTCACAAGCTTGCTTTCAATAGAGAAGGTTTTATTCTTTCTGTTAAAGGAATAAATGCTGTCTGGTCACATCTCAGTGCTTTCTAAGTGTATTATATTATATATTGAAAAATATTACAGTAAATAGACGTGAATTTACTAAGCCTGGAAAGCAATGACTTGCTCAGTGTGTGGGTGAATTCCTTAGTAAAGGTACTTGGTCAGGGCTGAATGTCTGTTTACCAGAGAGTGTTATCAGTGCTTTGCCTCATGCATTGTCACAGACTCCAGCTTTAGATCAGGGTGTTATTGCCTGGCAGTATTTCTGAAAGTGCTGTCTCAAACAAAAAAAGAAAAAAAAAAAAAGAGGATGCAAGCTTCTTTCGTGTTTCGTTTAAACACGTTTTTATTTTCCAGAATCCTCATAATTAAAATTCAATTCGTATATTATAAAAAAAATTTTCCTGAAATCTAGAATCCAGATCAAAATAACAGGTTGTTAAAATTTTTATCCTACTTATACCTAAGACTTTTTTAACTGAATGGGAGAACTCTGCCTTCTGTACTCAGAGCAGTGTGAACACTGACGGCCCATACGTAAAAGAGAAGAACTTTACTTGCCTGTAAGCAAAGCTCTTCGAGGTGGACTGTGCTCATTCACAGCCACCAGCAGCTGTTCCCTTTCGTTCTCAGTTTTAATATCAGTTCTTCTCTTGGGGAAACCATACAAGAGCCATGAGCAGAACTCCCCCCCCCCGGGAGGCACTGCTGGAAGCAGCTCTGTTGTAGCATTCCCCGTGACAATACGCCCTGAAGGATGATCATTTTGGGCGAGTAACTTTCTTACGTGTAAAATACATTTTCAGTGACAAACCTGACAGACTTCAACTGAGGAGTACTTACTACCATTTTATTTAGCAAATTTGGTAGTCTGTAATGCCGAAGATACCTCTTACTCCATGGGGGTAGCCCTCTGAAATCTTCCATGGTGTGCTAATTCTAGCAACAAATGCTGACGAGACAGAGCTGTAACTGAACAAAGCTTTCACTGACTGCAGTGAATGGCTCATGTGGCCACCAGGTGGAAGGACAAACATGGAGTTTTCTTCTATAAGATTAATAGAACAGTTGGAGATACCCTCATGACTGGGAAAAGGAGTCAAAATTTAGTTCCTTATAGAGTAATTTAAATATTTTAACACATCATTTTTTTCGCATACATATTTCATCTGTTTCTCTGATTAAAATGAAAGACATTCAATTAGCTTAAATCAGCTGTTGGGAGAAACAGAGTAGTGGGGGATTTTAAGCCCGAGACAGGGCAAGGGTGACTGAAGAGCTTATTTAAGGAAACGTCAGAATTAGAAATATATCTTTCCACATTCTAAAAGTCACTACATTTTATTCTAAAGATTGAGAGAAAAGGATTTAATTCCTGAGGGACTTTCAGAGCCCTCTGCTGTTCTCCACAGTCCTGACAGTATTTGACTTTCTGCAACTTCTTGGAAAGGACTTACAAAGAAAATGTTTTATTACCTGTTCCAAAACATCTGGAACAGATCTCCCATACCAGTATTTCCTGAGACTAATGTAGAATGATATTTTGAGATGTAAAGATTCTTATTATTTAAGTTTCTAGTGAAACATCATTGGACACTGGTGTTAAAATTCTGATTTTCTTTACATTGCTGGTAAGAACTCAGACATATGGTAGCTGGGAATTGAAACAACTGAGACAAATAAGGAATAAGTCCTCTTAATGGAATTAAAGACTACCTGAGCAAACAGCATACCATTTTCTTAATAAAGATCACAGTCAAAGCGTCTTGCTGGGTATTCATCCACTTCTGGATGCCCAGGGAACAGCCAAAAGCACTTTTTCCATCTGCAGTTGCCAAAGAGCATGTGCCCTTTTCTGAGTTCCTCAAAATGGTTATCCATTGCTTTTTGTTCCCAGGTTAAATTACTCTGAGCATCTTATATGGTTTATTTTCCATTCTCATTTCAGCTGCATTGTAGGCACAGAGCATATTATCATGCGTTAGATAGATTTTTTTTTTTTTTGGTACTGTTTCTGTATTCAGCACAGGTACCTTGTTTCAGTCTCTTCTCTGGATCTTTCAAATCTGCTCCTCTTGTCATGCTCTGCCCTTGTAACTGAGATGAACTGAGGCATTTGAGATAACCCTCTGCAGGTATTTTGGCAGTCACAAGAAAGACAGTGTCATTGCCAGGTTATAATTCAGCATTTTCTTTCACTCCTGATCCCTGAAGATTATTGACCTGCAGGATACATAGCTCAGCCTATTAAGTGTATTTTTTAGATGGCTTAACGGTGCACTTGAGGAGATAGTGAGTTAGGAAGGCAGGACTCTGATTTTGCCTTCAGTCAAATTAAATGAAATATAAATTGGGAAATTTCACAATTAAAAATGGCTTGCACAAGGATCAGTTTTGTCCAAGTGATTTTAGTTTTTCATATATCTGATTCTCCTTTCACACAATATGGATAAAAGAAACTTCAGCAAGTTAAAGGATTCAGTGAATCCTCAAAATTGAAAAACAAATGGGATGTTTTCTATGTAATTTTCTGACAATGTAGCTTAGCTTTTTTAACACTAACTGCTGAAAAGCAGATGTACATGCACATACTCAATAGCATGTGTTCAGTTTTTTCAGTTCTCATGATAATGTAGGAAGAAGTAATGTGCTAGCTGTTTCTAAAATGCCTGGTACCTTAATGTGTAAGATAGAATAAAGTAAAATGAGTCTTATTCCTCTCTCATTTCACAAGAAAATTAATTTTGACTATTGCTTTTTATTGATTTGCGTGATGGTAACTTTGGTTAAATAGACTTCTCAACTTTTCTACCCAAATTTATTACAGGAACAGCTTCTTGCAAATCTCATAATCATAATAAAATTCTATTACCGCATGCTGGGGGAAAAAAAGAAGCTAGAAACATTTACACTCAACTCTGCTTTAGTGATTGGCATCTTTATGATACCTAGGTACTCTTCATGCTTCTTTATGAGAATTGAGTTACATGACCTGGAAGTTCAGAGTAAATGTTTAAGCTTTACTGGTCCTTGAAAAGAAGTAAGATGGGAAAGATGTTGCAATACTTGTTAGTGAAACTATTCTGAAATTGAATTACAGATGCTCTCAGGGCTGCATCCCATCCTTATATAATTTATAGAAGTAAGTTATCTCCCTGACCCTCAAACTTCCTGTACAACTTCTTCCTTGTTAAACAAAAACAACTAGATCATCTGTTTTGACAAGCCAAAACTGGGAATCAATTTTTAAAGCCTGAATGTAGAAAGCTATTAAATTTCCCTAACTCAGTATTTCAGGATCTACCTTCCTCCTGTAGCTGAAGGTGTTCATTTCCTCACTGGATTATGTTTGCAGCATGTGTGGGAAGCAACTTCTTGGGTTTTCTCTGGTTAGTGGTGTTTAACTGTCTCTGAAAACTTCAAAATGCAAAATTCGCTTTGAAATGGGTTATTTCTCTCCAAGCTTCCTTGTTACCCTTTCCATACTCCCTGACTTTGAAGCAACTTTAGTCGATGTTCTGGAAGAGCCAGATAACACAGACATTGCAGCCTGCACTTGAACTCCGTTACTGGGATGTACAGGATGTACACTACAAGCTCATACTGATACAGCTGTGCTGCCAATGTGCACAGCAGATGTGGAATGTGCTGATAAAAGCATCTTTCTGTTGATGCAGATAAACTATTTCGTTGTAACACATGAAGTAAATGGACAAAAAATGTTATTTTTTCAGGATGCTTCCCTATCAAAATGCACCTGAAGTGATCTCGTCTCTGTCTGCTTTTGGCTCTGCAGAGCTGGACCCATTAACTTATTAGCTCATTCAACAGAGTGTTTATCCAAAATTCTAGGTATTTTGTGCTGCTGAAGGTGAGAATGAGAAAATGGGATGGGATGAAGAGCAGTATTAATAATCCATGCAAAGAAGATGTCAAAATATGTAATACAGTGGTACCATAAGGTTTTTACCAGATTCCCTTAATAATTCAAATATAGAAGAGTCCTGATGTATCAATACAAATGTAGTTGGGAAAGTGAAGAATAACACTTCTGAGCTAACTACTATATTATGTTAGTTAATATGTTATATTAATCTGAAGTGTCATTGTTTCTAATACCTGATGTAGATGGAAATTTGCAGCACTTCAATATAGGCTGTCACAACTAATCCCAAAAGTTTTGGACACTTCAGGTTGTTTCCTAGGGGAGAATATTTATACTCTAAATAATGTTTTATAGGCAAAAAAAGAAAATTCATAAGTGCTAGATCTCCTAGATAAATTATAAAAATGTGAACTGGATTACAGCAAAACGACACTTCATTAAACTGTAGTGGACTATACTCCCCATCTTGGAATACATTCCAGCCTCATTGACAGAGGGCTCATTGTTTAAATGCCTTCATGACTGGTTCAGTTAACTACTCTATCTTGCAAAAGTGCCAGAAAAATAAAGCTGTATCGGGAAGTTAAATGTTCTGGAGGTGCATAGGTTACCTGGGCCCTTCATCTCAAAAGCTTCCAAGATAGAAGTAATCCTTTAATCTGTATGAGTCTCAAGGCTCTCTTTTTTTAATGCTGTACTACATTTTCATCTGCTTTTTTTTACTTTTCTGAATCTCCTTGCTAAATCTATTCTGTGTTTATTAGGTGGTAGAGATGTCCCTTCGACCTTACTGACAGCAAAGGCTTTGGTGAAGTATTTTTTATGAAAAAAAGAAGGTGATTTCCCAGGGCATGCAAAGGATTCATTACTAATGGCAAGAAAAAGATTTTGAACCCTATCTTGGCTGAATGACAGGACAGATCAGTGAAAGAAAACACAGGATGTTACAGAAAATGGGACAGGATAGGAGAACAGAAATATATGTTGGCTGAATGCAAGCCTTTGATACCTGAATTCTCATTCAAATCCCTGAATTTAATGAAATACAGTGATATTTATTACCTTCTGGTAAATTATAAGGTGTTTCATTTTTTATTCTTCCTCTTTTAGTAGCATGCAGATTAACTCAGTTACAGCCTGGTGCTAATAATGCCAACGTCACAGGCTTGATCCCTGTATATGCCATTCACTTAAGAGTTGGACTTGATGATCCTTGTGGGTGCCTTGCAACTCAGAATATTCCGTGACTCTGTGACTGAGTTAATCTGCCCATGGCATTATCTGTTACCCTTCACTTTTTCACATTAACAACACTACTTCTCTTGCACCACAGAATAGCAGCTGCTGAAGAACACGTCACATGCATCACTGAATTTGGCCAAGGTGCAACTGATAAGTCTTTATTTTATTCAACAAGCTGTGCAATTTCTAGCCCAGTGCTGGTGGAGATTGAAATGGTACAGCATCATAATCTGTCCCAATGATGATGATAACATATAGGTAACAATAACTGTAGGTGTTATGTCATCTTAGAAAAATTACACTTTGGAATATAACTTTAACTGTGAATAATTGCATCGTAATCTGTATGTGTGTCAGTTCTGTACTGCCTTCTGAATTCCTTTTCCATGTGCAGAGCAAGCGGACAAGTGTTACCAAACACCACTGGGACATAGCACCTCAGAGAATAAATGTTAGGTATAACTTACAGACTTATGTTCACACAATCAGCTCAGTCACTGCCTTTAACTGTGCTTAAGTCCTGACTCATGGATCCTCCAAACCCATGTGACTCCCTTTTGTATTATCTTATACAGTGACTATCTTGGATCATGATGTCCAAATGCCTGGAATTAGGCTGCAGTTGATTCTGCCTTTCAATATTAATGTAGCAAATCTGAACTGGGAAAGCTTCTAATTCTAATCACCTCCTTCAGATGTGTTTGACTTTTGTGACTCAGTTCTTCCTTGGTTTTGATGCAAGACCTGCTTCTGGGATGGTCTCAGTCCAGGGTCCAACAGGGGAAGAATAGTGGTCATTTGTAAAATGTTTAAAATGTTTCATCTCCTTTTCCTTTGAACGTTATTTTAAATCTGTCAGAGAAGTCATCAAATATCCTTGTGATCTCCTTCACAGTGTATTCTTTCTTGCTATAATGCTGATTAAATGTCTAGTGAAAGCCATGGACAAGCAATGTTGGGCAAATTCAACTTGCTCTGAGGCTGTTTATCTTATCTTCAAACTGACTCCAAAACCTGTGGTTTAAAGTGCCATAGCAGTAGAATTGCTAAATCAGTAGAAAGCTTAAACAAGATAGCAGTATCTCGTGTTACCATGTAATGTGAAGAGGAAAAGATAGCAGAAATAAGTAATATAGTTAAGTAGAGGAAAATATAGCAGAATTAAGCAATATAGCTAAGTATGAATTGTACAAATTAGGATGGTTTGCTTAATTTAAAAAGTTTCAAAAACTGGAAAGGGTTTGGTACAGATACATCCGTTACAAGGAGCTCATAAAAATACCTCAGGTGGGAATTATTGAAATAATATGCATATAAGAGCTGACTTTTTCCCAAGTAATTTTATCTGAAAAGTCCTATAAAACTTTTTATTTGCAGGTAATTGAAAAATCACACTTAGTATGTGAGATCAAAATACTGTCTCATCATCTTTTATGAGGAAGCTCAGCATAGCATTCCCATGCCATTGGTTTATGGTTTATGGTTTATTGGTTTAGCATTCCCATAGTTTGGGTTTATTTATATTTTCCTATCAATTTATTGACCCTTTCCTGCTTTCTACAGTATTAGTTATTCTGAAATATTAAAATTTGCATATATAAGTTTTATTCAGCGACATGTACTTTGAAAAAGCTACATTATGTCTCCATGAAAATTACCTATAAAAATTCTATCAGCATTGAAAATGGAGTACAACTGTCTTGTCTAAGCCACTAATTGGATGGAGCTTTCTAGATCTGAGTGCAATTTCTAGTGCCATCACCAGTGAGGCTGTGTCATCTGAACATAGCCTTAGATTTTTATTTAGAGAATTGGATGTATGAATAACTCAGAGAGTTATTGTCTCCAAACCAATATTCCTCATTTCCCTTATCTGTGAACTAGTGCTGTTGCTCATCTTGATGTTGCTCATCTTGCATCTCCTTATCTCTTTAATTCCATGTGCAACAGTATTTTAATTATACTGTTGATTTTCCAGCTCTGGCACAAAATTGTTTCTTCCAGAACCATACCAAAATCATCATAAAGATGGGAAAAAATAAGTTATTTTTTACAAATGTGAAATATAACATATGTTCTTCTTTCTCCCATATGAGAAGAAGGTGTTCGAGAAGCATTTCCTAGGTTGACACAACACAAATAAAGAATGTATGTCGTAAAGAGAAAAAACTGAAACTCAGAATAATCAATTCATTATAGGTTGGAGATAATTAGTTTAATTCAGATGATTTCGAATTTACAGTTACTGTCACTGGCTAAATGGGAAATACGGACTTGGGACCCACTTCTTATCAGTTACAAGAAAAGAAAAACCTTTTTTTTTTGTGCCTCCAGGTAATTTCTACAGGAGAATAGTTTTTTTTATCATTCACATCTATTTCACTTTGTCACTATGAGAAGTTTCTTATATATATATATAGGTTAAGAACAATACTCTGCATTGCATGAGGATTTTTTTTAATGCTTTCCATGCACTCACCTGAAGTGGCTATTACAGAAGGTCTCTTTTTAGGTATGCATTTGTTGAGAGTTTAAGTGATGAAAAAAAAATGAAGTAGAGCTAATACAATTATGGTTTTTTTATTACTTGGGGTTAGTCAGCTGGAAAACTGGCTACCTTGCCTTAAACTGTTTTGTTATGCAGATGCATCAGCTCAATGTTCTGCAAGATCTCTGTGGAATATAGCTTTTATTTAACAGAAAAGGCGTCATCGCTGATGTCTGACTGAAAACTGAAATTTGGTTAGTAATCTTCTGATGTGCAGTTTCCAAGTTCACTGACAGTGATGCCACTGATGGTGGGATCTGGGCAACAAACCGGAAGTACTGGATGTTGGTGCTGCCTGCTGTGAGCTCCCTAGAAGATGGGGTAATATTGGAGGATAGGAGAACATCGGAGAGATTTTTCTCAGTAGCAGATATCACTGGACTAACCATGTACTAATACATCTGCAGGGATAGCTAAGGTGATTTTATGACTAGCAGAGAGGGAATTTTGGGAGGTGGTTCAAGCTGTACTAATGCCCGGGGTCTTGGTTTCTGGCATTGGCTGACACNAAAAAAAAAGGGGAAAAAAAAAAAAAAAAAAAAAAAAAACCAAAAAAAAAAAAAAAAAAACAAAAAAAAAAAAAACAAACAAACAAAAAAAAAAAAATTGAGCTTAATATTATGGTAGTGGTGGAGTTGGTGTTTGATGAACAGTGTTTTCTCAATGAGTACAGGTCTCTATAGCAGAGAAAAAAGGTTGTAAATTTGCTGGCTTGTGTCACAGAGGGACATCAGAGATGGGATCTGCCTCCTCTCAAAGTCTGTGACAAAGTACAGCTTTAACTGCTGTGGAACTCAGGGACTGTTTTTCATAGTAACTGTGAAGGCACACACTGATGTAAATCCATTTGGCTGGATTCCATCCTCCTATTGACCTGAGTGAAAGTACACTGCAGTCAAGTAACTTACCTCAGAATAAAAAAGTAGAGTTAGATCATAGTCATGTCCCTGGTCTGCTATTACTGGGGTTTTTTTCTCCCTTTTGCTTTTGGCTTCTTAAAAAGAGAGGAAAATGGCCTGCTTTGCCACTGTGTTACATCTTATATAGTCAAATGGACTTCTGCTGAGGTAATGCACAAACTTCAAGCAAATGATCAGTTTTTATTTGGAAAATGTCTCATCGTGGGCATATCAGCATTCATATTTAACTGGCAAAAAAAAAAAAAATCCTCTCCTCTGCAGTGGAAATTCTGAGGTGGAGCCCTTCAGCATAGGATTAAAATCTCTTGTGTAGGAAGAAAATTAAACAAGCTTTTATTTCCTCACTTTGATTTGATGAAACCCCACTATTTTGTATCACATAAGGCCTGTTGACCCACTCTGAAGGTCCTCGAGGTCTTTTCACATCGTTTCTCACAAAGACTGTGTGTCCACCCTGAGTGGTGCTGTGTCACATCCTACACATGGAAGTGTAGTGTTTTGGCTTCTTTACTCTGTGCCTTATGTTATGCCTTAGCAAGTAATATGAATGGGTAATAAAAAAAATACCTATGGCTACCTCAAGAGATCAGCTACTTTATTCATCAGTCTTTCTGCCTAAAGTTGGATGCTGTACCAGCAATAAAAGAGTGAATAGTCAGATAGGAAAATTGTGGTTATTTCTGGTTTATTCTGTCAGAATAACAAAAAACAAAGAAGGAAATTAGCCATAATTAACCCTCAACCCAGTAATTTTCATTTAAAACTACTTGTGCATGGTATCTTTTAAAGAGAACGTGTGTTTCCATTCAGTGCTGTTGCCAGGTCACAAACTGCTGTTTACACATTTCACTACAGCAGTACTGCTCAACTCTTATTCATACGTTGTCCTTTAAAGAAAGAAATTTATCTGGAGGCATTCATTTTTAAGAGTAAAAATCTCCTTGATCTGTCATTGCAGATGGGGTTGAGAAAAAGCTCAGCTTTATCAAGTGCTGTGAGAAAACCTCTGTGTTCCTCATAAGATTTAGACAGTGCACGTGCAATTCCTTTGCATACTTTAAAATGTACTAAACAGGAAATAAATGAAAAATTTAAATGCTCACCTTCAGATCATTTTTCCCCAGACAAAAAAAAAATAAATATCAGGTTATATTAATACAATATTGTCTGTGTTGGTGAGACTTCATTAACAAATACTGTTATCACATAGGTCATACTTTTTCACTGAAAGAATGAAATGTGTGTGATAGCTGTCTATTAACAGATAATTTAAGCTGTCTCCAGAAAACACTCTGATTCTGTCTTCTATTGAGATCTTTTAGTGGCAGTTTTTCTTCAGTTTTCATTGCTGGAAGTGGCCATTTAAGTGAAGAAATGCAACTCCCAGCATGAAAGGATTATTTTGCTAATCTTCCTTAAAGCTTCCCTTGGAGTATTCATTCAATATGAGGTTGTTGGTAGGAGACAAACTTAATATAAATCCTGTTTTTTGGAACTGTGATTTGAAGTTGCACAGCATTCCACAGTCACGTGGAAGGATATTTAGTAGAATGCTTGTTATTCATTCTTTCATTCTGCTGTGCTTTAAATCTAAGACCCAACAGGAATAATGCTTTCCTGTAGCTGCCCTGGCAAATATGGCTTTTATTACAGGAGATTTACACAATTTTCAAATCCAATTAAACTCATGCCACCCTGCTGTGGCATACATTAAAATTTAGTAAATGAATCTTATGGAATTACCTGCTTCTTCTACCTTAGTATTTCTTCCTTTTATTAAAGGTTTCTTCAACCTGAATTTTATTTTTTCTTTTTTTCCTACAGTGGGTTCTTTTAGAAAAGGGAAAATATGGAAACACAGAAAAGGTATTCAGAGGCAGTGCTGTAAATGGGGCAGTATGTTCCATCTGAGATAATAGAGATGACCCACTGGTTAATAAAAGGTAAAACCATTTCCAGGGTCCTGAACTAACTGGCAAGAGAACCCAAAAGCAAAAAAATTTTTTTCTGTGTACACTTTTTAGAAAAATAAAATGAAACAAACAAAGCAAAACAAAAAACCAGCAACAATAAAAAAAACACCTTTCACCTCCATGTGACATGCACTGGAAATACATCCCGTTAAGCAGATGAATCTTCTGTCAGAAAGGTACATTGCAATGTGATTTCACCACGAAAAAAAATTTACTAAGATTCTCCGTGGTGAAAGAGACACTGGCAAAACCACAGGTCACTACAGCCAGAATTGGACCTGACAGATTCTTGCTGTTTGACTGACCCTTAATTTCGTTAGGTGTGAGAAAAATTTGTCTAGCACATCAGAATATGAACTAACACACTAAATATTTTATTCTGTGCTAAGTTAAGTATTACAGGTTTTAATTAATCTTCATCAAACATCCTTTTTGAAAATAAAATATGCACAACTCAGGAGAATAGGAGAAGAGAAGCATAATAATTAAAGCAGAAATAATCAGAGCATGTGACTTTTAAAATTTATTATTGAGGTACTCTTTGCAAAACATGTCACACCTTTAGAGGCACTTTGCTTTGGTGAAGTGTTTTAGCCAAAGCACTGGTGTTTTGTGTCTTTGAATGTTGCAAAGATAGTCCTGGAAAGTGGAACAGGCTGTGTGTGGCACCCTGTTGTTGCCATCAAATGACCCTCAAACTGCCCCAGGGCATAGCCAGACCAGGGAAGCATGCACTGCTCTGCACCCTCTAGATCTCTCCCTAGAGACTGCTTTTTCTAGGTGCCCTAGGGAAAGACAAAGAGGTTCTGGAGACAGTGTTGTTCAGTGATTCCCTGAGGTTTGGCACTGGTGTTGAGATACAAACCCTGTGCCTGCAGGCATTACAGCGCTTGCTCTTGGGGTCAGAGAGCCTTTGCCTCTGCTCTTCCCTGTGCTCAGCACGAGCACTGTGATTCTGAGGCTTGGACCTGGTGGTTTTTTTCTTCAGATCTAGGCCTGCAGAGCGAAATCCCACCAGATCTCAGAAGGGACAAAAGTGTTTGCTTTTGACACTTTGATGAAGACTTTTCCATTTGTAACAAAACTTTCTGGATGGCACAGTAGTTTATCTTTGTTTATCTATTATATGTTGTTTTCACTCCTCTATTTTTATTGCCTAATTCATTTTCACTTGTGTTGTTCAGAGGTTCTTATATTGAGACCATCCTGTTTATGAATGCACTTTACTTGTCCCTGCAGCTGCAGCCTGAAAATCCTTTCTGTCTATGGCTGTCGCAGAGGACTAATCTGCATACACTGCTGCTCACCAGCACATTGTGTCATATTTGCTTTCGTCATATTTGCTTTTTGATCTCGTATCAGAGCGCACAGGAAGTCTTTCTGCCATTTGCGTTATGATATTTTTTCAGAACACTAAGTCTGGGCTGAATGAGTAGGATTGGGATTGTGTTAATTTTGCTTTTCCGCCATGTTACTTTGTGATGCTGTGGTTCATATTACAACTTCGTCAATTCTTCATCCAGTCTATTCAATTTCCAAGGGAATATGCCTGGAAATAATCATCCTTTTTCCCCTCTGCCGTACCTGTACTATCCTGTCAGTGATTCACTCAGACACTCTTCTCTTTCTGAACGTGCAGTTTTAATAGAAATGCCAAGGGTAGTGAGTCTACTTTAATGACTAAGTGCATTGAAAATCACAGAGTGGATGCATTAAAAAAGCAGTTGAGAGCTTGCCCCCAAAAAGCTTTTGAAACCCAACCAGAAATTTGGCTACACTTAAAGAGTAAGATTATGACTGTGGTGTTGTGTAGTAGCAACGCTTTTATACTGTGAAGGGGGCTAGTTTGTATCTCTTTTCCAGACCTACCACAGTATCAGGGAGTTTGCCAGTTTACCCACAGGGCTAGGCAAGTTGGTGGGCAGGAACAGGCAGGACAAGACTACAGCCTTATTTTCTTCTCCTTCCCTCCTAGATGGCCCTTGTTTCTGGTTTGGAAGGATAGGAAGGCAAAGTCAACCTTCTGTCAGAAATTATGTGAACTAATAGGTTTTGAAGCTATTGCTTCATCAGTGGCACATTTTCCAGTGGAACTAATGGTACTCCAACTAACTCTTCTCCAGTTCTTGTTTATGCTTCACTTATATCAGCTCCTCTCCAGAGCCAACAGGAGCCACTGTTACTGAGGGGTTCTTTTCCTCTTTCAAGCTGGAAAGCCTGGGTAAAGCTCAAGGCTGCTGCAAAGGTGTCAGAACCAGCAGGGTATACACAGCTAGGCTCCCAGTTTGCTTTCCACAGGGCAGTCCCTCAGGAAGCAGGGCTCTCAATATGAAACACTCCTCCTTCAGTTATTGCCATAGAGAGGAGTGATCTGACCCATATATGTTAGAGTCGAAAAGACCTCTGGAGTCACAGGCTCCTGCCTCTGCAAACAGTGTAGGTTGATGTGATCCTCAGGGATGAACGTTTGCCTTGAAATCGGTGACCCTCTCTGCCATATTACCTCCCTCTTCTCTCATTTAGTACTATTTAATCTACATTTTCCCCTTCAGTAACTCTGAGCTATTACTATACTTCTACCTGCTTTCCCTATTCTACCAACAGTCCTCCCACACCACCCTCTACCTTCTTGTTATTAATTCTTCTTAAGTACTCACAGCCCATTATCATGTCATCTTTAGACAGGGCAAATTCAGCAGCCAGTTTTCTTGCCTAACTACTCTTAATACAATAGTTGCTGTCCTCTGAACTTTGAGGTTTTCTTTTCCTTTTTCTTTTGTTTGCTACCTGCCCTACTTAAGTGTCCTTTTTTCTTTAAATCTAACATGATTTCCTAGTAGGGAATGCTCAGAGCAGTGCAGAGGTAGCCTTACCAACCAGGATTGTGTAAAACATTTCAATTCCGTGAATAATATCTTTCTTCATGTAGCCACAAGAACAGTAATCAATGGGATAGCAGAAATCACTGAATTTTAGAGAAGTCAAAGGAAAAATCAGTGACCCCTGTGGAAATCAGCAAAAGACAAATTAGGATGGAAAGATTAAGAAATGTATAGAGTTACATTCTATCTTCTTAAAAATCCAAAGATAGATATCCGTAAATTTATAATTATATAAAATCTGAAAAAAAACCCCACAACCCCCCCCCCCAAACATAGGAATTATATTTAAGATCTTTTTTACTTCTGTTCTGCACAAAGAACTTTTACTGACTACTATCCCATGTTGAGTGCACACAGCCCTTTGCCCCTGGTCTGCAGGGCACCCAAGTCATGCCATCATACAGCACAATACCAGGAATGCTGCCTCTTCTTGTCTGGCTGATGCATCACTTTCTAAATCACAGCATTTACTGAGGGCAGGTGAAATAACATGGCATAAAGATAAGGCCTGGATTGAAAGAATGAGCACCAATTTGGGTTTGGAGTTAAGAGCATATTGGTAGTGATACTGTGAAAAGGAACATACAGCCTATCTTTTTTAAAGTTGCTTTTAAATTGAGGGGATGGAAGTGTTGGCTTGTTATGTAATGCTTATATATTTTATTATTAATATGGCTTATATGCTATCCGCTTTAATTTTAATTGCAAATAATTTTGTATAACATATGCTTAAGAATGTTTGAAACAAATATATGATACTTCATCGTATTTCTCTCTCAGCGCACCATGAAAAAATAATAGGGGAGACGGATATTCACTTAAAACCAGAAAACTTTAATTAAAGGTATCTATTTGGGAATTTTGTTTCTTTGGAATATTATTAAATATTGCCACCTTCAGGCAAAAGTGAATCTAGGCATTTAAGAAGATTTTTTTCTCCACATAATCTTAGAATTTCTCATTTTAATGATTTTTAAACCGTGTTCATGATTTTCTTTCTTACAGTTGGGAGCAGGAGGGCAGGCAGTGGTGGTGTGCTGAATTTGGGGAAATTAAATTCCTTGAGCTTGAGGATTGAAAATCAGAGTGGAAAAAAGCACCACAGTTAATACATTAAACCCAAATAATGTGTGGTTTCCTTTAACACATCATCTCTGAGAACTAGAATTATGCTTGTAGGTCTCCTGCAATTTACTTTTGTCTTGCCTTGGCTCTTGCAAAACTTCTCCTGAGTTTTTCCTCTCTACTGAGGAAGGGTAAAGTTGATTTTTAAAGGTAACAGGTTGGACTTCATTAAAATTCAGATTAATGTTAAATTTATAAGAGAAATTCCCTAAATTAAGGAGAGACAAAGAGTTCTGCTGGAAAAGAAAGGAAATTTATGATTAATTAAACTGTGATCTTAATCTATAGCAAAAGCATCAAAGCTATTTGGCTGTACCAAATATTTCCATCTCTGTTGAAGTGTTTAGTGAAAAAAAATGACAAGTAAAAGTAACCCTGCTAGGTAGCCACTCACATTAAGTGACAGTTGCTTTGTTCACAGTCTTGCCTCTTCTGGCTTCTTCCAGTGCTAAGTAGGGAGATTGGTCCATGGCAGTGAGTTATTGATTAACTGGTGGCAGGATCCCATTTCCTGTTTATCCGAAGCCAAATCCTTTGGAAACATGGCATTACAGAAACGGTGCCTTCCACCCAGAGAAAAATGTCATGCTGTTCAGTAATAACAATGGCAAACACTCCCTTTGGACTGAGGCATAACGCTTCACTTCCCACTTAAATGGTTTTGCACTGTTGCACTAAAGAGCTGGCACATTACTCCCCACAGGTGGCTGCATTTCAGCGCCTGGGTGAAGAGAGTCTCTATTTCATCTTTCAGCTGTAGTGAGTACTAAACATATCATAGGGCTCCTCTACTTCCACAGGCTATTAACCTTCCAAAACATTTACCTCTGAGGCTAAACTTCCCAGTACTTCAGCTTCAATGCCGAGAAAAGTCTCTATTCAAAAACAAAGCACTGAGAGTGAATTAAGTCCCCTTGCAACAAATAGTAAGCATATGCCAGAGCTAAACATGGGCTGAAACCTCTTTCTGAACTTAGTCCTTCTCAAAAGTAACATTTCTATTTTAGCAGGTTTGAGAAAAACCTCTTCAGCAATTTTTGAACAATGAGAAAAAGACAATAAAACACATAACCTTACTGAACTTCTCTTTGTAAAAGCATTTTAAAATATGGTATTTTATCGGTAGTATTTTCATAGCATTTAAAAAACACAACAGAATGTCAGAAGAACTGAAAGCTGACATCTTCAAAGGAAGGTGGTAGGTCTGCAAGACTTACCAGCAAAAAAAAAAAAAAAAAACAAACAGCTTGCTTCTGGAGAAATATAACCCTCATGCAGCAGAAAAACACATCCTCCTAAACCAATAGTTTAAATTCTCTGTTAGCTGAAGGTAGTATTTGCTTAATAGAGCCAGTGGGAAGAGTTGTGATAAAAAGGATGGATGATGAGTATGTATATAATTGTTTAGACATAAACCATTGACCAAGCCTGGGACTAAGTCTGAGTTCAGCTGCACCTGAACTCCCCTCTGAGATGTTTAGGATGCAATGGGATCCTTTCTGAACAACATGGCTCAAGAGCAGGGCCTTCCTGACAGTTTTGTCTGACCCTGTCCTTTATACAGTAAATACTCATGTACCTTGACATCAGATCTTGTTAAAGCATTGTTGCATTTAGCATTGGATGCTGTTAACTCACTGTCTTATATCAATCAAATATATTGTTGCTTCTCTCTTATGAGTGACTGTATTGCTCCCTCTGCAACAACTAAACAAGATGCTGTATACTCCATGTATATAGAGTATTGCACAAAACTTGCAGGGAAAGGTAAGCTAAGCATTCAATGTCTCATTTAGCTAAGCATTCAATACCTCATTTTCATTCCCACTGTCATTTAGAAAATGCAGCTGAAGATGAGATATTCTCTGCATTTGTAAAATGGAGGATTATAACAAAAAATGAAGGGCTGTGGAAGTGGATGGTTAGTCAGAAATACTTTCTACAATAGAAAGAGGAAATAAAACAGAAATTAGATACTAAAGGGAGAGAAAAACATCCAACAGTAGTTCAGCATTCTGTCACTGGCAAAGGGAGCTTAGCAGTCCAAATAACAGATTTTGAAATATTTAAATCTGCAGGATCTGTGGAATTATGTTTAGGAAGAGATGTCTTGGCTGTTTTCTCAAATTAAGTTGACTGAGGTCTGTGCATTTTATTACATGGATTTATTCTGATTAGTTCTAAAGCTAAAAATCTTTCTTCCAAAGAGAGATTCAGAAACTCAACAAACCTTTTTTTTTCTTTTTTTTTTTTTTTTTATAGTGTCATGGGTTTACCTCAGAAACACTGCAGCATTATTCCTGCATCCATGGTAGCTCAGAAACTGCCATGCCAATTGGCTGCTGCCTTGCACTCAAAAAACTGCTATGGTTCAGTGTGGCTACATGGAGGCAGTTATAATACACTCACCAGTGGGATCAGAGCACTATAATCTCTGAAGTGCTTGAGGATGAATGGCTTATATAAATGTAGCATATTAGTACTGTATACTCTATTTAATTGGGCCATACTGAATGGGGGGAGCTGCTTTAGTGGGTCTATCTCCGTGGATACTGATGACAGTGTGTAGTATTGACTGCTAGTTAATCAAGATAGTATTGGCATATGGTCTGCTTAAGAGGTCTGATTTGGTTTCTGTAAAATAAAGTGCTGTTTAGCCAGGTGACAAATAGGTGTGAAATCCTGAACTGGTTTTTAAATGCACAAGTTGCCAAATACAGATGAAGCAGCATATTTTCCTGGTCCCTCGGGTAGCCCAGACAGGGGTGGCTGAGTTCAGTGGCACCGGCTGAGGGGAGGAGCACTCTGTCAGCATCTCACCAGATAGCTTTTGGTCATGGCACTGACAAGGCCACTGGTAGTGGTAATTTTTGCTTGGCATTTCTGCAGTTCACAACAAGTGAGTGTGTGCATTGCACCACATAAACACACAAACATTTGTCATGCTGCCCAGTTAAGGGCCTCACCGCTCCAAAACAAGTCAGCATGTGTGGGGCACCTTCTTCACAGGTTTCCCCAGGGGAAGACAACAGAGCTTTTGTAGTATATGAGGAGCACATATCTCTCTTCTCAACAAGCTGTCTTGCTTTTAACTTCTTCTTTGCCATCTTGGGCCAGAGCAGACCTTTTCATACGAATTCAGTGAAGTCTCCTTGGACTGTGGCTCAGTGAAGTGCAAAGCAGTTCTGCTAAATTAAACAGCAGTCTGTGGAAGAACTAATTCAGTTTTTAGTGCTGAGAGGCACTGAGGCTTGATGGATTTGGCATATGTGGAAGTGCTACAGCTTTGTCTTCTCAGCCTTAAACCATTCACTTAACATACTATGACAATATATGACTCCATGCCTTTTTCCATAAGAATGTTAATTTTCTCTCACCTGAAAAATCACATATCCTCTTCGCAGGAAGAAACAAAACCAAAAAAAATAAACAAACAAACAAAAAAAAAGCCTTTGATTTCTCTATTAGAAAGATAATTATGCTAGTAAATACTGCAAATTATTTTTCTTCATAATGGGACATTAAAAGGGAAAGGCCACAGATGCTTTGTCATGGTTTACAGCCTTGCTCTTTAACACCTTGGGTTGTTTAATTTTACCATGGAATCAAAGAGAATTTACCATTTCTACCACATAGAAAAAACCTGAAGACACTGATAAGCCTTTTCTGAGTAAAGATAGTAAAGTCACCATGCAACCAGTAGATGGTCTCAGATATTGTTTAACCACTGTTTTCAAAATTATTATTTGGTATATGACATATTGTTTTCCATATTGAAAATCCTTTTGAATACTCTTTGCAGTGAATCTGGTAACTTCTGGAAGCTGTGCCTTATTACAGCTTCTTGAAAGATACACTGTAAAACTGAAAGCATTCAAAGTGCCTTCTGCCCCTGAGTTTCCATAACAGTTCAGTGTAACTGTTTTTTTTCAGACTGTCAACAAATTCTGGACTCTAGAGAACTTTGGGGTCGCTTCTTATTCTGAACCGAAAGACACAATAAAAAAACAAGCAAACTCTATGATCTTATATTCTTCACTTCTAACCTGAACTACAAAACTTGTTAGTCAATAGGCTGTGATGCCTTGTATGCTATATTTGATGTATTTCTTGAAACCTCAGCTGCTGAAATCATGTCCAGAATTAATCTCATCTAACTTATATACTGCCTGAAAATTACAGCACCTGTTTTAAACTGGTTTCCTAAGTGCTCCCTCTTCTATGAACAGCTGTGTGAACAGCCTGTTTGGTGGAGTTCCAGGACAAGGTGAGGTGTGAGAGTCCTTCTGGAGAAGCCTGTCTCTCTTTTTCCAGTAACAGAAAGGGATTTTGGCCGTCATGCTTAGCCTAAACATTACCTTTTCCCTTTCTGAAACTCATTCTCTGTGTTCTTATGTAACTCTTTGCATACTTTCTATTGTCTATCTTTAGGCAGAATAGTACCTTATTGTTTATCTGGTTTGTGTTAAGACTAGCACACTTTTAAATGTCTTCTATTCCCTATTCTCCCACTTATTTCACATTTCAGTGAAAGTGAGGCTGTGAAAGGTCTGTCTCTGGTGCTCTATATACCTCCCAGGTACTGGGATTCTCACCTGTCTCCTGGGTGGACAAGGTTATTCAGTTTCTGCAGTGCAGAGGCTCTCTGGGCGACCAAAAAAGAGTCAGAGGTACTTCCTCAAGGAAATGCTCAGCAATGCTTGTAAGACAAGCCATAAAAGTATTTCTACTCAAATATTCTACTCATAGTTGCAACTGTATAATCTAGAGGAGTATCTCCTGATTTAGAGATGTGAGAACAAAATGTAGCCCTATTAACTTAGCTGTTCCTAGGCTGTGAGAACGTCAATTATGAATAGTTTGGCCCTGGATAATTAGACAACAAACTTGTTGTTAACTGCTGTATGAATTAATTATTTGTGAGCTCTTAATTTATTGTATTTCACAGAGAAAATAAATCAGTCTTGTGATAATTTTTATTGTCTATAAGAGTTTTCAAGACATAGGAGGAAATAAAATTATGACCGAATCTAATGACGGACGTAGATCAACATGGCTTTTCTCTTTGTCATGAAATGGAGTGTTATTGAAAGGTTTCCTCCTATTATTAGTTTAGGAAAGAAGAATAAAGTTGAAAAACAGGTCAGAAAATAAAGGGGAAGTTAAAGTCTGCAGTAGGTAGAGAAAGACCACTTAATCTCTTGCCAGTTAGCTAGAAAATATCTTTTCCTCTGTCAGTATCACCTTTCAATCCCCTTACTCCCAGATTATCTTAAAATATTTACTGAGGTTGTTCTTTAAAACCACAGCAGCTAAACCACTTAAGCATGGGGTGAATTTACAATGGGTTTCTTATAATTTGTGCCCAGGGACTGTAAAGAACTGTGCATCATCATACAAGTGGCCTATGTAACAGTCATGCTAAGTGGTGAAACAAAAAGGGAAAGAAAGGAAATCACTCATGGACATGCCTAAGAATCAACACCATACTTTTCTCTGAAGAAATTCAGTCATATTGTGAAAATATATGTTTGAACCATTTTAGAACTTTTTATTATTTACTCAATAGTCTTGTACCACAGTGGCTCCTCTGGAGCCTGTTGTGTTGTGCAGCATTTTGTAGTGTGTTTCAGTTCCAATGTTTATACAGGCACACTCATCTCCATGGTGAGCTCTTTCAGTAAGCTCTAAGGACCGACTCCCTTCGAACCACTCAGGTACCTGCATGGGAAGGGAAATTGTGCCAAGCAACACTATATCATGCCAAGCTTCTGTCTCTCTCCTTAAAATGAGAGACTTGCCTTCTGGATGTGAGCAGACCAGTGGGAATCAATGCTACTGTGCAAATTTTACTGGAGGATTTGTGTGGTCAAACTAACATGAAAAAAATCAAAACTTCCTCCCATCTCCTGGTAACCCATGTACACTTGCTTCAAAATCTAAGTTTTTTCTGGTGCACCTGTAAATATCTCAATGACATCATCTTAAGCCCAAACATTTATTTTCTTTTTTAAAAAACACAGACACTTTTCTGTCTTGCACGGATTCTTGTCAGCATCCCACTGCAGAGGAGCTCTGTATGTTAGTGGTGACCCAAAAAGGAAGGTGAAGCAGCAAGCTGGAGCACCCTGCGAAAGCCTGAGGTGCAAGGCTTTACTTCTCAAACCATAAGCATCTCTCCAGGTTGCATGAGGGGGGAGCTCTTCTGTAAGCAGCAGTCACTCAAGACTGCAAGTGTTTCACCTATGCTTGGCTTTTCCACAGCATGGAAAAACCTGATCCTGAGTTATTTACCTCGTGCTCTTTGACAGGACAAGGATTCTGTATTAGCTATGAAAACACCTCACTGAAAAGCTGGTCCAGAATCTCACTTACTGCATTTTAGCTTTATGAATGGAAATATTTCTTATTGTCATCTCTGCTCCTTCCCTTACTTTTGTGAAACAAAACTGACTGTTAGATTTTTTTGATTTCTGTCTTTTATTGTTTTCTTAGTTCCTTCAAAGCTGCTGGCATTGTTGAGGTATTAACACTAGTAAGAGGAGAGTTTGCATATGCAAATTTCACTCCCTTAATTAAAATCAGGAGCACTTGATTACACTGCTGAGCCCCAGAGCTGCAAATATGTAAACAAAGGTTACATGCTCAGAAAGGAAAATTGAGCCCTAAGTCATGGTTTCGTGATAGACTTTTGTTAGTTCTTAGGATGCTGTTAAGATGAAACCCAGTGTCAAATTATATCCCTTACTCCTAGACTGAAGTGCGTGCTGTTTCAGGAACATGCTTTGTGGAGATTTTTTTGGGGTTGGGACTGTTTTGCTTTCATTTTGCATTTGCTCCTCTGACTTGGAACGCCCTTGCTTTCTGGCTGGTAGCAATAAAGCAATTATGAGCAGGTGTAGCTTGAAGAATGTGATGGAGCAGCTAGAAAAAGTGATTAACAGGAAAAATAAGCCACAGGTTTTAATTTGTTTCTTAATTGTCATCCAGGTGTGGCCTTAGTCCTTAAAAATCCTGAGAATGTTGGGTGACATGAGCATATTGTGCAGACAGGCCCACTCTGACAGAGACAGTGATGTTATATTTTAGTATTCCTAGTCATAAAACAGAGTAGCAATGCAGGAGGTTCCCTTTCCCTTTACAAGTGTGTGTCTTAATGAGCTGACAAGCTCACTTTTTGATCAGTTATCTCCCAGTCTTAACAAGAGCAGTCCTGAAACAGATATGGGGATGAAAAGGACACAAGATACTTATACTGGTATAACTCCCACAAATCCACTCTTCTCCAGGTGTTTACCTAAGAAGCTGTGAATGTGAAGCAAAAGTAGATGTGATACCTTCCCATGCGGTTTTTGTTACACTTGCTTTGCAAGGCAAAAGTGGCTGGACGTGCTCGAAGTCAGTAGAGAATAAGGCCTGTCCTAGGTAAGGAGCTCTGGAATTTTCTAAGGTTATGGTCTGGTGTGCCTTATTCGTATTTTTAAAAAAGAACATTGCAAGGACTTATTTTTTTGACAGTGACCTTAAAATTACCACTTTGAGGCCTTGGCTGCTCACTGTCTATGGGCTTTTGCTAAAATGAAAGATATGTAGCAAAATTAGGTATCTGCACAAAATGATCCTTCAGAAATAGCAAAGGCTGCTGTCCATATGACATATTTTCAGTTTGTAAATTCCACTAAGTCCTTTCACGTGAGTGTACAGTTCAGGTACACTCTCCACACACAGCCTCTAATTGATTAGAAGCAACTAACTACAAAAGAAAATTTGTAAAATAAATTGCCATAAACTTCACAGGTCTGATGAAAGCATCGCTGGCAGGACCCAAGTTCAAGGCAGATCACAGCTACCAAAGTACCTATCAGAGTACAGCCTTGGGTGAGATTTACTGCCATCAAGAAAGGCAATTTTGATCAAACCCTATTGAATCAAAACATGTGTTCACCAACTCCACATACTGAGCCCAGCATAAATACTCAAATTGCTCTTCTCTAATCGGTGACATAGAGACTTCACGTCATCTGGAAAATTAATCCCTGCATTTCGTCTTAATATTGCGTGGTACTTACTACACAGCCAAAGTGATACTCAAACTAGATTACTAATGGAAAGCCATGCATTTCCTAAAGATGAATTAGCACCCAAACACAAAGGGCAAGTTTCTGTTATCAAGAAAAGGTATATTATTTTGTCAGTTCCTGCATACATCACATTAACATTGATGACAGTTTCAGCCACATGCATGTATATCTTTCATTAACATTAATGGGCAATACATGCCCATGGATCTCAGGCTAAGACTGATGGGAATTACATATACGTGCAACACTCATTAGCATTAATGAGAGTTCTCCTGTGGGTAGCTAATGATTGTTAATGGGAGTTACACGCATGTGTGTTTCTCATTTACATTAGTGGCACGTGCATCTCTCATTAATATTGATAGCAAATACAGGAAGCCATATCTCTCATTAATATTAGTAGGAAAGATGCACTCACTGCAAGCAGAAAGTTATTCCTGCCATTTCCTCTATGAGGAAGTTCGAGCTGTTGTTAATTCTGTTCTAAAACAACTTTAGTTTTTGCTCTCTTTCAGTGCTTTCATGGCCTTGGCCACAGGGAAAAGGTTTACTTCCCACATGAATGAAGTAGTTTTGCAAAAGCCCAAACATTCTTTTCTATGGAACCAGTCAGCATGTCATCTTTGTGGGGCTTTTTTTTTGAAAAAAAAATGTATTTCTGCTATTTCAAAGAACAGTCTGTATATGCTGATCACAGCATAGGGTGGCACACACCAGCTGCTGAGTCACTGCCATAGGCACACCAAATTTATTTTAAGTTCTTGTGATCATAACTCCATTTTATATCATGCACTAGTACAGTATTGTGTTATACTTTGACATGGTTCCTGACGAATGTAGTAGAGACTAAAGGCCTTAGCCTCCCTTTGGAGTAAAAAAGGTACGAATTTATGACAGTACTGAGCTTTTTATCCCTCCAGGTACAAAGAGATTAAACTTCAGTACCCCTTTCAAAAATGTGTTCTCATGCCTGCCAAATGGTTTCCATGGGCTTTTCTGTAGGACTGTAATTTAGAGCTCCTCCAGGACATGTGCCATCACTGCTGCCTAGCGGGTGCTGCAGAGCCAGGCAGTCCCTTAGCTCACATCACCGCGGTGAGCAGGGATGAGCACACAAGGCTCAGGAAGAACGTTGATCTCCCTGTCTATTATGTACAGAGAGATTAGGGGAAGGTGATCACATCCAGCCCTGGTCTGGGAATCAAGTGATTTGCAATCAGTTTGCACTTCATATCCTACAAATATCATAATTATAGGTCAAAATCTACTTTTTCTATTATCTGAGATACCTAACACTTTGTACACAGGAATTACAACCTGAAATAGGATCTCTCTAGATGCCACTGTAAGGGCTTAGCTACAGTTAATACAAACAATAACAGCCACATCAGATATAAGCTATTTAAAATAGAGAGAAATATATTTAGTTTTAAAAATGCCCTTTGGTAAGATAGTCTTATTGCTTTTCTCATTACTGTAGAGAATTAGAATAACCATTGCCCATGCAAATTAGTTATAAGAAACAATGTTTGCAAATAACAGATGAAAATTAAAGGATTATGTTTGGCAAACACAACTACTATAGAAGATTCTCTTAGGCTGGGGGAAGTATATAGTGCACCTTCCCATGCCAGTAAGTCTCCCACTGTACAGGAAGACCTCAGTGTGGGGAATGGCAGTCTGTACCACTGCAGCTGTTGTTCCATTCCAGGAGCCTTCTGGAGACAGGGAGAAAGAGTGTGAGAGCAGTTTTCAACTCTCGCAAGAGCAGTGCAGACAAACTGCCTCATGTGAGCCTTTCTCTGCAGTAGGTCTGCCCCTTTGGCAGCATGTGCCAAGCACTCTCTTGTTACATACTGGTTCTGCATCAGTTTGGTGATGGAAGAGATGCCATTGCTTTCTTTACAAACAGATGTTTCATTGCTGGACTCCTTGACCCCAGCCCCTATATGGGCTCTGTATGTAATCTACTTCAATTCACATGAAAACCACCAAGAAATTTAGATACAGCAGGCATAAATGCATAAAACTCTTTCAAGCCCAAATATACAGACTCAGATGTATGCTTGCATAGGACACATGCACACACTTATCCACTCTCATATTTGCCCATTCTGGAAAGTCTAATGCAGGAAAGGTGATTCTAGTGTTAATCTAGTCTGGAATGACAGATGTTAGAAGACATCAAGGAAAATCACAACAGTAGTATTCTGTCTGGCTACACTGGCATTAAAGATTCTAATCTGTAAATACAGCTTTCACTTATAATTCAGGCTTCAGCTGCTAAACAAACTAAATAATTTATCAAGTACAATATGTTCTAACTCTGCAGCTTGCAAAAACTGCAGCCATACCTTTGTTTCAAAGAGTCACCAAATGGTGGAAATGTCAAGCTCTTCCTTAAAGTGCATCTTCTTCAATTCCCTTGGTACATAGCACTGATTTTTTTTTCCTGAAGATGTTTTATTGTTTTTCTACTTTTCATCAGGGTGGGGTTGCCATAGCAATAAAGTAGGATGTCTTGCTGGATTTCACCTTTGCTGTCTTGCTTCATATGGTTCTTCCTCCTCAGAGCAAACATGGTGGACGCAATGCACATACAGATGTCTGATTTCAGATTTCTTTCTCGAGTGTGCTTGGCAGCTACTCTCCTGAGACAGGCAAAGCAGCACTTCACAAGCAGCACTTCACTTTACATTCATCTTCCCACTCCCTAGTGGCCAGCATCACATCTCCCTTGCTTTGTGAGTTCTCTTTTAAGATGGACAAAGTTTTTCATGAAAGACTTGCTCCCCCTGTAAACAAAAACTTTTGTCTAAGCATTTCAATTAACTAAACGACCTAATCAAATTGTCTTCTCAAAGTTAGTTGAGGTAAAATGATGAAATATGCTGCAATAGAAGTTAGAATCATCCACTTCATATCCCAGCAATATGCCCAGAGCTATCCCAGTAACTGGATTTAAAAGGCTGAGTTTAGGTTGTGAGGTTGTGATGATGAACTGGGTCTCTTCCTTGCTCCGTGTCAGTGTTTATTTTTGTACCAATTTTCTGAGTTAGACTTCTCCCAGAAAAAAAATGTTCAAAAATTAAATCACTCACTGGGATGAAGAGCTCTCATTTTATATATCTCTCCTGCATCTTTCAAAAATAGATTATAAATCTGTTATCAATATCTGAATTTCACAGTGGTAGCATCTCAGAAATCCAGATGAAAAGGATGGTAAATGCAGTCACAGTCCTTCAGTTTGAATGTTGCAGATCAGCTCTTCTCTCCTTGTGGAGTACCATCAGTGGAAATACTGAAATTTCAGGATATAATAATGAATAATGCATCCCATACCATGAAAGTACCACTAACATCACGAGAATTTAAAACTCCTGATCCTGGTAGCTATATATGTCGCAAAAGAATTCTAAAAACACATAGCATTTTTAATATGATATGGACTTTTTCTCTTTGGTGTTTGGATTCCTCTTTGCAATTCAACCAAAGTAAAATAGGGATGTATTACACGAACTCCTGTGGATTAGCCACAATGCCTTTCTTTGTCACTTTTGCAATGCTCTGATTGTAATGGCCAAGCTGAGAAAATGCTTCTGAATTTCCTGGTCAAGTCCTTATCCTCCGTTTTCCTTCTGCCTTACTCTCAAGATTTGCATTAAGTTTCCCTCTGACTTTACTAACATTACCCTGGCAGAACATCAGTGTCATTTTAAAGTATCACTACAATATTTGTTCTTCTGACTACATTGGTCTCTGCCTGCCAGTCCCAATTTTTCTCTTGAAAAGATACTGTTAGGATAATTATTATTCAAACGTTATAGCACCCAAGAGACATGGGCATTGTCTAGCTTTTCCATTTAGTGAATGCCTTAGAAAACTTACAATCTGTGTGGAAGACAAAAAATAACACATGGCTATCAAGGCAGATGAGAGGAGGAGTGCTACAAGACTACATGACTGTGCATGCTAAGCAGCAGTATCAGCACTGTGATAATATCTCGTACTTTTGGGGCATTATGATAAAAGAGAGATTGCACAGGAACCTCCAGAGCCATCAGATGACTGTGTAGCTGTTCCTTCACAAGCTCTTTCATAGGATGTGGAGCAGCAAAGAGCATGAAGTTATTTCTCTGAAGGTCTTATGGTTAGCATAAGACATTGGCTTGTCAGATGAATGGGTGGTAGGAATTGGTTTCTTAGTAAAGAAGTCACTCAGAAGATTGAAGAAACTTTTCTGTGATGGGAGAAAATTTAGTGCACATTATTTTGCTGAACTGGAACATCTGTTTTCAAGCTGGTAGTAATGGCCTGCTAATAACAAGACCACTATTGCCATCTTGACAAGGACTCTCTGTATTTTAGAAGGCAGATGCTACTATTTCTGCCCCAAATTAATACTTCTGAGCATGGCATGTCACAGCTGTAGTGATGGTTGTAGAGCAAGTTCTGCCTCATCTGCTTCTCTACAGGATGTTTCTCAGGGCAGAGGCCAAGCTTCCTGCTGGTTATTTGGACGGGACCTATCTTGTGCCTTTTGAACCAAACCTCAGCCCAGTTTACTAATACATGGGGCCCAACTTCATCTGGCACCAGCAAGCCTTTCCTCAGACCAGTTGTGGCAGTGCCTGATTATAGTGACCTAAAAGCAGGTTCTGCACAAAAAAATCCCTGATGTTCATTCTGTCACCTGAAATGTACAGCATGTGTTGGTCCTTTTTCCTGCAAAACTGTGACTTGCTGCTATTTTAAGAATGCACCAAACCCCAGACAACATGTGAGAAGAAGAAAATCAGAATGTTCTCGAACGTATTTGCATTGCTTAACATTTTTATCAGGAAGATTTCAAAGTATTTTGTGTGAGTAATATTATTATCCCCAGATTACAGCTGGTAGGACTGAGATAAAGTACAGATCAGCTACTTCCTCCAATCCGTGGGAGAGTTAAGTGAAGAAATCAGGAGCTGGACCCCCCACCTTGGCTTTCTGTTACATGTTGTAACTATCACATATCGCCATGGCATGTGCATTTCTGGTATTTACAATTTAACTCAGCTGTACTCCCTGCCATTTACTTCAGTGAAAATATGTGCATTTGCAGGAGTGTGTGTGGGGGAAGCCTATTTTTTGGGCAAGCCACGTGTGCTGTTTATAGTCTAAACAGCGTGTAGTGTGAAAATCTGATGGTTCTTGAAAATATCTCCCTGGACTTTTTGCTGAACCTGCCAAGAAGACTGATAATTAACGAAAGTAATTTTTGTGACAGAAACAAAAAGGTTGACCATATGCTTTGGTTGTAGTCCCATACTATTTCTCTGAAAGAAAAATGGAACTTCAACCTGCATCGAGAAGTACTGGAGCTGCGAATGCATTTTACTGCTTACCATATTTACACTGAATAAAAAAAGAGTTTAGTTTGTGTGTTCAACTGAATTATTATAAACATCTAAACATTTGATTAACAAGTCTTTTTAGGCCCAAGGACATCTGGATGAGTTGAGGTGCTGAAGCATATTAATGTGTGGTATTGTGTGTCAGTGGGTGAGCTCTACCCATAGCTGATTCAAATAATGGGAAAAAAAAAAAAAAGAAACTGCCTCAGATTTTCTTGTTCTGAAGAAAAAAATCAGTGGAGGGTGATTCCTCACTGCTGCTGAGAGGGGAAAAAAAAAAGGGTTATAGGTTTCACTACTGTAGAAAAAAGCCAATAAAATGCAACAAGGGAACTGCAATAATGATGGATTGCATGGAAGTGTTTGACATGTATACATGAGAACACATTTATGAAAAATATTTTATTGCAGTCCTTCAAATAGTCTTGCAAGCCAGTGAAATGTCTTAGATTTCTCATATTTAAGATTTCAAAAATAACAATGGTAATGGAATATTTGCACATACAATAGCTTCTGTGTGCTAAGATAATCAAGTTATTTATAACTTTCATCTAAACAGCGGGTTTCTTTAAGCTCTATATATGGTCACAATGTATTTAGTTGGCAACAGGAGTATGAACAACTCTTGTCTAGGGTAGGGGACTGACAATACTCAGTCACCCTTTAATTCACTTTCTAACCCTTCTGCTGAGATGCCCAGTAAGTCTGTTAATTAGTAGTGGTCACTTGTCATAAGAGCAGCAGTAGCCTTTGAAGCAGGGTAAGACCTGTGACCTCCTTTTTCCAGCTGCTACGAACAACTGTCTGTTTAGGAAGATAATTTCAGCTTCTTTCTACTGACCTGTGCTGGATTCAAATTACTATCCTAAAAGGAAAAGCCTCTGCAAGGGTCATGACAAACTTTAAATGCATTATTTTTAGAACACGTCAGCAGAGGGCAAGCAGAGATGATAAAGACTTTGAACAACAGAAGATCACCACTTTTCAAACAAACAGTGAGTATCTGACCTATAATTGAAGATAGTTTATGGTATTGTATTTCTTGTGGGTGTTACAGTACTTACAGGTAGTCAAAGAGGCAGAGGAATTGTGATATTAACACAACTCATATGGTGGTGTTACAGTACCTACAGGTAGTCAAAGAGGCAGAGGAATTGTGATATTAACACAACTCATATGGTGGTGTTACAGTACCTACAGGTAGTCAAAGAGGCAGAGGAATTCTGATATTAACACAATTCATATGGTGATGAGCCAGAGCTCTTCCATGCAAGAATTGATGTACATTTTGCCTGTGCAACTGGATGAGAACCATTTCAGCACACATTACTCTGTTATTCTTCAGCTGTGTAATGTCTTTAATATTAATCTATCTTTATTTCTCTGTGTGAGTAATTCCCTGAAAAGTAATACAATATTAATAATCTTGAATAGTTGAGAAATTTCTGATATGTACATGCTTTAATTACCTTGCCAAACAGGATCTTTAAGCAAATATCTGTTGTCTGGGAAATGGTTCAGATAAATTGAACAAAGGATCTGTATGTAGCAATATCAAACAGACCAGATCTGAATACTCTTTTTCAGAAATTTGATGCAATATGGCTTAAAACAGCAATACAAAACCCTTTTCCAATTAAAAAATACTATGAAGGGCAGGTCAGCCATGGATTTCAATGTTCATTTTAGATACACTTGATGTGAGTACAACAGTAATATAAATATGAAGGATTTAAATCTTTTTAGGTGGGACAAGCCTCAACCTGAAGGAAAGCAGGACGTTCTTGCCACTTTCAGAAACCTAGAAACTCTCTCTGAAAACAGAGACCAGTTTGTATCATCAAAACAGACAGAGAGATGTCAGTGAGTGCTGTAACTTCAATCAAGCATCTCACAGCAAAATCAGACAAACTCTTCAGTGACAAAGATTCAGCGTTAGTGGAAATGCTACTAGTTATAAAATAGTGAGGGGGGAAAGACATGCTGTATAGGTGAAGTCTCAGCAGACTGATTCAATTTTTTTCCATGAAGCATTAGCAAGGTTTTAAATAGCTGCAACCTGCATATTAAAAATGCCCATGTGTATAATATATGAATAAGGGCACCTTGGCTGAATACATTATGGAACAGAACTGTCATCTTTACCCCCTTCACAACCATACTTTTGCTTGCTTATATGAATTGTCAAGAATAGTGATGAGCACCTATCAAAAGTTAATTTAGGCAGTGAATCAATGGATTAAGATCCTATTTTTCCTTTCTTTCCACCACTTTCTCAAATCAGGCCATTTTTCTGCAGCTCTTTATTTAGACACAAAGCCTAGGAAAAGATCATGTTTTATCTACAGACTGACTGAAGCTTTTTTTGTGATTCATTCACCTGCTGCTCCAGCAAAGACATAATCCCTTCTTCATTTATATACCTAAGAGACAATTCACATGCAGGAAAGAATGTCTGCTACTGAAAGGAGGCTGCTTTGCTGCTCTGCTTGATATATGTTAAGTGTGGCAAAAGTCTCTCTACAGCTGTTTGTCTTTGTATTTAAGATGAGATGATATAACAATGTACTTGCAGGGCAGAAGTGGCATGCTGAATATTTCAAAAAGATATGTAGATTTTATGCTGTGCTATTCAAATATATATATATATATACATATATATATATATATATATATATATTGATGAGCCATATATTCCTGGCCTGTAAGCTCATTTCAAGAAACAGAGACACAGAATTTTTTGATCAAAGTAGTTTGACTTACTCCTCTTAAGTATTGTTTCCCTGTGTACCTGTTGTTTTGCAGCTCTCTGTTGAAAGGCTAGCAATTCAGCTTTCTAATGGTGCACTCTCTGTAATGACGAGGAAAAATAAAAGAGTGGAAAGTTTTCTGGTAGAGGTGGCTCTTGTGTGTGACACCGGTTTTTAGCTCTCAAGTGAGTGGAACATTGTATGGCTCCAAGTGATGAAACTCATGAACTGCTGTTATTAGTGAGAACTTGCTGAGAAAATGAAGTGCATGCCCACGCTTCTATTTTATATTCCATGGAAATTAAAACCATTTTAGCACCTGTATGCAGGCCTTTACAGATACCTGAAATGTATTTTTTTCATCTGACTCATGTCTCTGGGAGTCATTTATAGCACTTCCATATGCAGAGATATTTTCAGGCTATTCATGATGCTCCTTTGAGTATACTTAAGCCCTCCTTTTTAACAGGGTATGAGCGCACAAGGAAAAGAAATTTCTTCTGGGTGATTATTTACAATGATAGAAATTACAATGATGCTCAGAAAATGGAAATCCCTTCCTGTTGTAGACACAAATAACTTCTTTAGAAGAGCAGATTCCTACCTATGTTTACTACATTTCACACATAAGGAAATCTGCTTTGCCCCTGCTTGTGTGACCTTGACAAATCACATAATCTTGGCAATCCTCAGAGTTCACATGGCCCCAGAGCTGGACCGAAGTCCAGGATCATGCAGGGGCAGGGCAGATTGCCTCAGCCCTTCGCAGGCTGTGCTGCACTGGGGAGGGCAGAGCAACAGGGATCGTAAGAACCCTGTGAGACAACACTTTGGCAATCGACACTGTACCTGGGAACAATCATCAGTACTGCAGGGAAAAAACAAAAGATGCAAGATCACTAAAATGGCAGAGCCGCTGTTTGCTGAAAGAAAAAATAGAACTAGCAATCAAAAGCTTTGGCAAATAAAGGACTCGGGGTTTATTGTTACCTCCAGCAGAGATTTCATTGTCCTTGTGTTGTGCACCATGCTATTACACTAAGGGTATGAAATTAAATTTTCTTTCTTCTCCAAGACTATTTGCAAGCTGCTCCCACATCAATACATACTTCTTACTTGCAAATGGCTGCCAAATTTTGAAGATGATAAAACAAACGAATCAATTCCTGTTTAAAATGATCAGATAATAGCAAAAAAAAAAAAATTCTTTCAGGCTGCTTTTTCAAACCCCTATTGAGATAAAAGGGGTTTGTATGTGAAAAAATCTGAAACCTCCAAACAGCCATTTTATGGGAAGGTTGGAATGGTCTTTTCAGGGCTTTTTCTTTATTTTGAAAATTTTTAGAAATATAGATTTGAACAGACCAAAGAAAGGGACGAGACACCCTAAAAGGAAAGCATGAAACAATATTTAAATGATGTGTGATTTCATTCTTGCCTGAGGGCATGCTGAATTCATAAAGAGAGTCCCCCAGGATATTTCACAGTGTGGTGGTACACAGCCTGCTTCCCTGACAGGTCATTACTGCATATCATGCTGGGATCCAGTACTCGGCATGCTGGTGGCTGCTTTACCTGCCTTGCTCTCAGTGTAGTCCCTGTAAACATAAGTCAAGGACTCTGTCTTTGGCATCCCAGACGTCCAAGGAGACTCACAAGACAGGTGATTGATTTCCACTATAGGACAGAGCTGTCGGAAAAAGTTATCTTCAGATCAGGTTTATAGATGGGCTCCTTGAAAAACTTAAGTGCATAACATGGTCAGCTATGTGGGGTTGGCCTGTTGAAGAATTCCTTTCTGACTTCGTGCACAGTAGCAGACTCTGAGTGACTGAAATAAGTTCATTAAAAGCAGGAGGGACTAGAACAAGTATAGAGTAATAGGAGGGCTGAATGTAAAATACATAACAGAGATACATTAGAATGAATGAAACAGTGAGGAAAAAATACGTCCCTAGTGGATACAGTGAGGGCACACCTCTAAGCTAGCAGAAAATTGCCTTTCTATGTTGCTTGGTGAATCTCAGATGAAAACATCTGTGGTTGGTGTGAGAGTTCTGCATGGCTGTTTTGAAACCTGCGCTGGCTCCTCTGGACTCATATGAGGTGTCGGTGCACTGGCACCCCTGAAGAAGGAGGAACTCCACTCCCAAGCCAATCTTCCTCTGGCAATAAATTATCGTCTGACCTTGGCCCACATTCTGCCCAGTCAAGTAGCAAAGCAATGATAGAGTAAAAGACATGAATGCTTGAAGATATTTTGAGCTGAGTTGGATGATCTAAGACCTTTATCAACTTTAGGCATTCAGAAGTTTGGATTGTTTCTGCAAACTGTTAGTGAATAAAAGCTTTTTCATAGGATCTGATGCTTAAAATTTTGAGAGGAAATCAGAGTTTCTGTTTTATAACTAGTGCAGCTATGAACATTTTAGGGATACACCAAAAATGTTACTTTTGTCCAGTAAAATATTCTGCCTTCTGAATCAAGACAAAATTTTAAGGTTTCAGACATGCAGGCTATTTAGATCTGTTTGCATTGAGATTCAGAACCTGAAAGATTAGTCTTCTGGGCCAAAAATACTGGTTAGTAATAATAACAGATAAACACTGAGGGTGTGGTCATACAATGAGAAAAAAACCAAAATACTCAATTTTTACACTAGATTAACAGAATTTAACTTTTGGCTAGTTAAAATAGTTCTTCAAATCCACTGTGGTCTTCCTGTAAGTATTCTGATTAATTGGACATTGAAATTTCTTTTTGAAATATGGTAAAAAAAAGCATCTCTTTAGCATTAGAGTGGGAAGTGTAATCTGTGACCTTACTGTTCTTATTTTAAATCTGAATGAGAGTTTTTTGTTATAGTGGAATAGAAAAATGTGTGAATCAATAGAGTTTCAGTACTAGCTAGCAGAGTTGAGGAAGTGCATCTGGGGATAAAAAATAGCTAGAGGCTGTTTTGTAGTTTTTTGCTAATCTGCCTTATGAAATCTTCACCTATGTACTTTTTCTTTCTTCCTTCCTTTCTTTATTCTTTCTTAGAAATAACCTCAGTTTATTGATTTGGTTTTGCCCCAGATTTTTAAATTGTAAAAGTAGTTGTGACTCCTGGTTTTACCAGATACCTGTCACCTTGACAGCACTTGTAGGTTTGAATCATAATTCCTGCTGTGTTTGGGAAAGTCCTTAGTTTATGGAGGCCCTGCTAGATCATTGTATGGGAACATCAGAAACCAAGGCTATCTCCCTGCACTAATGTGTAACACAGAATTACACATCAGTGCTTTGTGTGAGGTTTAATAATATCTTCCTGTTTGAGCACTAGTGTTTTTAAGCCAACAACATAATAATATAGCAAATAGAAGGCAGGGTGTGGAGGACATGTGGACATGACTAATCAATGCACGCTCGTTCTCTGTTTGATCTGCATTAGTGAATTTAATCCTGCTTCTCTGTGGATACAGATGGCCCCTTTGCATTGCAGCCAGCCTGGTTTTTCTACATAAAGACAGAAAACAATGGATGGCCACATGGGAATGCATGGCTGGTGTACTGCCCAAAGCTCAATTTCTTCACTTCCTCACAAGGTAGGAACATAATGGAAGTAAATAGTTGGAGAACTAATAATTCTAAAATGGAGATAAATTTAATGCTACACTCAAAAAGTGACCAGGCAAGTAAATGTGCAGTTATGTCATGGCAGGAAATGAGGCTTCTCTGCCTCAGCTTCCCCATAGATAAAGGGTGTTGGTCCACAACGGTTTTTGCATCTTAACATTTTTAGACCCACTCTATAGATCATGCAACTTTTCTTTCATGAGACTATTGCTAATTAAAAATGGTTTCTGGTTGGGACACTTTCCCTTATGCTCATCTGCTTTTGTAATATCCCGTTATTTCTAACTTCTGTATTCAATCATTCTCTCAGCCCACTCTTTTAAGTTCCTCTTCTAACACGGTGAGAGTTGCCATACCACCCTTGGTCAATGTTCACCTGCACTACATAATTCTCATAGATATTCCTCCTCAGTCAAATTGTTCTGTCAGTCAAAAACACTAGCATTGCTTTTTGGGGTTTTTTTCCCTAAGCTCAGTATCTCACCATCTATCATTGCCCTTCTTCTGTAACTTGTCAGCCAATTTTAAATCCATGAGACAGTGCTCATTTCTAAACCAAATGAGATTAATTTTGAAGTATGATTTCTGAGGTATTGCATCTGATGTCTTCTGACACTGGATGCAAGATCCAAAATTGCTGCGTTACAAATTTGTGACCCCCCACTGTAGTCACCCTGTGCTCCAACCCATATGTCTACGATCATAATTTCACTCATTGCTGTTTATTGCTCATGTTTCTGCTGTCAGCTGCTTACTTTCTTTTTTATAAAAGCCCAAAACCTCACTTCCGTTATTTTCCCAGGGATTGTAATGGGATTTACCAGAAGATAATTTCCCCGATTACTCTTTATTCATCTTCTAAAGTTCAGTGCCATCCAGCCATCTGGTGTTTCATTAGTTCTGCAAAAGCCCTAGCCTAAAAAGAAAAAAAAAATACTCACATGGCTAATTTTAACTATGTGAATCCTAATGATGCAAAGGAGACTGCTCATATTTTCTGAGTGAGGCATATAGACAAGTCCTAAAGGACCAGGCCATAAAATACTTTCAAAGAGATTCCTGTGTTTAATGGTATAAAGTCATTAGCATGAAAACTCCAACGTACTTCACACAGAAGTGCTAACAGGCCTGGATTTAAGGTTTTCCAAGCATTTCTTTACTAGCTCTTTATCAACCACCTAAGCATCAGATTTTTGATAATAAGAAGAGCAGTGTAAGTGTTCACATGAAGCATGCTGATTGATGTATGCTTTCAGGAAATTTGGAATCAGATGCAAAGTCTTCATCATTTCTTAATTAGGCATTTTGCTTTCTCTCTTCCTCACAGTGCCAGAGATCCACATACCAGCACAGTCAATTTAGAATCAGCATGATCCTTTTTTTTTGTCTCCTTCCTTAAATAGTAGATTTTCTCTCTTAAACTACTTGTCCTCACTGATATACATGTAAAACCCCATCTTATCTGTTCTATATTCCGCAATGAGAATTCATTTTTTTTCTGTCTAGAAGGGTGTTACTGCAAAGGAGCAGCTTTATTCTATATCCTCTTTTCTGAGAAACACCTTTCAATTTGTTAATGCACTACTTAGTTAAAAACATCTACCGTGTTGCAGTTTTTATAGTGCCATCATTTAGGTTTGAACCATTTTGTGAAAGACAGTTGTTATTGCTTTATGTCATAAATATCCTTCAAACACCCACTCTTTGAACTTGTGACTCATCAGTCTGGCATCTCAAATTCCCTTCTGTTAATTACAAAATACTGATCTTGCTCATTACCACCGCAACAATAACACCTAGTTAGGAACAGAAAGCTGCTTCTTCTGGCAAACTGCAATGTTTCGTGTTTCATTGCTTTCTGCCACATAGCTTATTAAATCAGTTTGCACATAGCCACATGCCTCTGCAAAATCCTGAATGTCCTTTTGTAGGCTGCTGAATTCAGACTGGGTGATGTGGAATACGCAGAATGAATGTCAGTTGTTACCATTAACTCCTGGAGCTTTACCCCTGCTCATAAAGGCATTGTCCTGCATTATCTTAAGCGACACAGAAACTACGTATTTTTATCTCTTTGAGTGTGGATCAGCAAAACAAGGAGAAATCAAGTGCGTTTTCTTGGGACCTGTAGTAACTCTGCCAGTGAATTTCCTGAAAACCAGTAAAAGGCTTAACTGCAACATTGTTACTTCTGAAAGGGTACAGGCTCGAAGACGGTCATTACCTGCTGGAAAATATTAATCAGATAAGGTAGATGCAAATTCACCTGCCTATCTCTAACTGACTGGAGACAGCAGGGAGTATTAAGGGTTATTTTATCTGCTTTTATATCATGTATTTTTTTATGTGCATTTTCATACAAGAACCAGCACTTCTCCAGCTCGGGAGTGAGGAACTTTCCAAAGATAACTCACCCAAGAGAAACAGACTGGCCAAACTCTGGAGTTGGACTAGGCACAAATTTAAATAATCAGCAAATACCTCTTCCCCTAAAACAAAACCAAACCACAACATATGCCCAGCAGCATCTTTTAGTTGAAGATATTTAAATTATGTAATTACAGTCCAGATGAGAAATTGTTAATGGCAAGCAGGAGTTTGGTCTACGTAACAATACTAAACTCACACTTGGAAGTTTACATAGATAAGTAAGTTTGAAATAAACACTAGAATAAATTACTTTCACAGATCAGGAAAAAAGTTGTACATAAATATCCTGACAAAAGAAGAAAGTCACTTTTAGAAAGCCTCTAGATTTAAAGCATTGTGCATTCATTTCAGGCTTAGCATAACAGTCCTGATGGACCAGGATGCTCTCTGGTATAAACAAACATAGCATCGCCAGAAAGAAGAAACTTCAGCAGAGCCAAGTCAGTTCAGGATCGTTTAATGCAAAATCTCCATGCAATTTCCTTTTATTTAAACCATTATTAAGAAATAGCCTTCAGCTTATCACATGTGAAGCATAAGCTTCCTTTGGTATTAACTTTGACACTTGGGGGATTACATTAATATAGGTGATAGTACCTGTTAGTGGGCATTTGATTGCCCTCAATGCAGAAGGATTTACTCTTGTTATTGATTTGTTGGCTAATATATTGGTTGGAAATCCCCTGGTATTGCTGGCAGCAGCGTATTTTAAATTTTATTGGAGTTGTGAGCGATTTTCCCCTGTCTTTAAACTTATGATCACTTTATAAAAAGAAGAGCCCAAGAGTAAGCTGAAAAACAAATCCTTGTTTTTATTTTACTGGAAAGGAAAGCTGTCTTGTTTTGCTTTGTTCCTGGTTGTTGATTGCATTAGTGTGGCTTTTGTCGTGGTTACTCTTGAGACAGGCAACAAAGGGAGAATACATTGCAGTAGGAGCCAGCAAGAGAGAAGCCATTACCTCTAATGGGCAAAGGGTCACCAGGGCAAATTTTGTTCCAAGAAGAGGATAGAAATCAAACCCATCTACCCTTTAGATGCCATGAGTAAGCATATGGGCTGATGTAACTTCTTTTATAGCACTATTTTCCTCCTAATGATTTCCCTAAATCCTTTAGGCAGGAGTTAATGAAAGCCAAGGATAAGCCAGATTGCACCCTTGCCAGCCTGACCCCTGAGTTCAGGGTCGTGGGCATCCAGGCAGCCCCTGCCCACTCACACACACCACAGCAGGCAGCCCGTGGGGCCGAGGGGACAGGCAGAGGTCTGTCCCCTTGTCTGCAGGCAGGACACAGCCAGGGAGCTGGTCCATGCCCCTCTGGGAGCCTGTGGTGATGACAGTAAGCAACCAGCTTCCCATCCCCATGCTGTGCCTTGGTCTGTGCTCCAGTAATCAATATGTTCTTACTCTTTGTTATCCGGTCCCCCGGAGTGGTAAATTGATTTATCTTTATCTGTTCTTTGCCAAGCCGTAATTCCTCTGTCCTTACACACCGAAATTTCTGGTAGAATACCATAGAATTGTCACAAATAACAAATGCAGAATTGGGCCTCTAGGACACAAAATGTCTCCTCTTTCTTTAAGACTGATTCATAAAACTTGTTCAGAAGTAACAACAACGACGAAAAAGAGAGTTTAATTAAACCCATATTGGGAAACGTCTAAAGAAATAAAGTGTTTCATTATGTTCTCTTAATATATCCTACAATATTCATCCAATTAAGTTTGGCACTCAAGTTATTTTTAAGATGTGGCATGAATAAGACAACCTAAGATATCATATGATTGCTCCAGCTGAGACACAATAGTTGAAAGTCATTTTTTCCAATAAAAATAACAGTGAACAGTGCTATTAATTCATTGTAATGATGCTACTGGGAGAAGTGTATGACTTCCACTGCTGAATAATCAACAAAAGTAAATTAGCTTTAAGCAGCAAAATGTGTCTGTATGTGTATGTCTGTGAGGGTAAATGACCTTGAGAATGAAGAATTGAGAAAAGCAAATTAAATACAGTTTTAACCACCATAAGAATGTTTTTTTTTAAAGATGTATTTTGAAATGCAGTCCATGTGAATTCAACACTCTGCAAGGCAAAATTCATAGTCATTCACTTCTTACATATTATGACTAAAATGCACAGATGTATACTTCTACCTGAAACCTTTCCAAATTTCAGCTTTATCACACAAAGAAATATGGTTCCTGGTGCATTTCATTTTTGCTTCTAACTCAAGAAAATCAGGAGCAAAACATTAAATTTAATAAATCTGCAGTTTGTCCCTGAGTCCTCACTGTCATTTTCAAGTAGGATATATTTAAAGAGAAAGCGTTTATCTCCATTGCAGACGTTTTTGACCAGCCTTTTCAAGCTGATTTAAAACATTCAATTTCTTAACATAGGAAATTCTTTTTTAGCTGTATTTATCTGTTAACTTGTTTTTTTCCTTTCTCTCTTACTTTCTTTCCTACTCTTCTCAGAAGGTACCTATTTTCCTTAAACTACCTGCTTTTCACTTCCAGTGCATTTTTGCTATTTAATCAGGCGTGCACAGTTTGCACTTTTACCTGTTCAAGCACAATCTGGTTGTTTCAAGCCCATCTTGTTGCCTTTGAAAAAAAAAAAAAAAAACTACTTTGCCTTTTTTGCAGTTCATTCCTTATATTTGTTCATATATAGATACTCACCTACACTTTCTCAATGCTTCTTTGCATCTTTTCGGATCACTTTCCTTAGTCCCTTGCATTGTTTTTACTTGCAATCCCTCTCACCAGATTGGTAGATTGATAGCTGTACAGCAGCTGTATACTTTTTTCCTCTGTTAAAAAGTCTTAAATACATTAAATGTGTATTCATGTATCAAATGAGAGAAGCTCCTGTGTTGTGAATCTGACTGACAAAGACTTTTACTGAAAAGAAACTAAAAAACATTGACTTTTGAAGATTACACGGTTTTCAGTTTGGAGTATTTAAATATTCATAGCTGAAAATTAGAAATACCTGATTAAGTGTTCATCATTTAAGATTATCCCCCAAAAATGGCTCTTCCTTATTTGTTTGTTTTAACAAGGTTGTTTTCCTATGAAAATGTAGATAGAGATATATAAAGCAGAGTCAAAGACTTAATGAAATATTGATTTTTATCTTGGGTTGAAAGGGTTGAAAGGAACCAGTTTCTCTGCTGCAAATGTTCTGTGCATGAATATATACAGGGTATTTTTGAACCTCAGAGTGGCCATTGTGAAGTTATTACACTGGATTGGCACAGAACTTTTAGCAACAACTACTTTCAAGCAGAATTTAGGATAACATTTTAGCAGAGATATGCACATCAAGGGCCATGTGAATTCCCTAATATTTCTACAGCTTAAAAGGGCAACTTGAATGATGATAAATGCATGGGACATAATTAGAAGCAAATTAGAGATGGATTAGTATGGTTGTTCTGACCATGATTTATTTTAAGAAACTGGAATCTTACAGTACTGATGTACTTCAGCCCCTCAGTATTTCAGGCAATACTGCATTGATTAGAAAGTACACTATGTATTTTTGTTGTCTGGAATTATCTAGAACTACAGAACTGCAATTAATTTAAAATTTATATCTTTTTAAGGATATTTAAAGAAGACAGAAAAATCTGGACATGGACAACACAACTAGAAAAAAAAAATCAAGGCCTGTTTCAAATTTTTTGTGATGTTTACTCAAGTTGACACTGAACATAACATCAGTAGTTCTCCCAGATGAAATCTGGATATCCTACACGCATTCCTACAGAAGACATGGCTAATAAGGAAAGAGCTATTGTCTTTCAGTAAGTCTGGATTTGATACAGTGAAGTAGCATCTAAGAGGACCAAGGAAAACATCAAGAATCCAAGAGCACCAAAGCCCCCTCAGCAGCTGATTGTCATCTGAGATCATGATGAAGTTATTCAGGTCAAAAGGTCTCCCTTCACTTCATTTTCATATATCTGCAGGCCAGACAAATGACAAATTTTCTCTGGCAGAAAGTGATAAAACAGATTTCTGTCTTTGCAAGTTGGGATTTGCTCAGGGAAGGTTTTCAGCCACGTGACAACTGCAATTATTTCAGACCCTTGCAGGTAGTTTGCCAGTGCAATGGGTGTTCCAAACTCAACGGATACCCTGTTATGCTGTATTCCTTACACAGCTGTGGATTTTTATTCCTGTTCTGAAAGAGCTCGGATCTGATGGTGAGTAACCTGCATGTCATAGGTGTGTCGTTTTCAAACTTTCTGTGTACAGAAGACATATTTGGAAGAACATGAACTTTGATTTATCCATGCCCGAAAGTGGACCCCAGAGTCATGAAGAGTATATACATAAAAGCATTGGTCCTGCCAGAATATATCCAGCCATTCTAAACAGAGTACAAAAACGCACAGAATCCTGGAAGCCAAAAGTAAGCAACAGAAAGCAAAATGTAAGAATAATTTCTATTCTTTTATTAAATTACATTTATTTAGGGACTGGCATATAGATAAATAATTTATTGTTAAAAAATAGATTTTAGATATATGGATTTACACATAGAGATGCACATGCATATACATTATATATACAGATAGAGATTTACATATAAAGTAATATATTTTTTAGATATATAGGTTAGATATTTAAATATTTTCAAAGATCAGATCAGTGATATAGGGAATATTAATTGAGATCAGTTGGAAAATCAAACAATTCTTGTGTTTCAGAGTGTAAATACAAAGGAAAGGTCCTGAGCTACTCTGGCTTTTTTTGGAAAAAATACATATGTTAAAAATGTCACAGAATATGCTGAGTTGGAAGGGACTCACAAGGGTCATCAATATATTGCCATCTTGAAAAATATAATCTTCAGAGTGCTTTACTTCTGCTTGTCAGTAGGTCTATTTAATTAATTTTAAGTACTTCTATCTGTAAAAAGTCAGAGACAAAAAAGCCAGAGAGCTCTGTGGGCATTCACTTAAATGGACAGTTAAATATTAAGTTAAAATCCATTTATGTCTCAAGATATGTTTGCCTTTGGCTTTGTTATCTCCATCTTCAGTTTGAAAGGAATACAATTTTACTAGAAGAATGATTTAAGCATGAGAACAGCTATATGTATTTTGTACATAAATATTATGTAATTATCATTAGATGTTCCAGAAGACAGACACTCAGAAAAATACATTTACTCAGTAAGTTATTTTGAAGTTGGAAGAGGAAGTTCCCTCACTTTTCCTAGTAATTAACAGATAATTCATGCTCCGCAATTTCCTTGATTCTCATAACCTCTTTGTACTCAAGAAATATTTATAAGCTGATAAGGATTTTTCTCGGATTTATTCAAGATCCAAAAGTATTCTCCAAACCTTTCTTTAAATTGCTTTCTATTCAGCGAGATCTGCAGTTCACATGTCTTTGTTTAGCTGTGAGCTGCCAAACAGAGCTTCCGGCTTTTTTTCCCACCCACTCACTCATTAGGTGATCATTCACAAATTTCAGATTAGAGCACCGAAATGGACTTTCGGCAGAAGTCCCAGGAAAGAGCATCAGCGAGCCGTCAGTTACAGACAAGGGCAGAAGGGCTGCAAACTTCAGCTAAAGAAAATTCCTTCACAAACACTCGTGAACAGTTACAGCATAAGCCACCTTGTTCTGATCCTGCCCAGTTACACCATACATCAGCAGGAGGCCTGAGCTGTCTGAGGGCTGTGTTCAGCACTTAATGTTGTGTGTGAAAACAAATGCTGTTTTCAGCTCCGTAAACAAATGAGGGGTACCCAGGAATATGTTATGTCCTGTCCATACAAAGAAAAAGTAGGTAAGAAAGGATGACTCCACCAGTACAGGGACAGCACCTGGAGCTGTGGGAGTCTGTAAGCAGCACGGTGTTCAACTGCACAACAGATTTCTAGGACACTTCATACTAAAATGAGAAGAAGAACAGATTTTTGTTAAACACATATTGTCTGACAAAATCTAGAGAGCTTTTTTGCTGATGTTCCTTGTAATCTTCCAACTAAAGAAAAGAGTCAGTCATAGTGCAACACAAATAACTGCTAATGGCTAATTAAGGTGAATGAGAAGGGTCCCACCAGGGGGGTCACATTAACACTTTGCATTTAGCAAGTTGGAGGCAGTAGTTCTTAAGTCTGTCTAAGGATGTGCCCTGTGGTCTTCTTTCTTCCATACATTTTTGCAACTTAGCTTTTCGTATCTTGCCAGATTTTGCACTCCTTGCAATAATGGGAAATGTTCAGTGTTCAGGTAGCACATGCATGAGAATTAGGGTATTACGGTATTTATCATCAGACTATCCTTCCCAGAGAGACCTGTGCACTGCCTCTCAGAAAAAAAAAAAAAAAAAA
>VXAY01007228.1:0-16412 GCA_013399855.1 Oxyruncus cristatus | reverse complement strand
AACAAATTGGTTATCATGGGACCATGCTAATTACTGCCTGTGTAGGGATGGAGTTTGTTCTGTTTGTCTGGCTACCGGGAGTTGGCAGCAGGAAGGAGGGGGAGTTTGTTTATTTTTCAGTTTTGTTGTTTGCTTTTCTGTTAAAGATATGATGATGTGAATTCCAGTGCCTGTGACTTGAACTGTTAAAACTGTCTTGCCAGAGCAAAATAACGTTCCAGATTTGGCACAAACCTTGGAAAACCTTCCAGGTTTTACAAATGGCAACTTTGCCCACATTTGAGGCAATGTCATATTCCTCGCAAGTCTCCTCACCTCAAAACTACATTTCAGTTTATTTAGTCACTGTCTCTCAAGTATAATAGGAAACTCTTAATAAACTGATTCAGTGATCATTTAAACAATCCTTTTGAATAAACTAGAATAGTTTCATTTGGAAGGGACCTACAACAATCATCTTATCCAACTACCAGCCACTTTTAGGCTGACCAAAGGTTATTAAGAGCATTGTCCAAATGTCTCTTAAACACTGACAGGCTTGGGGCATTGACCACCTCTCTAGGGAAGCCTGTTCCAGTGCATGACCAGTCTCTTAGTAAAGCAATGCTTCCTAATGTCCAGACTAAACCTTGCCTGATTCACACCTTATTTACAGGCCTTGTCAGTGTCTCAAAACTTTTTCATTTGACCTGTTAAGACTCTGGTTAGAGGAAATGTTCCCTGTCCACTCATTTTGTAGCTGAGTGTACTTAGTAGCTCCGTATGCTCGGCAGAAAGACAAATTGTGGATTATACGGCTGTGAGAGGCAGGAAGGACAATGATTGCTCAGTGGGGACAGGCTAAAAATCTGAGGCCCTAAAGTTCTTGAAAGGTTGGCTGAAAAGAATCCTTTATGAGATTTTATCCCAAGTATATTGGTGTTGGCAGTTGCACAGTAACAGTGAGGAATTGCAATGTGTTTCAGCTGCGTCCCAGGAAGACTCCTGGCTGAAGCAGCAACGCAGAGGCTTTTGATGGGCTATTGGCATGATGTAAGTGTGTTTCAAAGGGTAAGTCAAATATCAGAGCTCTAAAGACCTACACTGCTGAAAATAAAATATTGTTTTCTCTAAACTCTAGCCACAGTGGGCTTTTAACAATGTTCTGAAACTTACTAGATAATCTAGATGTGAAAATTCAGATTTGAAGGATCAGTTTTGGCACCCAAACTCATACTGGGTTTTCTAGGTTTCCCTGAATCCATAAGAACTAAGATGCAAGAACAATTCTAAAGGTAAAGCAAAAGTTTGTTTATAAAATTGCCTTTTTAATCTATGAAATAACACAAAAAGTAAAAAACTCATTCAAAGAAATTATTATTTCTTTTTTTTACTAAAAAGCTGCAGAATCTGTAAAACAAGTGGCACTTCCATCCTTATCTAACGTGGAGCTTTTAATATAAACGGACTTCAGTGATTTGCACTTTGGCCTTGCCTATTAGAAGTACACTAAAGAAGAAACTAGAAGAAGCAGGTATTAATAATGGATATTTTTAATAGTTTAAAGAAGTTTCAATTGCATTTTTTGGGAAAGTCCTTATAGAGGACTGAAAGGATGTTTATACAGAGATATGCTATGTAATTTGTTTTGCATGCTCATTTGGAGTTATAACAGAAAGTTTGCAAGACCTGAGAAGAGAGAGTCTTCCGAAGCAAATAAAACTATAATAGTGATCTAACATATGCCTTCAACCATCTGTGCTTTGCTGGCTTATAAAATTTCTATGAGAGTTTGTTTTGATGATGTAAGCAGCATTTTCTCATGCATTCTATGCATGAGAAAACAAACAAATGCAGGGGTATTGCACTGCCATTCCATAAACGAAATATTGTCAGTAACCTGTTTTCTGTAGGAAACAATGCTATACTGCCACTCCATTTTCTCTCCACTACTTATAAACCAATAGGCCTGAGCCTTAGGGGAGAAAAAAAAAAATCACCTTATCCCTGATCATATAGATTGCCTTTTTCTGCACCATTTTTCTGTTAAAGGAAATATTATTAATAAATGTTTGTAAGACTGATGTTCATTTAACAAAAGCTAGGACAAGTTTAGACAGCTCATCTGAATTAGAACAGGAACAAATTAATATTGTGATTAATGTGAATTTCTAGAACTAAAACTTCGTCCTGAACGAAACATGTTTCTTTTACAGAAAGAAGAGTAAGAGGACTCTAATATTAAATCTTTTTAATGCTTTATACCAACTAAGTATATTTAAAGTTATTTCTCAAAGGGTAAGTATGAAGTGATGAAATTTTGGTTCTATTAAACTGGGTGATAAAACCACCATGGCAGATTCCTTTAGATCCATAAAGTTTCTAGCTCAATTGTTGAGCCTAAGCTTAAAACTGTCCATGCTCTTGAGAACCTTTCTGCTAAATGTAAGCTTCCATTTTTCTGATTTAGAAATTCAGCTGAATACTTCTAAACACAAAAGTAGCCTCTGGAGAGCTCTATCTGGATTGTTCTCTGGACTATGCATTTTGGAAATGTACAGTAAATTTTTGAAGCTGGCCTATCTTTTAGGGCTGTTGAGTGTAGGTACCGGGTGTTCAAAGAGCCCGGAAATCCACTCACTCATCTGGCTTTTCCTCTTCTGGTCAGTATTTCAATAACATTTTGAGAAGTTAAATTCACAGCGCCATATTTTCTTCTCTAAATTAGAGTGTTTGCTTACTGAATCACTTTTCATGCAAAAATGTTGAAATTATCATATAACTGTCTTTTGACTTTTTAAAGGTATGAAAAAATCCAACAATTTCTGCCATCATCAAGTGTGCTGATGTTAAAGCTTTAGCTGAACCCATGTTTTATTATTTTAAAGTCTATTTGGGTTTTGAAAATTCCTTTCTCTTATTGCTGGTTTCCTAGTTCTATGTGTTATCTAGAGGTTGCTGAAAAAACTACCATGTCTTCCTGCTCATTATCAACTACTCTTCCTCTTTCTAGATCTAGCAGTTTTATATTATTCTGATTTTATGGGGGGGAACCCAGAACAATACTGTTACAAGTTTTTATGTACTCTGGAGTAGAAGGAGATAGGCTGGGGAGATATTCCAAATATTTCAATGCCAACAAATTTAAACAGAGGGTGATTTTAACAGGACATTGGAAGGACATTGTTGAATTTGGAGCAGAATGGTGACTCCACATTCACGTTGAATGCAGCAAAAAAAGCACATTTGATTTGTACCTAGTGTTGCCTTTCTTTTGCTAGGAAAACTTTCAAAAATTCAGTCATCTTTGAAAAGCAGAAAATAGATTTGTGTACCAGGGGAAATAGCGTGAAGGCTTGCAGAGCTTTCGCAGTCTCATAGAGAAGACGTAAAAAGGGTCTACAAGAGAGATCAAGAGATGCAGATGAGATTCAGCCACACTGTGCAAAAATGATTGGGGTAACCTAGTCTACGGAAACACGTTTGGAAGCCGTCTTTCAGCAGACAATATTTCAGCTGTAAATGCCTTACTGTGAGCAGTTCAGGTTCTTGTTGCTGATTGTTGTGTCCCCGTGTCACAGCAGTTTTGGTATTCACCTGTTAAATCTTGTCTAGCCATGAAGTTACTGCAAGGTAAACATAAAGGTATGACACGGTGGTGCAGTGGGCTTTCCTCTGTTAATTTCCATTATACAGTACCTGGGGGAAAAAAAGACGAGGTAACCAATTCCACTTTCCATAGTAGCCCACAAGGAGCAGCTGCTGCATATGACATGTGTGTAACAGCCCTTTTCCAGACCGTAATGCCCACATCTGTGTCACCTTGGGTAACTTTGGATCAGTCTTGTGGCTGTAGCATTATTCTGATTTTCAGCTGGAGCCACGAAGCAGCCAACACCAATGCCACTACAACACAAACCTCAGTTTAGATTTTGGATGCCTTGCTTCTTATTTTCTCCCTGCTACATTATCCATTATTTACATTTGCTCATCCTATTCACTGTAGGGTAGTTAGAGCAGATTATGGGATGTGTCATGGTTCCCAAAAGTACTCTTTGCAAATGACATTCTTCCCAAAATGGCAGTACAATATTAGACAATGGGTACATTCTGCAATCACTCCCAGATATATGCCTTGCAGGAAACCTTCTTAGGGATATTGATTTTTCAAATATGCCAAAGCTTAAAGCTTTTATCTCCTTGAGTATCTTTGAGCTGCATGTCACCTGAAGAGTATGCACACATATGAATGCAACATATACACACAAATACACACACCCACCCATTTCTCAGGCAGTGGGTTAGGACCACTAGAGGATGAAAGACACTCAAAAGCAAAGAAAATTTGATGCTTCTTCTGACTTCCCTCTCCTCTGTCCTTTTTTTTTTTCCCCTCAGGGGAAAAAAATCTTTTGCCACCTCTCAAACATAAAAATAAAACCAGTGATTCTTGCCTCTGTGGCAGCACTACTGCTCTTTAATGGCAAATAAAAAATGCTAACAAAAAGGTTTTTTGCTGTGGTAAGGATTCATTAACCTGAAAACATTGTGAAGGAATGATCTGGATTATATTTAAGATAGAATGAAGAAATATAAGGCTAGAAACCTTGGTGCTTTGTGCTTTTTTTTCTTTTTTTTTTTTTTTTGTAATTTAACCGAGCAGTTCCTCACATCTAAAGTTTACGTTCTTTTCTTACACTTTCTACAGAAGTTGGTCACTTTCAAGGACAGAATATTGTACAAGATTTGTGGGGTTTCTGCTCTAGCACAGCAGATCCAGTGCTCAAATTCAAGGTGACTTACAGCACAGCCTGTTGTTGTCCTTTGGTCCTGTAGCCCTGTGTCATCCCTCTATAAGGTATGGCAGAGTGACAAGTTACCTAGATGCATTTAATGTGAAATGAAATATGGTGCCTTTTTTTGCTTCTGTTTATTAATTTTTTATTTTAATGGCATGTCATCTTAAAATATATACTTGAAAATAGTTTTGAACTAGGGAGCATATTAGTCTGCAGGTCACTTTATTATTTATTTATGCTTTCTTCCACACTGTCATGCTACCAAAAATGCAGAAAAGACTTTTAGGAGAGCTAGGAAATGTCACAGTACAGAGTGAGTAAAGTAATTAACAATATCAGACTTTATTATCTTTTCTTGATGTGTCTTGTACTGGTTTTGAAGACAGAAATACAAACATATATACATATATATGTGTGTGTGTGTATATATTTATATATATAGTCCAGACAACAGTGGTTTTTCCATATTTGCACAGGAAAATATTAAAAGTTCTGCTAAATACTTTTCTGTTCTGACCTTCCAGATCTCCACTGCTTCAGTGGACCCTTTTGCATCCTGACCTGTAGCAGTAAAGGCTTGTTATGATGAATCATGGAAGGTTGTTTTCAAGGACCAGTTTCCCACACACTTGATACTAAAGGCTGGATATTCTCAGCCCACTTCATCCTTACTTCACTTCATACAAGTTGAGTTGGAAGGTAGCTAAGACTGCTCTTTGCCTGTAAAGACAGAGCTTCCCATGTGACACACAAACATGTAACTAGCTGTGAATGTCTAATCTAAACGCTAGAGGTGTAGGAGAAAATTCAATTTCTAATACTTGTGTGGACAACTGTTACGCCTTTCTCAGGAAAACTTGAATTATGACAGAGAAGTTACACTGAGATCAATGTGAAGTTTTTGCTCCCATGAAGAGTAGGTATTAGTGGCTACTGATGACAATTACAAAGCAAAACTACACAGGTTTTTAAAAATCATGCCTGAGCTGTATGTCCATAATGCCTGAATGTTTAGGCAAGTAGTGAGCAGAAAAGGTGGATTCATCTGGCACTTGATATCATCCCCTTGAGAAGAATTCTAGGGTGAGACTGTGCAATTCAAGATATGAGACTCAAGATACGATACAGAGATAAGTATGGTAAGATACTTGCTGTTGGTTATTTTAAAATTAGTTTTGTGTAATACAGTAAGTATCTCATTGTCTAATAAGGCTTTGGTCTTAAACAGTTTGGTTTAAAAGATATTCTTAGGAGTTGCTATTTTCTGGAAATTCTGTAAGATTTTTCCATGAGAATTGAGCCCAGTCTCAGATCCAGTAGAAATGGGCATACTTAGGGCTAAGAACTGCACTCTTAAATTAAGGTCCAGAGTAGCTCTGCATAAGCATCCAAGGATAGACTTATTTTCCTCAGGGTGTGTTCTACTTTGATGTTCCTAGAGTCTATAACCTTTTCAAGTTAATGGGAGTTACATGGTATAGTATACATCAAGGAAAAAAGATGTACCCTGCAGTTAAATATAATAACATTCCTCTTCACAGACCAGTACTGTGTTCACACCGCTGAAAAACATCCCTCGAACGAGGCTCTGTACTAGCAATTTGCATCTGTCAGTGCAAACAGAAACAGATATGTTGCGTTTGTCATGGCAATTGGCAGACTAACAAGTTCTTACTACACCATGACAAATCTTCAGAGTGGCAAATCAGCAGCTCTGCAGCCTGCAACTGCCAGCTCCCAGGCAGAGTGCTCTCTGAGCCAGTGACTAAAACAGCAGGTGCTGACCTCCGGTAAGCGATTTCCCGCATGATTCTGGAGACATGCGTGTGTCTAGGACTCCTCTTGCCACTGTAACAGGGTACAGACAAGACTAGATTTTCTGGCTTTATATCATGATGTATGACCCTGGAATAGCATTTCTTTATAATTCCTCATCATTCCTTTTAGCACTGTACAAGCCTGCGTGTGTTTATGCACAGGAGTTCATGTGCCTTTGAGGAAGGCCTCTGGCCGTGAGACCATCCAGCTCTCACTCCCATACTGGGTAAGATCACCACCTGTCTTCAAGCTGCTGCTGCTGCACAAACACTTTGCTGTGATTGTGTTGTTACAGGAGATGATAGCAATAACTATTTAATAACGTTACCAGGCAGTGCCCTAGAAAAGGAATATGATGTTTACCCTTGAGTATATGCTATCATTTTATCTGCTTTCTCTGAATGACACCTTTTGCATGCGGCACATTTTATATTGATGAAACAATGCCACAGCAGCTTCCTGCATCTGCTCTCTCTGCTGCCTGAAACTGGCTGTAATTATTAATGTGATAGGTAAGGCACAAAAAATAGCTGCCAGACGCTATTTAATGGCCTCAAATTTCTCTCCTCCAGAAACTGAGGACATGAAAGAGAAAAAGAGTGTCCAGTATGTTCACTGATTGCAATATGTTCCTTCTTATCTCTACGCGTTTTGTCTTGAAATCCAGTGCCATTGTTCCACTGGAGTCTGAGCCACAGTATTGTACTGTTCTACAGTACTTCTTGAAAGGAGAATTAAAGCAAACCTTGCAGATACTGCTAACTTGTGATTATCTTTCTTGAAAATACCCATCTTACACTGTAGTTGTAAACAAGTGTTACGCTTACTATCTACTATGAATGGTCATAGCACTATTGTTTTAGCGGAGTAAGCTTTATATTTTAAACAGTAATGCCATCTTGTGGTACGACAACTTTTATCATTCTGTTTCTTTTTGCAATCTCCTTTTTCTTTATTGTATTGGCAAGAATTCCTGAAATGCCATGGCACATGCAACAGAACAGGTATTGTCCCAGTTGCAAAACATTCACAGAGAAAAAAGCCTACATACGCATGTCATAAACTATTTCACCAGATTTTCAACAAGATAATTTTGTCTTCTTCCACTGAAAGGAAGGGAGTAGGTAGGTAGTGTTTTTATTAGAAGGGTCATTGTGAGACATGTAATTTTAAGAGTTGCCTTATTAATTACTGTCCACTTTTGAAATGGAGTTTGTTCCCGAAACACAACCTCCAGCAAGTGTCTGGACTCTTTATGTGGCTCCTGGACCACTGGTAACCTACAAGAAATTCACAAGCCCATTCACAGTCCAAAAAGGGACCTGTAGTACCTTAAGAGTACTTTTATTTCAGACACTATGATAAGGGCTCAGAAAAAATGTTCTGAATTCACAGTGACAGAGGTCCAATCTCTATTTTTCTCAAAAATTCAATGTTTTCTGTGTTTGTAGAGTGCTAGTATTAAGGGACCGTGCTCTGACTCACTGCTGACAACGCTAATCAATCAATGTACCACTGACACCGGCCTCACAAGATGTTGGAGTTCAAGACATGCAGTCCATTGGCAGTGGATAGGACTGCTCAGCATCTCGAAGAGTGACTGCAATTAGCCTCTTGGTCCAGAAAACTGAAGATACAACCCCTTTGCCCCCTTCGGAGACATGAAAGGATCAAGCCTTTTTACTGCACCAATCGTTTGTCAGGTAACTTTGAGCTCTGCCTTGTTAGATGAGTTGCTGAGCACCTGATGTTACACAGTCCCACCGAAAGAAAGAGGCTGTGACTTTGCTGCAGCTTAAGAGGCAGGCATGATTTTTTTTTCCCTCTCTTTTCTATGAAAAATGTCAAACTACATATTGTCTGCTCAAACCTTCATAGAAAATAGCGAGTCTCATATCAAAACTACTTACATTCTTGGTATCAAATCCTCTGGTGACCCCAAGAGAGTGTCACTCATCACACAGCCAGAGCCAGGGCTTTCCATATCTGAAGCCAAGGCCCTGCAAGCAAGCAATGGTTTCCCTGGGTCTTTGCTCTTTCCCACTCATCTTGGAATTGTTCTCTGTGGTATAAAATCAGTAGTTTTCAATATTCTGGGTTTGAGGCCCTGTAGAAATTTGCCAAGTACTAAACAGGTACCTTTGAAAATCTCAGCCATGTGAAACACTGTATAGTGTACATGAACTTTTTCTTTCAGGACACTCAGGTTGAGCCAATGAACAAGGATTTCATATTTTGGAGGTCAAGTCCAGGGATACCACATTGTCAGAGAGGAAATTTTACCGACAAAGAACTTTTCTTGATAAACCAAGGAATCCTGACAAACTTTCTCCATATTAAAGCTTATCAAAGTTGTACATGACATGACTGTGAAGGATTCTGTTTTAACTCTCCTGGCCACAAATCTAAAAAGATGAGTTTGTGAAAATATCTTCAGCCTGGAAAGTCCCAAAACGAGTAGCCTTCTACTGGAAATATGCTAAAGGCAAACAATGGGACCTGTATTTATGCATGCGTTTCAGGACTGAGTTATAATACTTACTGACATCCTTTTTCTGTGCTTAACCAGTGAGCATTGTTAGAAGATCTGTGCTGCATATTTTATACTTTTATTCCTAATACCCTGTCCCAAAAATACCATTATGATTGGTAGGAAGCCTTTCCTCTGTAATAAACCAGAAAGCAAACATATGAAAATAAGATTTCAGCAATCTGTATGTCTTCTGATGGATAAAACCAAGCAAAAGACATCATTCTTTCACTGTAGAGAATGCAGAGTTATTGTGGTTCAGGTTTCAGAACACACTACAAATGTTGTACTGCACATCCTTTACACTTAGAACCAGACTGAGATAAAAGATGAGGATTACATTTATTTATGCATGAATGTAGTGAACATCTGCCAAAAATCTCTCTAGTTATTTTAATTCTCCATTCCAACAAAGTTGACCATCTGCTCTGTCATCAGCAGAGATCTTGTTCTAAAAGCTAAATCAAAAGATCAGCTGTCTTGTGTGTCTTGCGTATCTTGTTCTCGCTTAACAGAAACAAAATTCTAACGTTATCCCTCTGTAGGTGTGATGGTGACCTGCAGCAGGTACATGCTTACTGAGTCAAAATTAGCAGCTGGAGCATAATGACAGTTAAAATGTTGAGACTCTATCAAAGACTAACAGGCCCCAAGTTAGGTGTAGTGCTTAAAACACTCTATATAATTGTAATACAGAATTTTTAGGCATGTATAAACGCCAGTGACACAGAAATTAAAATAAATACACTCAAGGTGATGCTAAAGTCTGCAATGAAACTGTTGAACTTGTACGTTCTTGATATTTCAGTGAACGTGGTAACGCAGAAAGGTTCTGTGACTGCATAAATATAAAATATAATACAATAATACACAACTCGACAAAGTAGCGTTTAATATGAGAAACTGAGTTTGTCAGAGTTCTGATTTTAACATAATTGCTCAAATTACAGAATAGAACATTCCATTTTTTGTTGGGTTTTCAGGTGTTTTTTTTTTCTTGTTTCCCTCCTTGACAAAACGAGGGAAAATAAGAGGTAGGTGTTAGAACCTTTACACTACTTCAGTGCTCCCTAACAGAAAAGTGTTAAAGAACAGGATATAATCAAGTCATTTGACTTACTTAATGGGTTTTTGTATTGCTTGCACAGTCATCACTGGCCTTGCAGAATTTTATTGTGTTAGTTTTAACAATAAAAATGTGGAAGCTTTGCAGGACTGTGAAGACTTCAATAAAGAGTCAACTTCCTCATAAAAGGAAATCTTCCAGAACCAGTGATCTTCAGGGACTGACTCCCCTGGCTCAGGCTGCCTGAGGAGCTGCTCTAGCAAGGAACACCCAGTGTAACTGCAGCCCAGGCAAGCTGGAACTGCTGCCAACATTTACAATGTTCTGTCCCTGTTGTCAAAACCCGAAATTATCTCTAATTGAGGTTGCTGATAACAGTATATTGTTGGTGCTTAGTACTTAGGAAAAAGGCAGCACTTATGCTATGTGCTTATTTGCAATTCACTAGAACTGTTTTGTCTGGCATTGGAGTGAACTTATTTCTGCGAACTGAGTACAGTCTGTCAGAAAAAATTACATGACTTCATCATTTTCTATCAATATCAATTAGCAGTTATTTTCGAGAACAGTCCAATTTAGACTGAGCTAAGCTATTAACATTATTAGTATTTATATTATCGTGATGATCATGATCCAGCTTCTTTAATTAGGCACATCAGTGTGCCTATGTAAGATTGCACTTCTGTAGAAAGTCTTTTTAATTTTTATTTATTTATTTTTTTGTCAGAGATCCATTAGCCTTACTGACACATCACTTTGTGTTCCCAGAAACATGTGGTATTCGAGCCTTATCTTTGAATTACACATGATCTTTCTGAAATATTTTTTAATCAAAAAATCATAGGATGGCATTCAAGCAGTAGAGATGATTTGAAATTAAAAAAAAAAGAAAATCTAGCAATGCTTCACTACATGCAAACTTGGGCTGTGGAGTAGCAGAGGTACCAGAATAAAGGATTACATTTACACATGAGGAAAGCAAATTTCTTTTCCCTCATGTGAATTTACTACGTCTCTTTCAAAACCCTCCCCAGGACAACACATTCTTCAGGCCTGCTCCCAGGATTAGCTTTGCTGGGCACAGGGTGGCCTTTGTCACCGAGAGGACACGAGGGGCCCATCCTGCTGTACCTGCACCAAGTGGGCAGGGCAGGGCTGGCCAGGGAAGCGCCGCCACTGCCGCAGCCCGGCCAAGTAACAAAGAGGAGGCAGGTCCTGGTGTGTGAGGTCCCTGCATGCTGCCCAAACCCTGTCACAGCAAGGGTTCAGCCTGTCCTCAGTCTCTCACCAAGTCACTGCAGTTAACTCCTGGACTGGGTAGTACCAGGAAAAAAAAAAAGCCTGTGATATTTCATACATATTTGATGCATCTTTTCCTCCATACAGAATGGCCTGTTTCAATATATCAGATGTTCAAATAGATTACATTAGCATACTATCTCTGAACAAAGCACTTAACTCCACGTCAGAGTTGTCCAGATAATGGCAAAAAGTAATTCTGAAGGTTGATATTAAGTATAATTGAATGCATTCAAGGCACAACTGCAAATCTCTTGAAACTGTCATAAACTGTGCAAAGCTACTTCCTCAGTGACAGTTTGTTGAGCATAAAAATGGAATCTGAAGATCCTAAGCTATTTATTTCAATTCAGTGAGATACGCAGCGAAGCTTACAATTTTGCTACGTTCTGTAGAAATGCAGTGTCTCCTGATCACACAGATGATGCTACCTGTATCATAAATACAGATACAACACTGCCTTTGTGTGTATCTCTGTGTATATGCAACGTATACACATCAGCACCTAGAGTTACGTTTAAATTAAATACTTTCAGAATTAGAGGGCAACAGAATTTTGCTTTTACACACGCTTTATCTCTGGCCTAGTGTATATTGTTTCTAAAGTGAATAGCAAAATAGCTTAAAATAGAAAAATTGTGCCCACGACTTCAATGGCAGCACAGAAAGTTTCTCTAGAATGTTTAGATACTTGTTTCAATGAATTTGTTCACTCCCACATATCAAAAATTTGTCAAGTCCTCAATTTTGATGATCCAAATAGTTGTGTAGTAATGGCTCCAAGCTAAAAACAGGCAATGGATGTTATGAATGTAAAGAGTATCTTAAAGAGTATTACACAGTTGTGAACAAAACAGTCTTTTAATGACATGACACAAGGAATATTTTTTTTTTTGATGGTTAGTTTCTTTGAGAGCAGAATGCCTTTAATTTTTCAAGACTGATAGAAAAATGCATGGAACCATAGACTGAAGAGGTGTTGCCAAGGTCTCTACAGCAGTACATTCTTAAAAGTCCAAAGTAATTTCAATTACTAGCAGCACAAATGTATTTTGAACAGGCGAGCAAGTAATTACTTCATTCTGTATGTGACTGCCTTGTCATCGGACACCAAAGAGACCTGTCAGCTCTCCTGCTTTCTTTATGAGACTCTTCCACACAGCCCCCACGTGCTATTCCCCAGCTACAACATGGGCACTTGCAGAGCAACTCCTGGCTCCGGGCTGCACACCAGAACAAGCCACGAGGCTGCTCAGTGCTACAGGAGTGGGGCTGTCTCCTGGGGCGATCCCTGAACTCAAAAGCATCCTGCAGCACAGTCTGTGGTCCCTGACTCATCTCATGACGAGCTTCAGCAGCATGCAGATGTGTGTATATGTCTGTGTACAGAGACACACACACTCCTATTATATATATATATATATGTATGATTATATGCTACTTATTTTACATTCGTCAGACCACTTGTTTCCTAACCTTTTCAGGGTAGACAGACGCATTGAAACAAGGTTATTTATGCCTGCAATTATTACAGGTTAACTAACAATTTTTATAAGTGTGTAGGTATCAGATCATGTCAGGCAAAAAAAATCTACTGAATCATGCAGTATTAGAAAAATTCTGTTACTAGAAGAGGAGGGGAAAAATTAAAGTGTGTTTCATTTTGTGGCAGTTGATTTAATTCTAATTAATCTACACTACACTGACATTCAACTTAGTTTCTCTGCTATTGATAGGCAATATTGTCAGGGAAAAGACAAGGTGTTATTTAAGGTGATTAAAAAGTAAAGAACTATAATATGAAAACATAAATTTTATCTTGCCAAGAAAAAGAAGTCTGCCCATAAAGTCCATTAGGCACTAGAATAGCACATCAAAAGAAGTCACTGATGCATCAACAAAGCCATGTTCAAAGTAGACCAGATAAAACATTTAAGAGGCAAGTCAAGAGGATCATCTTGTAATTACAGTGCAACTGATATGACCCCAATGGTCTTATCCAACATTCTGATCTCTAAGTGTGGGATAAACAGAACATGGCATTTGAGCGTGAAGATCAAAATGAACAGAAAGTAACCTGTGAACCTGGAAGACGAGTATTTTTCCAAAGTCAGCAGACATGGGAAGAGCAATTTTATTTAATCCATGACAAATGGGAAATATTGGAATAGTAAATCAGGGCTGAGTTATCGGATATTCCTTTCTTTTAGAAAAAACCAGCCCTCCATAGGGAAGTTACATGACTTCTCCAATTTTGTCAGCTTTGTAAATATGCTGTAGACTAAACATGGCTATTCTTAAGTGAATTTTTCTGTCCTGTGAGCTCAGGCAGCAATTATTTGAGATTATTCTGGACAATTTCCAAGCACAGATATTCTTTCCAAACCTTAAAGACAGAAGACTTTGGACAATAATGGTGTAAAAAAAAATCACTTTTTAAATACAGACCAATTCCAATGCTTGAACTATAACATAGTGTCCTGTAAGATAATGAATCAACATTTTAGTAACTACCTCCCACATGCACACTCCAAGGGAACAGCTCAGGAATAATACCAGTGTAAATTAGGCCAATATCTGAATGTTCATTATTATAAACATAATTAGTTCCCTGTAGTCATCTTGCTGAAATTCTAAAGGTTAATTTTCTTCAAGAGTCTTCTGACTGACTTCATGCTCCACAGAGCATTCAGAAGGTTGTAGAAATTAGCATCCACAGTTATTACCATTTGTCAACTATAAGCACACAGAAACTGCTAAGCTTCCAAAGGCTTTCTTCCCAAGTGAAATGAAAAATAAAATATGATGGCAATGTTGTATATTACCATGACATCACCCTTTCTTTTTTCTGGGGGGGGGCGGGGCTGGGAACCAACCAAAAACATAAATCTTGGAATAAGAAGAAAGTATAATGCAGTTAATTAAGCTGGCTACTTCTCAGTCTTAGTGCCTGGATAATGCAATCTAATTATTATTTTAGGACCAATGAAGACAATGGAATTTCAGTCTCTGACAAATGTTTGGTATTTCCATTTCCAACTCACACATGCCACAGCACTACTCACACTTTACTGCCCTCCTACAGCGTGTAAGTCACTTTCCTAATCCTACATTAAATGGTCTGGCTATTTATGCCCATGCTCAGTGCTTTAGTGTGCCAGCTGGGTGAAAATCCAAACACTGACTCCCACTTTCACTCTAGTAGCTGGAGAAAATTCACCACCATTGTCTCAAACAGTATCACCAGAATATTTACAACCAAGACCTTTGTATTAAATGCAATCTGAAAGACAACGTGTTTAGTAACGTATTTGCTAATAGTATTCATTCTTACCACCACCACTCTGATTTAACACTAAGGCAAAGTTTCATTGCCATAGCATGAAAACACTTGCAAAGGAAATACCTGTATATTGTTCAGAATACATTGTGAAATGACACTAATAGACTAAGACTGTTAAAAACACAGATTGCAGACAAACACACGATCAGCAATTTAAAAGTTAGTGTTGTGTGTTGAGTTTTTAATTTGTTCCCCTTAAAACAAAATGATAACATGAATAAAATTTTTCAGTCTCTATAAAAAAGACAATAGGCTGTTAGCTTCCCTTTACAGAACTCCTTCTTCTGTTAGAAAAATAACAGTGATTCAGAGAAATAATAAGCTGACACAAACACGTGCAGAGCTGAACAAAAGTTTCCAGCACTGAGCTGAGAAAATAAACGGCCACGAATAATTCAGTAAACTTGACCCTCTGCTCCACTCCTGGACAGTGCACTAGAAGTTCATGGGTTTTCTAATACCAACTATTTATTTCACCTTATCTGAAAAAATATGTGATTTTAACTCTGTGGATTAAACCCACTAGAAGGATAAATAATCTTGTGATGCATCAAATTCATAATTTCTTTTTTCTAATTGGATGAATGTGAAGGTGTTTACTTCCTGAATGTGTCCATATACATAACTTAAATATGAGCAGTTGTATATACAAGTAGCCCTTTAGTTTGCTTTACTGTGCATCACTTCCATTAAATTCTGATCACTATTATGCTGAAAGCTACATACAGACAGAACTACCGTGAAAAAAAAAAAAAAAGAAAAAGGGGAAAAGAAAAATAAAGAGAAAAAAAAAAGAACGAATCTACAACCTTATTATGCATTTATAGAATCAGAAATTAATGTGGACTAAGGCAATTACTTCTCCAGTTTATCAGCTTACTTGCTTATCTCCTTTAATCTCTTCTCAGTGACTGCTACTTATACCCAGTAATGTTCTGAGAAGGCATCCTCATATGTTGCATAGCAAATCCAAATAATTTTCTTAAAACTGAAAAGTTGGAGGAAAATTAATTCGGCTACAAAGATTGGGATTTTTTTGTGACTGACAGAAGATAAGAGCTATAATTGGAAAACTCTTATTGCCTGGAACCAGTCCCTTAAAGTGTGAGCTTTCCCACTACTGGTGTGTTCTCTGACTACAACAGTCTGATTTTGTGTGTAGGATTCTGGTAGATATGGATAAAACTAACTAACTAAAAAGTAATAAATTAAGCAATGAAATACATATTATTTGAAATTTATAATATTTGTGAATTTGTATTTAATGTTATTACATGCAGTTTTTGAGTGAACAAAGAACCTGTCCATCTCCATCTCCAAGATGCCATGGTCGAATGACTATTTAAACTTACTGAACCTCTTGGTTAAATAAGTTTAACCTCTATTTAACCTCTTGGTTATCACCTTGGTTTTCACCTATTTTGAACCATTCCTGAAGTAAAAATCAGTGAAAAAATGCCACTTGCTCTATTTAACCAAGAGGTTAAAGATACAATAAATAAATATATAATAAATAGATATAACTAAGAGGTTAAATATATATTAAATAAATATATAATATAATTATATATTATATTA
>VXAY01007227.1:185604-195645 GCA_013399855.1 Oxyruncus cristatus | reverse complement strand
AGGCGGAGTCCAGCGACCACATCGCGGCCTGGGCGGGCCCCACCGTGCCCCGCGCCCCCGCGCTGCCCAAGGCGGTGTCCAGCGAGTTCCTCGCCGCCGGGCGGGCGGGTTTGGCCCCCCGAGCGGAGCCGGGAGAGCTGCCCCTCCTCGGCCGGCCCCTCGGCCACCCCGGCTCCGGCGATGCCTGCGATCCGCTGCCGGACTGCCCAGGACGGGCCCCGGAGGACGGCGCGTTCCGGTGAGCGGGGCCGCGGGGGGATCGCGGGGGCAGGGGGCGCAGTGCCGAGGCCCCCGCTGTGCGCTGGAGCTACACCTCTCCTCCCCACTGTGGAGGGTTCAGCTGGAGGATTTGGGGTGCGGGACTGCAGTCAGGCATGCATGCGCAGGGAGAATGCCTGGTGCCGCTGTCCGTGCGGGATATCCTAACAGAGCCATGGGCTACCTGCCCCCGCTGTCCCCCAGCGCTGGTGCTTGCCTGGGCACTGCCCTCCCTCCCTGTTGAAACGTGTCCCTGTGACCGAGACGACTCCTGGCTGCCGTCAAATGAGCCCGCGGGCCCTTTGCTGGTGCCCGTTGCGCAATGGCATTGATGTGTTGAGAGGGATGTGGCTTTGCGCTACTGAAGGACACCACTGTGGGGCTGCAGAACCGCTGTCACATGTGCTGCCCTGGCTTTTAGGGCTGGCAGGGGCTGAGGACTGAGATCCGAGTCTTTTTTGCCAGGAACCTGAGCTCCTGCTGTGATTCCTGGGGAAGGGAGAGGAAGTAGTTTTTTTGAAGGCTGCCTGCTGTGCCAGCATGCCTGTGACAGCTAGTGGTGATGAAAATGAGGGCTCTTTGTGCTGGTTTTTAGAATTATCAGGTGCAGATCCTTGGGGAATTTGGAAGCAAGGACCTGTCTCCCTCAAATGGGAGTTAAGGTGTATGTGCCCTGATTAAGCTTCAGCTTTGGCTACTTCTGTTGCCAGCAAAAAGCTTCCTTGGTGGAGCTGGGGGCTGAACAGGGGACAGGAACCCCTCTGAGCCCAGTGTTAGCCTGTTCTTCCTTTGTCCTCCCAAGCATCACAGTGGTCACCTGGAATGTGGGCACAGCTATGCCCCCGAATGATGTGACATCCCTGCTGCACCTCAACACGAGCGAGACAAACGATGTGGACATGATCGCCATTGGGTAAGAGGGTGAGGTGCAGGGCCCCCTCCCCTGCCCTCCCGTATCCCTTTTCAGGGGATCCCCACAGCCCTGGGGCATGAGGAATGGGAGAGCTGCAGCCTCAGCCTCCCTGTGTCCCAGGGAGCACGGAGGCATGTGCATCACAAGTGGTAATGTATTAGAAAAGGTGATGGAAAATCAGCTCCTGGTAGAATGTGAGTGCTGAGAGGAACAAAACTCTTGAGTACTGATTAGACTTGAATCCTCAACGAGCCTGAGGCTGGCTGTGCCAGGCTAAGTGAGTCATGGCAGTCCTGGGGTCAGGTCTGTCAAGGCATTTAACTCACCTGCCCCGAGTCCTCTGGGAGTGTTTTCTTCCTCTGCTTTTGTACGTGCTATATAGGCCTCAAGGGCACAGATCTGCTGTTCTCCCACAGCTGGATTGGCTCCATGCCCCTGGTAACATGAAGCTGCTGGCAAGGCAGTGCCACGGTGCTGTGGTGAGATGAGCTTGCCAGCATCTGAGCACAGACTGGTCCCTTGAGGTATCTGGTGGTGTGTGGATTCTTGCTAAGGCCAGGGCTATGCTGTCTTTGCACAGGGAGCAGGAAGTAGCCTCTGCCTGCAGGTGTGATATGGGAGACCTGGATCTGCCTCCAGGAGGCTCCTGGGGACTGCCGTGGGGATAGTGGTGGAAGGCTGAGGCTGCCAGAGCTACAATGCTGTGTTGGAGCCAATCTCCCAGTCCCCTTGGCCTTGCAGACCAATAGAATGGGACTGTGCGGGTTGTAGAGATGGACCTGAGCTGGATGAATGGGGTGGGGGGTTGTAGCTGACAGCATGGGATGTGCTGGGACCATATTAGGTCCAGGGCAGAGTATCCTGCAATCCTTACCTCCCAGCATCTCTGGCTGTCTCCTTCCTCTGACCTGTGTCTTTGTGCACCAAGCATCTGATATTTTTGAGCAAGACACTTCCTGATTCTGCTGTTTTCTGTGGACATTCTTCCTTCTTTTCACTAATTGCTGAGCTAGGAGGAGCACTACTAACTTTCTGGTTGCTGCTGCTCCGGGCTGGGTGGCTCGAATGCATCTGGACACCCTGCGCTGGTGAGACCTGACTTCTGTGTAGAGACTGATTCAGCTGAAAGGCCCTGTAAGCCCCTCTTGCACCATGAGATGGGCTTTAGGCTGCTGCCCAGTTCTGTGCAGCTGAACTGCTTCTGCTTTAGAAAGGGCCAAGGCCTCCTGGGTTCAGGGCAACATGTGCCTCCTGCCAGCATGTGGTCCAGTGTCGCTGGAACAAGGACGTGGCTGGTTTGTGCTCTAAACCCAGGGTCTTCCTTTGAACTGGCCTTCCCACTCCATACCGCTCCCCAGTACTGTGCTTTGGCAACTCTCCCAAGGAGTTCTCACTACCTGGGACACAGACACTTTCCTGGTGTGACTGAGGGACCTATCCCCTTCCCCTCAGGCTGCAGGAGGTGAACTCCAAGATAAACAAGCGCCTGAAGGATGCCCTCTTCACAGATCAGTGGAGCGAACTCTTCATGGATGTGCTGAGTCCCTTCCATTTCATCCTGGTAAGGAGTCCTGAAGGAACTGGCAGGTGGTGTTCCCTCTGCCTGCCAGGCAGGTGTGCCACATGGAAGGAGAGTTGGACTGCAGGGCAGAGGGAGGTGCGGTGGGAGAGCTGGCTGGAGAGACAGCCTGTAGCCTCCAGTGTGTGGGGGCCAGTGCTGCACCTCACTACTGAGCTATCTGGCTTGTGCCACCCTGCTCCTTTTCCTGTGCTTATGATTCCCCTCTGGTGCTTTAGGGCCACTTCTTGTTGCCCACTGCATCGAACCAGGGTGCGGAGGTGAATGTGGGAACTGACGTGTGCTGCTGACAGCAGCCTGTGGGCGCAGAGGCAGATTCGGCTCCTGGAGGCACTCACCCCAGAGCATCTGTAAGCCCAGCATCTCTGAGACTCAGGCTTGGCTGACAGTGTTAAGGAGGGTGCGCACAGATGTCTGAACTGAACGTGCTATTAGTCACCTTCAGGATGGAGGGGCACGTGAAGGATGGAGGTGCTGGCTCATGGCCCCTACTGGCGCTCTACCATCCTGCTCCAGCCCCTGCTCCCATTCCAGGTCAGCACGGTGCGGATGCAAGGTGTGATCCTGCTGGTGTTTGCCAAGTACTACCACCTGCCCTTCCTGCAGGACATCCAGACAGATTGCACCAGGACAGGGCTAGGGGGCTACTGGGTGAGTATGGCCCTGGGGGAAGTTGGCAAGGGGCTGGCTTCCCAAGGAGTCATGGGATCCTCTCGGTGCAGGGCAACAAGGGTGGGGTGAGTGTTCGTCTCTCCATCTTCGGCCACATGGTCTGCTTCCTGAACTGCCACCTGCCAGCACACCTGGAGAAGGCAGAGCAGCGCAAGGAGGACTTTGCCACCATACTGCACATGCAGCAATTTGAGGGACGTGTGGCCAACGGCATCCTGGACCATGAGTGCGTACCCCACCACTTTGCTCCTCAGTCTGGGCTCTAGTGCCAGCCCCAGTCTTTGACCCCCTCTGTGTAGAGTCTGGGGTCTGACCTCTGCATCGCAGCAAGCTGCGAGATCAGGTCTTGCCTGCAGAACTCTAGAATTGTCCCATGGCCCAGTGGGAACTCAGCAAGCTGGGGTGGGTGTTTAGAGGGGTCTTTGGTCTCCCATAAGGCACATTCAGGCCTGGTGCAGCTCCTGCTGTACTAACCCAATTGCGGTTTGGGACTGGTGAGGTGGAGGGCCCAGCTCTGCACAGCCTGTGTGGTCTGACTCTGGTGGGTGCCTCACTGTGGAAATTTCCACCCTTAGTTTCAGTTCATGGCAGTCTGTCTGGTTTGGTTAATGGTGCCTAGTCCTACCTTGAAGAATCCTGGCAGTTGGCCAGGCTGCCGGCTGCGTGCTGACCTGTGCCAGTGCTCCCAAGAGCACCTGTGCTGCGAGCTGAGGCTGCATGCGGGCTGGGGACATTTTTCCCCTGCTATCCCCAGCTCCAGTAGCCTCAGCCCTTTCAGCCTGTTTCCCTCCCTCTCACAGCCTTGTGTTCTGGTTTGGGGACCTCAATTTCCGCATCGAGAGCCTGGACATCTGCTTTGTGAAGTATGCCATCGACAGCAAAGCCCTGAGCCAGCTCTGGGAGAAGGACCAGGTGAGGGATGGGCATGTTGCCAGACTCCACTGGGCCCTGAGCAGTGTTTGACTCTCCCCAAAACTGCCTGTGCAGCCGTGGGACAGGACATGTCCCCTTGCAGCCCGTAGGGCATGAGGAGCTCTGGCTCTCTTGTCTCTGTGGGGAAGGGGCAGCAGAGTTATTGGTCAGACTGAGCTGGGCACATGCTTCCCTTATCAGTGTGAGGAAGACCCGAGGCACTGGGTCTATGAACTGGCTGCTGGCGTAGATGGACAAACCCCAAGAGCTGTGGGAGCTGGCAGGAATGGGGCAGGGATGTGACTCTGTGAGAGCAGAGAGATCTTGGTCTGGCTGTGGGGACTAGTGTGCTCCTTTACCTCCTCTCTTCCCCACAGCTGAACATTGCCAAAAGCACCTGGCCTGTTCTCAGAGGGTTTCAGGAGGGACCCCTGAACTTCCCGCCCACCTTTAAGTTTGATGTCGGCACCAACAAGTATGACAGCAGGTAGGAGAGCAGAGCTGGGCGTGAGCTGGATGAGAAGGATGCAGGAGCAGTAAGACTCGGAGCCAGGGTGGATGCTTGTCTGGATGGGTGGGGGGAGCAGTTTGTGCTGGGGCAGGCATGGGCTGGACTGGGACATGACTGCAGTGCTGGTGCCAGTGCATCTCACCCTGCAGCCACGCTGAGCTGAGTGGTGAGATGAGCTGCACCCCCTGCCCACGCATGCTGTAGTGCCAGGGGGAGGCAGTTTGGGTCAGAGCCCACTGCCCCTGCCAGGCAAGAGATGCCCCTCTGTCCCCTGCAGTGCTAAGAAGCGAAAACCTGCCTGGACCGACCGCATTCTGTGGAAGATCAAATCTCCCAGCACAGGGCTGGGGGCAGGCAGGCGCCGGCCCAGCCAGGGCGTGCTGTCGGTGAGCCAGCTCTGCTACTGCAGCCACATGGAGTACACTGTCAGCGACCACAAGCCAGTAGCTGCCATCTTTGCTGTGCAGGTGAGCACTGTCCAGGGCTGCTGGGAGCGCAGGCAGGAGCTGCAGGGGTGGGATGCCCAGCTTGTGTGTGGGGGGCATACTTTATTTCTGTTTGGCAAACTCAGCTGCCTTGCCCCTGGCCAGGGCTGCTGTGGGTGTATGCACGGGGGCCCAGACCCAGAGAGGTGCCACTGGGCAACAGGGGCCACTCTTTGCCATGCCCTTGCTTACTGTGTACCTGTCTCTGACAGTTTGCTTCCAAGGTGGACAAACCCCCGGTTGAGATTTATGTGGCTGACGAATGGAGCAGGCCTGAGCAAGCAGTTGTCAGGTACAAGATGGCTGTTGGCTTCCACCGGAGCTCCTGGGACTGGATAGGACTCTACCGGGTAGGGGCTTGGGGCCTGCTGGGGCTGGAGGGAGTGGGGAGCACTGCACAGCACTGCGGGGGTCCCTTCTGAGCTACACCCCACCAGCGAACATGGGTGCACGGCGTGGAGCTGTGCCCTCCCGTCCCCTGGCAGCATGATGTGGCCCTGCTTCAGGAGGCTCAGGTCCAGCAGTTCCCTCTTCCTCCTTCTCTGCAGGCCCCACAGGGCCCTAGTACACCTGGGGGGTGTGAGGCAGCTCTGGGTTTCCCTGCGTAAGCAGAGAGTGAAGGCCAGGCATGGGTGATGGTGCCAAGTGGGGCTGATGTTCCCCCACTCACCTGTGTTCTCCTATGTAACACAGGTAGGCTTTCGGCACCCTAAAGACTACGTATCCTATGTCTGGGCCAGGAGCGATGATGGGGAGCGCGGCCTGGAGAAGCAGCTCTGTGCACAGGTGAGCTGGGGCCAGCCCTGCTGGCACGTCTGCCCCACTGTGGGGGAACAGTGGCCCCTTCGTGCCCCTGGATGGGGGTGGAGAGCACCTTATTGCTTTGTGCTGAGGTTCAGGCAGGCCCGTGGTGCTGGCAGCAAGGATTTGTGCTTTTGCCTGGGGCTGGAGGTGGGAGGGGGCACCCCTGTGCCCAGCCCTGGTGTCCACCAGGTGTCTCCGGGCTGCAGGTGATGTTCTCGGAGGAAGCACTGCCCAAGGGGAATGGCGAGTACATCCTGGGATACTACAGCAACACTTCCAGCAGCATTGCTGGTGTGACTGAGCCCTTCCAGGTGAGCACAGCCAAGAGATGACAGTGAGGGGCTGGGGGCACAGGGGGAGGGACGTGTGTGGGGGTCCCTGGCTGGGGGAGGCCAGCTGCTGTGGTACTCCACAGCCCCCTGTGAGGGTCAGCCAGCAGTGCTGATGCAGGGGTGCAGATCTCCCTGCCCAGGTCAGAGGAGGGCAGCAGTCCCACGGACAGTTCAGGCAGCAGCTCAGAAGAGGATGACAGTACACTTGTCCTGTTGGCCCCCAAATCCCGTAGCCCCAGCCCGGGCAAGATGAAACGGCACCGGAGCCGAAGCCCCAGCCTGGCCAAGTTCCAGGGCCTCATCCTGCGGCCATCAAGCCGGGACAGGGGAACGAGCCGCAGCCCCTCGCCCCAGAGCCGCCGTGGCCTCCCCAGGGATATCCCCATCATCCACGTGCCCCAGGAAGAGCTGGGGTGCTGTGAAGCCAAAGGCAAGGAGCTGAGGCAGGCAGCTGACAGCCTGGAAGGCAGCTCTTTCTACCAGACTGTACAGGAGCAGGGTCGCCCCCAGCGTGTCTCCACTGACAGCCTGCTGGCCAGGGCTGACCCCCGGAACCTGGGCCTGCTGCCTGCACTCCGCCTGGAGATGATTGACAAGGCCCTGGGCTGGCGGCGAGAGAACGTGGATCAGGGCTATTATCCCTGCCAGAGGATGAGCCCCACCAGCCCCCCAGGCTCTGGCATGTCGCCAAAAGAGGGCTGCAGTCCCCAGGACCTGGACAGCCATAGCTGTGCCATGGGCCAGATGCACTGGCCTCCTTCCTCCTCCCCATAGCGTGCTCACTGTGTGCTTTCCTCTGCCACTTTCCTGCTAAGACATTCCCTCCCTTATTTATTGCAGCGATTCCTCACCCCTGTTGTGTGTCTGGCAGGTAGGGGTACTCCCCTCAGCCCAAGGTGCTCCCCAGGGAAGCAGATGGAAGGTGACCAGGGGAGGGTGGGGAAAGCTGGTCTAGTGCAGTTTGGGGAGACCCCTCATGAACTTCCAAGTGCAGGATTCTTCAGTCTCATGACAGGAGTGCTGGCCTTGCACCCAGTGTGGCAGGGGAGGCCAAGGCAGGGCTCTGGCAGGAATGGTGATGGGCACAGAGTAAGGACCATCCTAGGGTACCCCAGAGATCAAAGCTTGCTCCTTCCCTGCTCTACCACTGTGCCTCAGCCTGGACATAGTGCAAGCAACAAAATAAACGATCCTGCCCACCCCAGCTGCACTGTGGTCACTGCCAGGGGGCAGGATCAGCCCTGGGGGGGGGGACTGCAGCGTCAACTGGGGCAGAAGGCTCAGCCCTGGCACCATATACCATGCTCTGACCATTCTTTATTTATCTTCTACTGCATGCAGGGACTGACCCCAGCCCTCCTCCTGTGCCTGGGCAAGGGGGTCAGGATCACACCTCACTGCTCAGGCCCCATGGTTGAAGGGTCACCAATATAGGGGTGGGGGACCTTGCTATCCCCCTGGCCCCAGAGCACAACAGGGAAGGAAGATGATGGGTTTCCCCTTTCCTGAGCCCTTCTATTTCCTTCCCCTTGCTTTGATGCTCGTGAATGGCAGCCACAGCTCCTCGAGTCTTTTCAGTACCTCTGCCTGCTCTGGCTGTGGTCCCCAGCTCCATGCAGTCATGCTCAGTGCTATCTTTTGTCTCGAGGACCAGAAACCAAGCAGCTCTAGGCTGCAGCTACTGCACAGCACATCTTCCTCCCAAGGCAGCACTGCTCAGGCATCATCGGGGCACTGTGTGGGGCTGGGCACCTGGCATCTGCTTCATGGCCAGGTGCTGGCACTGCTTACAGAAGGTGCCTCCCCGGGCCTGTGTCTTCCAGTCTGGGTACTTGGTCTTGGAGCTCACATGAAGAGGGCCCCAGTGCCTCAGGGTCTTTTTGAGCTGCTTTGCAGGTAATAGCACAGCTCTGGTCACTGTGGTACAGCTGCTGAAGAAGCAAAGCTGGGCATGTGAGTGTAACCCTGCAGCACTGACAGCCGCTGCCTGCCCTGCAGCCTGCTCATGACATGGCAGAGCAGGGGCCAATGCTTACACTCCTGGCTTCATGCCCCACACCGGCCACAGCACCTCGATTCTCTGCACTTACCTGTCCTGTGACCCGCTGCCTGGGCTGCAGGCATCAAGCTGCTCCAGAACAAAGCAGTCTGTGGCGATGTGGTTAGCCAGGACAGCCACCTCCATGTCACTGCAGTTCCTTACCCTGCGCAGGCACCGTGCCAGCCTGCAGGCACAGGAAGGCCATGGTCAGCAGGTGCTTGCCAGGGCAGACATCCCACCTCCTCTGAACTCAAATTGTCTGCACACAGTGCCCTTTTCCTCCTGGACACACACCTTCGGGTGCAGTTGCAGTGGAGGAGCGTCTGGTTGTTGACGTTGTGCAGCTGGTACCTCACCTCGTGGGGTGCAATCTGGTGCTCACATTTACCCGGCTGCTTGTAGCACCTGCACACCCTGCCCGGGCCTGAGGACAGCAAGGAGGTGAAGGGCACCCCCAGCACATGACCCCACCAGCCTGAGGCCTTGAGACACTCCAGCTGTGGTGCATGCTCTGCCCATGGCACCAGCTCACCCTGCTGCCTGTGCTCCTCCACAGTGGGCACTGGGGTGGGTCCACTCCATGCTGCAGTTGGGCTGGGTCTCTCGGTGCCATCACAAGGGCAGGCCAAGCGCCCAGCTCCTTGCTCTGCTCCTCCCAGTGCACTCCTTGCTCCAGCTGGATCCTGTCCCAACAGGGTCAGTGCTGTTGGGGGGCCAGGCTTCAGCCCTCGTTGCACTGCTTGGTGCCTGGCTGTGGGCTCAGCCTTGTCCCTGGCCAGTGCAGGGATACGCGGGCCCTGCTGGGCTATCTCCGGTCTCCATGCCTGGCAGTGCCCAGGCTTTGGCTCCACTTCCTGTCGGAGCCGCTTGCGCCCTGCTCTAGAGGAATTCCTTCCCTTACCCGGGGGCTGTGCAGCAGAGCTGCCTCTCTCCTCTGCGGGCAGGATGGAGTGGTACTGACTCTGCTGCACCATCCTGGCCAGGGGCACTACACCATAACGCTCACACCTGGGGACACCACATGCTGTGAGGTCCTGCGCATCAGCCCAGCCAAGCCATGCCCAGTGGGGCAGCCGGGCAGGGCGCACTGGGAGCCGGGCCACCCCCAGGCACTCACCCACCCCACCAGTGCCACTGGACGCACTCCTCGCTCTCTTCCAGCACGAAGCACGGCACCTCCAGCAAGTTGAAGAAGGTGACGCCGATGATGTTGGAGACGGTGTCGTTGATGGCGAGCAGGCACTGCCGGAACCTGCAAGCAGGGAGTGGTGAGCGGGGCTAGTGTCCCCAGCCCTCCCGGTGCACCTCCCCCGGCACTGGGCGCACCTAGCGTCGCAGTCGCAGTGGGACACGGTGTGCAGGCGGTAGTTGCGGATGCCGTAGTTGAACTGCAGCGCCGTGATCTGCGCCCAGCACTGGTCGTGCTCCCGGCAGCACCGATCGGGGCCGCGGAACAGCCCTGCGGAGGCGCCGGTGAGCGCGGCCTCGCGGAGGCAGCAGGGGTGCCCGCGCCGCCCCCCCGCCGCCCCGTACC
>VXAY01007227.1:56454-183355 GCA_013399855.1 Oxyruncus cristatus | reverse complement strand
GGGAGGGAGGGAAGGAGTTAAGGAGGGAAGGAGGGAAGGAGGGAAGGAGGGAGGGAAGGAGGGAGGGAAGGAGGGAGGGAAGGAGGGAAAGAGGGAAGGACCACCATGATTCCACTGGTATGGCTCCTCCTTCCAGGGCCATCCTGGGGTCATGTCTGTGTCCAGGCTGATGCTCTGCACTGCTGGGGTTCTGCAGGCCAGGGGGTTGGGAGGGGCAGTCTGTGGAGCCTCATGAACCCAAACCCTAACCCAGGGACATCAGGGGCTGATGGATAGGGCTCAGCAGTGTAGGCTTATCTCACCTTATCAGGATTTCCCTGACAGCATGCACTGCAGAAAGGGCAGAGTCCACCCTGTGGCAGTGATAGGGCTACTGTGTGCTACCCGTGACATCGCTCCAGGTGTCTCAAAGGTCTCCCATGTTCTGTGGAAGGACGTTTCCACCCCAGGGGCTGTTTTCACCAAGCTGGATGGGGGCTGGCATGCCAGCACTTGGGAAGGGCTCTGCTCAGGAGTACGCCAGCCCTAGGAGGACCATCTTTCCGCCAGCCCACAGGGATCTACATCGAGATGTAGATCTGCCATGAGGATCTGCCCCACTGTACTGTGCTCCTGCCCTGTCCCCTGCACCCCTAGTGCCCGCAGGGTTCCCTGTGTGTGAGTTGGGCCCCCTCACACCCAGCACCCCCAGGACTACCCCATGCCCGGGCGGTGTTCATAGCTCCATGGGACCCCATCGGGGGGGCTCGATGGGGCAGCATGGTGCAGCCTTGGCTGCTAAGTGTATGAGTGTGTCAGGGACTCAGGACCCAGTTTGGGTTTGTCTGGAAGATAACAGGGGATAAGCAGGGATCCCTGGTGCTCCGACCTTCACCACCCAAGCAGCCAGCGGGGGACAGGGCTGGCTCCCTGCCACAGAACTCCCTGCTATGTAACCATGAGGCTACTGGCCTGCTGCTGGCTGCTGGTGTGAGGCTGGTGATCTGGAGGGACCGCTGAGGCATGGGGCTGAGCCCTGGGCTACCTGCCCCAGTGGGCAGTGCTGCCAGCCCTGCGTCCAACTACACTGACATGGCTTAAGGCTGCAGACAAGGCCAGCACAGGGCTGAGCTGCCAAGGGCTCAGGGCACTGCTGAGCCCACAGCATGGGAGCACTGATGGATGCCCACAGCCACAGTCCATGCGGCGAGGGTTGCCAGCAGATCACAGGCTGGGTCAGCAGGAGTGCAGGAATGGGCCAATGAAGCAATTCTTTCCCCCAGTTCTCTGCATGCCATGTTCCATTTGGGGCTCCCCAGAACAAGAAAGATCCCATACTGGAGTGAGGCCGGTGGAGGCTGCTGAGCTGGTCAGAACTGGAACTGACTGCTGCTGGAGGAGAGGAAAAGTGGGACTTCATCTGCCCTGAACTCTGACTCATGGCAGGGCTCATTCTCCTTTTGCAGCCCCCAGGCCAGCACGGCCACCAGGGTGATGCCTCACATAGGGACATCCTGCAGGCAGGGGCTGGATGTCCAGACTGTGCGAGTGGATGCCAGACCTAGGGCCTCATCCATGTCTCAGTGCTGACACACCCCTCACTGTGCCCATGTCCAGCCTTGACCTTTACCCCAGCCAGCTGGCAGTGCTGGCTCTCCACCGTGTGTGTACCATGCATGCTGCTGGCCACATCCTGCTTATGTCCCCAGGCAGAGCCCCAGGTGCCCCCAGCCGGGTCTGGCATGTAAACACCAGCGGCTCAAGGACAACCATGGGACACTGTCCTTCATGTGGGGCTCCCAGGATGGTATTACATAAGGAATTGCTGCAGCACTGGATATAAGCCTCTCTGCTTTCCACTGCTCTAAGCTGGAACTTACAGCTTTGTGGAAGAAAAGAGGAAACACGTGTCCATCCTGAGCAGTAAGGCATCCAGAGCATCCATAGCTCTGGACATGGAAGGAAGAACAGGGAAAAAACTTCATGCGAGGAAATCTCTTGTGAAGGTTGGAAGTCAAAATAAGAGGTGGAATGAGCAAAGGGATGGTGCAGTTATTTCACACCTGAGCTGAGGTTCAAGCAGCTTGCAGACACAGGGGAGACCTCTGAGGGCTCTTGTGGACTCTGCCATGCACTCGTAAGTCCCTCCATTCCCTGCTGGACATGATGGGTTGGCACTTCCCAAGCTGGCAACCAAAACAGCCTCCACCTAGGTGCCCCCTTGTCCTTCAGCTGTCTCTACGTAGGAGAGCCTGGGTTCATATGACATCTTTGTCCCAGCTGGTTCCCCTCCTTTGGGCACCAAGACCCTGTACCAGGGCCTCTCTATCACACTTGTGTGGGCACCCTCAGCACACAGCAGGCAGAAATGCTTCAGGCTGCTGCATAAGGCTGCTCAGGCTCTCCATCAGCTGGTGCACTGGGATGTGGTAGGAGTCAGGCTATTTTGCTGCTTTTGTGGCATCTCTCTGCTCCCTGGCTACCCCTTGGGGATGGAGGCCAGAGCGGTGAGCTCAACTCACCCATGCCCTGCAGGCCTGGCTCTAGGGGAGAGCACTGTTTCAGGCTGGGGTGTCACTAGTGCCCATGGGTGCTCAGTCCACCCTGGGCAAAGTCAACCCACGAGTCTGGTCCCAGGCCCCCGGGAGGCTGTGCTGGGATCACCATGTAGCATGAGCCCAAAGTCCCTTAAGGAAAGGGCCATCCCTCTAGGATATATTGTCTAATACAGGTTTATGGGTGAAAGGCCTAAAGAGGCAGAATTTTCTTCTCTCTTGCCAGATTCTTAGTGCAGCAGCAGAGCTGGCTCCATCAGCTATTTTCAGTGCAAGTTTGGGCTGCAGAGATGATGGGGATGATCAGGCTCTGTGGACATCTGTGGGTCCTGCAGTTCACAGGAGGTGTCTCCTGCCCTGGCTTCTCAGCTGGGGCTACAGCCTCGTCAAGGCCTTTTCCAAGGGTCAAAGGCCATGGGCAACCTGGTCTCACTGAGACCCTGCTTGAACCAAGGACTAGATGACCTCCACCCTCAGCAAGGTGGTGTGCCAGCATTCTGGAGTGGCTTCCAGCAACAAATAACCAGCCTTGCCTAGAGGAGAATAGAGAAAGCCCCAAGACAGAAGGAAACTGAAGAAGAAAACCACCCCAAAAACACCCCAAGAGGTTCCTGGTAAGAGGTCAGATACTAATAGTAGGAGAAAATTCCTACCTATTTGTTTTCCCTTAGCCCCTAGGCAATTCTCTGCACCATTGTGAACTTGTGAGCACCTGGTTTTACTGCCTCTGTGAACACCTCCCTTTAAATTATGGGAACTACCTAGGGGGAAGCAGCTCTGCAAGGAGGAGTGGTACCGGACTGGTACATATTGCTGCATTCCAGGTGAAGGTCAGGCAAGTGATGAGTCAGCAGGAGCTGGGTTAACCAGGAGCAGCAGGAGCAGCAGGAGCAGCAGCAGCTCAGAGCAGGGACCCACTTGCCAGAGTGTGTGGGGGCTTGGCAGGAGGTGTGGGCTGGCATGCTGGGGAGAGGAAAGGTCACGGGGTTAAGGCATTTCTGGAAAGCACAGTCTCCTTTCTCCTTTCTCCTTTTCTCCTGATAAAACCAGTTTCACTGCTTCTGGTAAAGGAAGTAGCCAATTTCAGATGGCCTTGGGGCCCAGGCAATTTCTTCTTCCCACTGGAGCTGAGTCTCATGCAACCAGACTGTGGACTTCTCCTGCCTCAGTCTGATGAAATGGCTCCAGCAGCTCCCATTTCTAGGTCCAGCATATAGCCAAGGCAGATACACACAGACACACAATTCCAACAATTTCTACAGAGGGCAGTCCTCAGGAACAGCCACACCTCTGCAGATGTTGGCCAGCAGCAGGATGAGGCCAGCTATGCCTGAGCCTGTTAAAGCCTGTCAGCAGTGACAGAGCAGCAATTCATGAAGCAAGTTTCAGAGACACAACACAAGGTATTGTGCAAAGGGAAGCAGGACTTGGGAACTTCCTTGTCCCTGACCAAAGATGGTGGCCTTAGCCTGTGCCATTGTCACAACCCAGTGGTTGGGGGTGCAATGTTCATTGTAAATTCTCATCAGGTCGAACAAAGAAATCGGACACATGTAAGAGAACTCTTATGTTTTATTGTACAGTCACCATAACTCTGGCAACCAGCACACTGTTTAGGCTCAAAAGGTGTTGGCTAACAAGGCTTTAAATTCTTAAAATACGCTTCCGAAAGAGTGGTGGCTCACAAGCCCTTAATTTTGTACTGTACACTTCAGTAAGTTCTCAACTCCCCAAAAAAACTCCTCAAAGGTGCAGACTTATAAGCCACAACACAGTTTCATAAACTCCCCACTGCCAAAACAAAGTTCACTACTTTGTGAGCAGTGAGTATGGGGGAAAATATGACAGCTGAGCTTTGCCAGGCAAACCAGGGGAGAAGAGAATTAAAGACAGAAAAGGGAGAGAGAGAACAAAGATTATCACCAGTCCATAGATTCCATGTTGGTCCTGCAGTGTGGATGGTCCGGAACTGGGGTTGCGAGACAGGGAAAGCAAAAGAGAAAGGGAGGAAAAAGAGAGTGAGACAGCTTGATACACTTACTTTCCTAGTTAACCTGGTGCACGCTTAAGTAAACTAGACTTTTAATACCATTGTGTTCACGCATACACAGCCAGCCCTCTGAGCCCTCCTCCTGGAAGTGAGTTGGGGGGCGGGAATTGACCATGAGTCTCGAGGTGGAGCTAGAATCTGGCTCAGAACACAGCTGGAAGAACACACCGTCTCACCTTTGTGAGACCCACTCCACCATTCACACCCCAGTCCAGCCCAGCCCAGCCCAGCCCAGCCCGCTCCGGTCGTGCAGCGCCCCCTGTGGGCAGGCTGGCTCCTGCAGCCGCCGATGCTGCGGTGGGCCCGAGCGGGAAGCAGAGCCTGCGGTTCCCAGGGCCAGGTGCCCAGGTCCCTGTCCTGGCAGAATGCAGGAGCTCCTGGCAGCAGGGGCTGTCCCCCGGGTTTGAGTCAGTGTGGTTCCTGTGTGGTAGCCCAGCAGCCGTAGTGACCAGCACTCCGAGCGTGCAAGGAAAAAGCATCCAGCCATGGTGTCATGCGGGAGCTAAAGGCCCAGCTTTGAGAAAAGGGGCTTGGATCAGACAACCTCCAGAGGTCCCTTCCAACCTATTTCCCTTTCTTGGGATGAAGATGAACTCTGGAAACACGTACCCTATCTGGGGGATTGTCAGAGTCGCAGATAGACTTGGAAATCTGTCCCTACGTTCACCCAAATCTCTGCAAGCTGGACACTGTTTTTCTTTCCACACAGGTTTTTCACCTTCCTCCACTGCTCTGAACCATCCAGCAGTACATTTCCTGCTTCATCTTTGTCCTTCACTCCCTTCACCAAGTGCCTTGTCCCCCAGCATGTCCTCCCCCAAGCTCACCAGCTGGAAAAGCAGGACAGACTGTAGAGGGAGGAGGGAGCAGCTTTGGGAGTGATGGCACATGCCTGTGCATTGCCAAGAACTGCTCAGGGTGAAATGGAGAGAAGGCATCTGCTCTGTGGATTGAGTAGACTCCCAGAAGTTATCTTCCAAACAGATCTAACCAAACCTCTTCTCCCACACAAAGACCTGGAGTACAATGAGAAAGCTGGAGGCTGGAGTAGAAGAGGTGAATGTCCTGGGACTGGGGGCCCGCGTTTGTCATCGATTACCTTCCAGCACACTGACCCTCTGTTTTCTTCTCCCCTTCTGATGCTCCATTATGTTGTGGTGATGTTCCTCTCACCACGTATCAGCCATGGGCAGTGCTGTGTTCTCCCACTCAGTTTCATTGAAATGTATTGCAGGTTTTCTTGCTAATTCTGATATCACTGCTGCTCAGTGTACACAGAATGATGCAGGTGGGAAGGGACCTTTAGAGGTCTTCGAATCAGCCTCCTGCTCCAAGCAGGTTCTATCAGGAGAGGTTGCTCAGATCCTCCTGTAGTTGAGCTTCCAGTATTTCCAGGAATGGAGATCCCACAGTCCCTCTGAGACCTGCTCCTGCCCCTAGACCATCTCATGGTAGTTTTTCTCCCTCACGAATCTGGTTGGAATTTCCTATGTTCAATCGTGTGCCCATGGACTCTTGTCCTATCACTGTGCACCTCCTAAGGACCCAGTGTTGTCCCCTTTGTGATGGGTGATCAATAAATTTGCTTAATCAAAAAGAAGTTGGCACAGGCACATTGAAATGGTTAAAAGTTAATGCTTTAATTGCAGGTTGGAGAGTTGCAAAGGGAAGGGAAACTAGGAGGTTCTGCTTGCTGAGCAGTTTAATTTAAAATGCTATGCGTTATCTTGTAATGTTGTAGATGACTAACCACAATGACAATTAGTCTTGTGATTCTATAAGTTTTTGCTCTGAGTATACTAATAGGAATGGAATGCGTTTACCAGTAAGGAGTGGAGGGAGGCATCTGCTGCAATTTACTGGAAGTTTCCACATGGTTAACTCCTATGGACTAGAACCCCCCCTCGGACTGAACCCCAGCAACGGGACCTGGCAACAGGACAAAGCCCGCGAAACCAGAACCAATGTCTTGGAAGCCCGCGAAGTGAAGCCCAATGAGAGACTAAGGGGGGAGGAGATGGAAAAGGGGTATAAAAGATGGGTTCTGACTTGTACTCAGGGCTGACCGCTGGTGGAACGGGAGATTCCCCCGGTCACCCAGCGCGCTGTTTTGCTCATTTGCTTTTTAATAAACTTTTCCTGTATTTTAAATTACAATATCTGTTCTCTTGACTATAACACCTTGACACCCTTCCATTAGGTGGGTGCTGCTGAAGGCAGCAATTGGGATCCCAGCAGCCTTTTGATACTCCAGACAGAACAAACCCAGCTCCCACCTCCACTCATGCATCCTTTACTCTTAGCCCCATCCATCCTGGTGCCATGCACTTGATTTGCTTGCATGCCAGAAACATTATTTATGTATTTGCCTGGAGCCACTACATTCACTTTGCCTCCCATCTCTGCTATGGTTTTGGATAATAAAATGCAAATTACTATTCTAGAAGCTTAAGAACTTCTCATTCCCTGTAGTTTAACATAGACAACATTTTTTTTTTTTTTTGAGGGTGTTGTTTGGGATCTACAGACCTTTTCTGAGAGGCTTGATGGGGATCAGATGCTCCCTGGGAGCATCAAAATGGTGTGAGTGCTTGTCTGAGGGGAGTTGTTCAGGCTGGACTGCTGTCAGAACCTGGTGAGAACCTGTGGTGCATCAAGGAGCTCTATATTTCAGTGGGAAGGCTGTTCTTTACAGAACAGAAGGACATTCTGACTGTCCTACCCCATGGAGGCAGAGCAGTGTTTGTTCTCGTTGTTTGTTTAGGTTTTCTTTTAGGTAATCAGAAGCCTTTTCTTTTGTACCAAAACTTTTGTGGTTGACCCAAGAGAACTGATTGGGACATTGCCTTTCCTACTGTCATGGGTTCACTTGTTCTAAAAACTAAACACGGAAGTTTTCCCTTCCCCCTGCCCCACTGTGTGAATGGGCAGACTGGTTTTGCCTTGGGCATTTGACTCACACAAAGGGACTGGCTGGTAGATTGACATTCCAGGCTAATGGCTAGGATATTCTTTTTTTGGTTTTTTTTCTCTCTCTCCCGGAGAGGGGGGAAGGAGAACGGAGGGAAGGTGTGCATTGCAAAAGCTGGGAGGCTGTTCTGTTCTCAGCCTGGCTGCCTGGCTGGTTGGCACCCTGTTTTCTGCCCCCGCCCTGCCCGGGTGGACCTGCTGGGACTTCATCGGAGAGGAACTATTTGGGAAGAGAGAGAGCCACCTTTGTTTCCCCTCCCCCGCTCCCGTGTTTTTTGGCAGCGGTTTTTGTGCACCTCAGCGAAGACAGGGGAAGTCCCAGGGCCAGCAGCAGACACGGTGAGTTCCCTTTGGGAGGAACCCTTCTGGCTTCTTTTTCCCCTTCCCAGTGAGGGGGAGGGAAGGGCTCCATTTGGGCTCCCCCAGCACACCCGGGGCCTCCACGTGGTGACCCCAGAGCCCAACAGCGCCCCCTGTCGGCCACCCCCGAGCACTGCAGGCTCTGCCCCTCCAGCGATCCAACAGCGCCCCCTGCCGACTGTGGTTAGAATTGCACCAAAAGCACAAACTGAACTGGTCACTTTTCATTGGAAGGGATTTTTGGGTGTAGGGCTATTGTTCAGTTGGGGGTTTGTTTTATGTTCTTTCATTGTTCTGCCAATGCACATGTAACCTTTAATGAAGGGCTATTATTTTTCCTTTCTCCACACTTTCTCAGTCGGAGCCCCTTAATTTGGGATTTACAATTGCTTAGAGGGAGGAGTTTTGGTCTTCCTTATAACTCATCCTGCTTAGCAAAACACTTCGGTCTCATTAAACTGAGACACCTACAAACATCACTATTAGACCTCAGTGGGATAAAAAGTGGTGCTTTTTTAATTACTGCTCAGCCAGTTTACTGATCATAGGAGTTTTTTCAGTTGTGCCTGCTTCTGGAGTAACACATGGCTGCAGGAAGGCTCAGGACAGCTCTCTGAAAGGGAGTTCCCTTTGAAAACCCCAGAGGAGACTAACGCTGATGCTGTTGCATTTCTGCATTTCTGCATTTCTGATTCTGACAGGAATCACTGTGTGCCTAAACCAAGAACAGGCAAACCTGACATCATTGCAATTTGGGAGAGGAAGAGATGAGCTATCAGGGCCACTGTGGTGGGACTGTTTTTAGGCAGCAGGGTTAATGTTGATCTGAGAGGCCCAGGGAGAGCCCAGACCTCTTTGAATGCAGCAGCAAGACCCGCCACAAGTTGAGGGCCAGATCCTCTAAATCTCTGGACTCGCACTGGAACCCAAAGTGCTCCAGACCCCAAAAGGCAGCAACAGCAGCAGCAGCAGCAGCACATGGCCATGGGATACCAGTGAAGAGAGAGGATGTAGCCCCATCTGGCACAGAGAAGAGGTGCAAATAGGGAGCTCCATGGGGCAGAAAGTGAAAAGAGGGAGGTGCTGTAGCAGCTGAGGATCGATTCCTGAAGTCCCTTGTGGCAGGTCTGATGTCTCCTGGATCCTCCTTCACATCTACCATGCCACCTCAGCAGCACAGTTCCAGCCACCTCCAGCACCCGCCATCAGCACATGCTGCCCCTCAGGGGAAAGGATGGCAAAGCTGGAACCCCCGGGATGCTCCGTGCCATGTCCCATCCTGCCCCACCCTGACATGTCTCCCATCTGCAGCTGGGGCCAGTCCCCAGTGCTCTCAGGGACATGCCCAGCGTCTGGCAGTGTGAGTGCTGTAGCTCTTGCTGCTGAGTGAGCATCACCAGGGGCTCTGACATGGGGTGACCGATTAAAAAGATCCCAACTGCTGTCCCATCACCTCCTGAGGGGTGCTGGGGGTTCCCTCCATGGGCATCCCCATGGAGGCAGCTCTGGCTGGGCCAGGAGACTCCTGGCATCGCCACAGGACAGCTTTCCTCACAGGCGCTGCAGAGGCTATTCCATATCCCAGGGGGTCAGAGCCTGCCCTTGTCCCAGGACACACAGCCGGGAGTCAGTTGTATTCCAGCCGAACAGCTCAAAGCGTGAACACACAAGCCAGGGGGTCTTTGCCAAACCAACAGCAGTGCTATGCCCACTGAAAGAACATGGGTATGCAGGGCTGCCACTCCATTCCTGGGCAGCATGCCCTGCCTGCCAGCCCCACATCACTACCAGACCCCCAGGAGAGCCCAGGCTTACCAGTAGCCACCCCTGACTCTGGCCCTGCCAAGAAAGCTGTGCTGGAGCACCCATCAGCACTGGATGTGACTGTTCACCTGGGAGCCAAAGAGTCTCTTCAAATCCACTGCACCATGTGCTGAACCTGCAGTCTGGGCCATGGAGTTGGGCCACCTGTCCCTTGCTCAGAGAACTGCTGTTACCTCTTCTGTCTTGCTATGCCTTTGAGACACTAACAGGACTCCAAAATGGCGAGCTCAGGTGCAAAGAACAAGGGCTGTCCAAGAAGCAAATTAACACTGCTGTCAGGGGTGGAAAGTATATCCAAAAAACATAGCTTCCTATTGTGTCCCAGATGTATGCTGAAGCCAGAAGCTTGGGGCTCCTTCAGCATTGCTGGTGGAGGTGCCATGTTGCTCCTCTGAAGACACTGTCTAGAGCTGCAGGGATGCTGGGGAGAGAAGCAGCAGCAGCTGGTTTGGGGACAAAACTCACTCCAAAGGCTTTTGTCCAAAGCCCTGTCTGAAACAGCTTTGGGAGCATAGACCAGTCTGGACATCCCTTCACCACCCAGCACCTCAGTGCCAGGAGGCCCTTCTCTAAAGACAAAGAAGCTCTTGATGCAGTAATCAATCTATCAGGGAAAAGAAACCTCTCAGTCATTTTCGTCTCAGGGCCTTGCTAGTGGGGCCACGGGGTAAAAATACAAATCAACAGGTAACAAAAAGATGGGGAAAAGAAAGAAGAGGGAAATGAGATTTTTGCTAAAAAAAAATTGTATGTTTCTAATGTTGAGAACGATCAAAGGAGAGACATTTACATTGCTATTATTTTTATTTTTTTATTAAATTATTATTATATTTCTCCACTTTTTCCTTCTACTAACTGCAGCCTGTGTTTTCCAAGAGGAGGATAGGCAAGGCTAAGGTGTGTACCTGCTTCCATCATTTTGAATTACCGTCTGAAGAGACAATTGTAATTGCAGCCTGAGACAGAAGCAAAGGAAACAGCAGAGCTAGCTCACTTGGGAAGGGGGAAAGAGCCTTCTGTCAACCTCCATACCCCCAGCGGTGACAAGGGCTCACTGCCAATCTGGCAGCACAAATAGCCGGGGCCGGAGGGAAAGAAAAAAAACCAAACCAGCCAGGCTGAGAACAACCAAGGAAAAAAGTCTCTTAGCCCCTCTGGAGGCTATCAGCCTGGAATGTCAAACTGTTGGCCAGTTCTTTTGTGATAAGTTAAATACCCAAGGCAGCCCAGCCTGCCCATTCAAAACATCCCCCCCCACACACACACAGTGGGGCAGAGGGAAGGGAAAAATTCCACATTTAGTTTTTAGAACAAGTGAACCCATGACAACCTTACAGCAACATAGTGGTTTCTGTGGCTTGAAAGCACTGATCCATCTCTGGAAACCTTACAGGGGAGACAGAAGCTCGAGAAAAGGTGTTTGCAGCCCAGAAAAGCCTCTGGTGAGGAAAGGTTCAGGGATAAAAGGGACAGGTGTCAGGGATTTCTAGTCGAGAGGCGCCACTCCAGCTACAGGGTCTGGTGAGTAGGGAATAGCTCTGGGTATGGATGAGCTTCCACACAAAGGGGGTGTGAATCTTCTCTTTGGGTCAGACTTTTGTGGACCTGCAAGGGGAGTCCCTTGGGACTGAGAGGCACTGCTTGTTCCTGGGAGTAATGTGTGGGGACCCTCTGAAGGCTGAGGTTGTCATGGTCTGTAAGTCCTACTGAGCTGCATCCCTAAAACTCTGCATGTGCCACAGGTGGAGCAATATTTCCTGGGAACACCATCCTAAGGCTGTCGAGGTGCAATGTGTGAGGGAGGCCTGACATGTTCACAGCCCTAAGCAGCTTCTGCCACAGATGCCTCCAGAGGGAGAGCTGCTTCCATATGGCATCCACTGGTGCTGGCCCAGTGTGACCCTGTGTGCCCCCCACATTCATGATGATCAGACGGACCCTCCAGCTGGCGGGTGGCAGAAAAAGTTGCCCTTCAGGGATGGGACTGGCACCTGAGGCACCTGGTCTGTCTGCTTCCATTCCTCATCATCCTGAAGTTTGAGTCTCTGGTTTTATGTTCCAACCAGCCCATGGGGACACCTTGGTGTCCTGAAACAGCTTCATCACCATTAGACCTCTGCAGACCCTATTAAACCATCCTTACCACACCTCACCCTCTACATGGTGTGTGACACTCTCAAGAGGGTTGCAAGAGTGCAGAAACCATGATGAGCTCGTTACCGTCTGAGATTCTCCACACAGCCACAGAAAAATAATCTCAGGTAGTTTCCTTGGAGGAATCTGGGGCTTCTGCCTGGGATCTCAGCTGCCTATGGCAGATGTAAGAAGATTCAGTGAGATGTCTGGAAGGAGAGTTGAGTGGCTCCTGGAGGATAGAGTCCTCCAAAAGAGAAAAGTTATCTTGGAGGCCTCCTTTGGAGGAGCCTGGGGCTGCTACCCATGACCACAGGGCACTGTAAGAAAGCAAAAGACTCCAGGAGATAGGGGAGAGGTATCTCAGCTGGATCCCAGAAGAGAGAGATCATTCCAAAACAGTCATCTCAGGTTGCTTCCTTGGAGGAGCCTTGGGCTGCTACTGGGTTCTCAGAGGAATAAAGCAGCTGTGTAAAGCCTCGAGGAGATGCCTGGGAGGAGTCTTGGGTGGGTCCTGGAGGATGCAATTTTCTCAAAAAGTGAAAAACCGTCTCAGGTGGTTTTCCTGCAGGTGTCTGGGACTGCTACCTAGGTAGGATGTCAGGATTATAAGCAGTAGTGAAAAGACTCCGGGAGATGCTTGAGAGGAGTTTTGGCTGGATCCTGGAACAGAGAGCTTCTACCAAAGAGCAAAATATCACAGGCAGCTTCCCTGGAGCAGTCTGGGGCTGCTACCTGGGATTTAAGGTCTCAAAATCACAGATCCAAAAGCTCGAGGAGGTGACTGGGAGGAGTCTTGGATGCATCGAGGAGGATATAGTTTAATCCAAGAGGTAAAGCATCCCAGGTACCTTCCTTGGAGCAGTCTTGGGCTGCTACCCAGGATGCCAGGGCTTTAATAAGTAAAAATCTGTTTGAACCCAGCCCAGCCCACCTGAAAACAAGCTGAGCACAACTGAGCCGAACTCAGCCGAGCCCAGCTCAGCTCGGCCCAGCTGAACTGAACTGAGCCCAGCCCAGCCGAACCCAGCCCAGCCGAACCCACCCCACCCCACCGGCTCCGCTCGGTCCCTGCAGCGCCCCCTGTGGGCAGGGCGGCTCCTGCAGCCGCCGGTGCTGCAGCCCCGGCCCCGGGCCCGGCCCCGTTCCTGGTCGCTGCGGCTCCATGTCCTGCTCCGGCCCGGCCTCCACTCGGGCACCTCCTGCTCTCCCCTCAGCCCTCCCGGGCTTCCCAGGAGCCAGAGCAGGGTGACTTTGAGGCGGGGGGAGCAGGCATCAGCACAGCAGGAACACGGCACTGCCCCCCTGGGACCACCTCTGGTGTGAGCTGGAGATGGGACGGAGGAGCAGAGGGTCCTGCACAGCATCCCCTGCCTGCCCATCCAGTCCAACTCCTGGCCCTGCACAGACACCCCAACAATCCCACTCTGTCCCTCAGAGCATTGTCCAAACACTCCTGGAGCTCTGGCAGCCTTGGGGCCGTGCCCACTGCCCTGGGGAGCCTGGTCAGTGCCCAACCACATTTTGGGGAAGAACTTTTTCCCAATATGCCTCCTAAACCTGCCCTGACACAGCTCCATGGTGGGGACCTGGGGCTGCCTATCCTACTGCATGGATGCAGGAACAGAACAAGGTCCTCTCAGCTCCCTCTGGACCTCAACCCTGCTGCCTGCAGAACCTGCTGAGGCAGGCAGGAGAGTGCTGTTGGGCTCCGCTGCCCCACCAAGGCAGTGCCACTGCAAGAGGTCAGCTCTGACTGCACCTTGGCATTGTAGAAAGAGCTAAGACTCTGGAAGCACAGGCAGGGCTCTGGCTGCAGCCCTTAGGGATTCTTCCCCCTGAAGGGCAGAACAGGAGACAGAGCCTGGCTGAAGGCAGGTACGGGAGTGCAGGATACACCAGACACACACTCACTGGCAGGGAGCCACTGTCACATTAGGGTCCAGCACTGCAGCCCCTTCCCCTGGAGCTGGAGGGGGACCACGTGGGGCATGGTCATACTGCAGCCCCCCTACCTCCAAGCAGGCATGGAGGGATCAGATGGGGACAGGTCCCTGGTCCATCCTTCCCAGCAAGGACACAGCTCGCTGCCCTCAGCTGCAGGCATCAGCCAGGGGTGGGCCACAGCCCCTGCTTCCCTGCCCCCTGAAAACTTCACCTGCCTTCTACAACCCATTTATTTACAGAAACCCAACATTAAAACCACACCTGGGGGCCAGCACAGATAGGGGAAGGCCAGCTTCAGCCCCTGGAGCTTCCCAGGACCCCACCAGGCAGCTGGGGGCAGGACAACCCAGTTCCAGGCACAGCTCTGCTTCCCCTCCCCTGCTGCAGGAGGGGTGCGCAGCATCTCCATGGCCAAGGGGTCCAGGACTGCTCTCCATGGATGCCAGAGCACATGGAGCAGCACAAGTCAGAGCATGGAGTAGGCAGGAGGACCAGTCCAGCCCTCAGTGCTGGAGCTGGGGGTTGGTGTGCAGCAGCCATTGAATGGTTTCCAGCAGGTAGGCCATGCCGTAGTGCCGGGCGATGTTCTGGAAGATGCTGATGTGGTCAATGAAGGTCTGGTGAGAAGGAAGCAGAGAGGGAAGGAGGTTGCCCAGCACCCCAGGCAGTGGGGGGCTATTAGGGAGTGGCTGGGCAGGGCTGGCGGGGCAAAGGGCAGCTCAGCAGATGCCAGGGGACAATGCAGTTAGAGCAGAGTCAGAGAAGGCACAGGGCACTGTAGGGCTCTTTGCTGTCCCTTGCCAAGCTGCTGCCCCAGGGCGGGGCTGGGCAGGTGCTGAAGTACCTGGGAGGAGATGGTGAGGGTGAAGTCTCCAGCGCAGCTGCAGTACACAGGCATGTGCATCTCCTTCACACCATGACACTTCTTGCAAATCTGGAGGCCAAAGAGGTTCAGGTGGGCCAGGAGATGAGGCCAAGTCCCTCTGCCAAGGGCAGAGTGAATGTGTCTGGCCTAAGACATTCACAGAAATGGGGGGAGGGGGAAATTTTTGCACTTACCAGGTCCTGCAGCACAAAGGCCATCAGCTTTTTCTGCAGGGCTTCCACCAGCGCCATCTCAATGGCACTGGTGTCATACTGCACCTGGCAGTTGGGGCAGACCCATCCGGGAAGCACCGACCCATCCTAGGGACAAAGAGAGGGAGGTGAGCACCATGAGTCCACTGCACTGGGACAGTGGAACTGGTTTCTGAAGAGGAAAAGAACACAAGCCAAAGCCCAGGGATGCTCAGACCCATAACACACAGCTAGAAAAGATGAACAGAAAATTTCCTTTAGGCGAGGGTGGTCATGAGCAGCAAAGCAAAGCGGTTCAGAGATAAAATGACTAAAGTGATGGACTGCTGTACTGGGGCCTCTGGTGTCCCTAGGGAAGAGGCTGCACCTGGGAGAGGGCAGGGTCCTTGCACAGGTCCAGGTCCCTGCAGAAGTTGCAGTTCCTGCAGATGACTTCAGGAAGCACGTAGGAGCGGCATGGGTCCTGAAACTGGGCTGCCTCTGAGAATTCGCCCACCTCGATGAGGCGCAGCAGGTCCCGGTGCAGTTTGTTCACCTGGTTGGTTATGTTGACATCGAGGGAGAGGACCTGCGAGGATAAGAGCCAGGTGAGCCTACCAGCAGAGAGTGTCCTCAGCAGGACAGCTCGTATCCTTGGGACCTCATATAGATGCAGGGTATGGCAAAGTGACTGTAGATCCCTCCTGGCAGAAAACTGCAGTCCCGGACCCTAAACTTTCAGCTAAGCGGCCTGGCCCAGCCTGCTCACCTTGCAAACATATTTGATGAACTCCAGGGCTGGGTTGTTGAGTGGCAGGTAGGAGCCAGGCAGGACAGGGAACATGTCTGAGGGCTCTGTGGCATTGCGGGAACCAGCCATCTTCTTCTGGATCTTCTGGGTGATGGTGAAGAAGCTCTGGGTGAGCTCATTGGCCACATAATTCTGTGAGAAGGTGATCACGCCTAGAGGGATGAAGCACAGAGCGCTTGAGCCGATTGGTCACACATGGGGCAATGAGGTGGGTGGCTCCCTGCCTGCAGCAGGGCTGTCCTGGGGCTCAGCACTCACCAGGCATGGGCCCCAGCTCCACCAGAGCCTCCTGGGACATCTGGCTGGTGCTCCTCCTCTTGATAGGGGTGCTCCCAGCAGTGTTACGCCGCAGCTCCTCCTTCATGCTGTGGTACACAGCCACAATGTAGGCTGGGGAGACATGGGCAAGGCTTCAGCTCCTGCCTGGGGCTGGCACTGAGGTGGCACAATGATCTCGTCCCCTCCTCATGACCCCTCACCTGACACGATCATCAAGAAGTAGCTCTGGCAGGAGGCGGCTTGGGGCAGGAACTGCGCGATGTTCCAGCTGTTCTCCAGGAGCTCCTCCACATCTGGCTCCCCTTCCTCCTCCTCTTCTTCCCTTACCACCTCCTCCTCTTCCTCACTGTCCTCCTCTTCCAGTGCTTGCCTCTTGTTGGTGTTCTTCTGGAGGAGCCAGCGATGCTGCAGTGTGTTCTCATGCCCAGCCAACACCTCCCTACTCCACTCAAACCCCAGGACCCTGATCCCAGAGGACTGGGTGCTTCCTATCTCTTACCTCCCTATAGTGGATGCGAGCATCCACTTTTCCCTTGATACCTCCATAATTTGCTGGGTCCATCCAGAGAAGAAACTCCCAGCAGCGGGAAAATGATATGGTCAGAGAATGGAAGATCTCCTTTGAGTGGATGCTGGAGGGAAGAGACTGCAGTCAGTCCTTGTGCTGGCATCATCCCTTCTCTATGGGACACCGTGGGGAGGTGGTGCTGGCCAGGAGAGAGGGATGTCCCCTTTCCCATGCTATCACTGCCAGAGATCCCAGGGGAAATCATGCCCAAGGACACCTCTCTCCTTATTCTTGTGTCAAGGTGCCTGTACCACAGCCAGGATGCTGAGAAGCAGCCAAGGGACAACTTATGGGGCATCTCAGATCTCCTGAAGGTCTCTTCTGGATTGAATCCTACAAGTATTCTTGGAATACTGCCTATAGAGGACAGCTAGGGTCAGATCTCTACTCCAGGCATGACAGTAAGAGAATTGGGAAGCTTTGTCCCTTCAGTAGCTTTGCCAAAAAAAGTAATAAATTCAGTTCTGAGGGCCATCAGAAGGCAAAAAAAAAAAAAAAATCAGCATTCTCCTTCCTGGCCCTGAGCCCTGCCCCAGCCCCACCACCTGAGAGCCGCATCTCCAGGTGCACCCCACCTGTTGATGATGTACTCCATGTAGCTGATGGCGTCCTCAATGTGCCGTTTCTTGGTGCACAGGATGATGCGGTTGAAGTTGGCGTAGACCACGGAGGAGCCCAGGCGCTTGAACTCGGCTACCAGCCTGTAGCAGGGCACAGAGCAGGGGTCAGCGGGCAGGAAAGCAATGCCCAAGGGGCAGATGCAACCCACGGAGGATGTGCTGATCCATCAGTCAGGAGTCAACATGCAGCAACAATGCTCAAGGGAGATCACCCAAAGAGGATGAGAGGTCCACTCCACTCTACTGCCCACCTCTTTTGGAGGATCATTGTGGGCACCAACCTCCTGGTCACTAACATCACGCCTGTCCCTTCCCCATCCATCAGCCTGGCACACTCCAGGCCTCACTTACTGCAGGAAAAGCTTCTTCATCATGTTGTGGAGTGTGCGGTGAAGTGCAGGGTCGTAGAGCAGGGAGGAAGGAGAGCAGAGCCAGCGGTAAAAGTGAATGACCTGATTGTCTGCATAGACGTTGTGGTATTCTGTGATCTCCTTCACCCAGCTCACCACCATGCTCTTCAGGATCCTGCCAGCAAGCAGAGAGCAGCATCACCACACCAGCCACCAGCAACCCCTTCTGCCTTCCCAACAGGAACATGTTTTCGGGTACACTGGAGGATTCAGAGTGGAAACTCCCTTGTCCAGCCCCCAACACGTGAGCCACAGGGTAAATACGTGACTATAACCTGGTGAAGCACGAAGAAAGGAGAAACAGGAAGAGCAAAGTCTTCACCAACATCCCTACATATCTTCTGGCAGATGCCCCAGGCAGCTCTGAGCTCAGGATCTTCTAATGTGTGGGAGAAGACACCTGCTCTGCCCTTGAGACCTGGATTTATACTTAGAGCACCCCAGAAGCCTCACTGCTGGGGAAAGGCTAAAGCCAGGAGAGAATAAGGCAGGACCCTGAGGGGACCTGCCAGAATGGAGACCATATGCTCCACCCTGCTGCTCTTCAAGCTGTACCTGAAAGTGTTGGAGCAGAGGGCAGTCTCATCATAGCTAGCTGGAATGTTGGAAGCTTTGTTCCCTGTCACCATGTCTTCTAGGGATGCCTGCTGAATCACGTCAAAGCTGATGCTCATGCTGGAGCCTCCTTCCATGTCGTTCACGTGGTGGGACTGCAACACGGTGTTCACAGCCAGGCTCTGGATATCCAGCTCCAGACACACTAAGAGCAGACACAACTGTCAGCAGGGAGGCAGGGAAAGGACCAGGGACACCCTCCCTTGCTGCTGCCAGAAGTGCTTTTCACAGGTACAAGGTGTTCTATAGGTGCACCTGCACCGAGTAGAGAGATGCTTTCATAGGCATGACTGTCTCAACCAGACCTTGTCTTCCAACAAGGCTTGGACCTACTGACCCTCTGGGGAACACCAATTTTTCCTGAAAGCTGCAGAAGTGGCATTCAGAAGAACTGAATACACTCAAGCTGCATCTGCTTAACAGAGACCTGTCCCAAGGTCACCAGGGTGACCAGGTGAGCTGGTCTGTCCTTCGGCTGACACATTGCAGGTGGTCTGCCAAGTGCTGCTGTCATTGCTCATTGGTAAAGATTCTGTATTTCGATGCCTGCACATGTTACAGGTGAGCCTCCCCTGCCCCAGGATATGTCTTTAGCATCCACCTTCCCAGACTGACGTTGAAACCCAGAAGTTGCTGGTAACAACTGTCACCACAGAGACTCTTTGGGGACCACATCCACCCCTCTACAGGACTCACAAAGCAGGATCCAGCTCTGCCCCACTCAGTGCTACAACCCTCTTCCCTCCTTACCTGTGGAGTAGCAGCCAGGGTTGTTGATTTCCACTGAGGCTCTCTCATCAAACTCCATGACCAGGCGGTTGTCATCAGCCTCCTTTCCACCCAGGTCAGGGCGGGCTGTGGGGGACAGCCACAGCAGGTGGTTGTGATGACGGAGGTGGCGTGAGAAGAACAGGTCAGAGCCAAAAGTGGAGATGTCATCAGGGAGGTTCCCAATGGGGATGTGGTAGTACCTGGGGCAGAGAGAGGTAAGTGGTCATCGGGGTAAGCATAGCTGCAAGGAAAACAAGGACCATGCCTGTCCCCTCAAGGGATGAAGCAGCTCCTGTGGTCCCACTGAGGGCACGGCAGCCTCAGAGGAACGTGGCCACCAATGGCACCTGCTCATCTCAAAAGCCTGGGAGAGGCAGGTGTCCAGGTTGAGATAGTGGCGGATCATGCGGCGGGTGGCGTGGCGCTGCCAGTCCAGGACCGAATAGCTGACATCATCCACCAGCCGGATGGGGACCAAGGGGAACTCCTCGATGATGGGAATCCCACTTGCCAGTCGTTTCAGGTCCCAGTTGGACTGCACAGCCACCAGCGTGGGGCCCCGGCGCTCGTCCTGCACCAAGGAGAAAGGGATACGTCCTGGTGCACCTCTCTCCTGCTCAGCAGGAAGCTGGCAGTGTTGGGTGCCCTGTCGCCACAGCAGGTCCCCACAGTGGGGACCTTAGCATGCATGAAGCGCCCAGTCACCTCCATGGCACCAGCTCTCCAGCTGAGCACAGAGATGGAGATCCTGAGGTGGTCTTGCTGCTGGCACTGCCCCAGGTAAGCCCCCCAGGTAAAACACAGCACCCACTTTGCCCCTTGACCTTGGGCTCAGAAGTTATGTGCAGGTGCTATTGGAACTCGTGCACCAGTGCCTTCCACAGCACCCTCCCCTTCTTCCCATGGTCCCACAGAGACCTTCCTTCCACCTTCATCTCACCTTGTAGCCCAGCAACAGCCGCTGGACACCTCTGTAGATGGCCTTGGGGTCGGTCTCAGCGCGCATCTCAAAGGTGTGCTTGTCTGGGGGCAGCAGCTCCTCGCCCACCTTTTCCAGCAGAGCTGCACGCTCCGCTGAGAACAGGGTGGTGAGATTAGGCATCTGGTTGCTGCGTACCTGGGTCCAAGGGTGACTGGGTCAGAACAGGGGGAGAAAGACCCCAGGATGCACGGTGCCAGGGGCGATGCACAGAGAAACATCCCGCTGCCTGACCCTACCATGGAATGGTTTGGAGTGGAAGGGACTTTAAAGGTCATATAGTTCAACTCCCTGCCATGGGCTGGGACACCGTATAAACACAGAATTGTTTGGGTTGGAAAAGACCTTTAAGATCAAGTCCAACTGTTCACCCAGCACTGCCAAGGTCACCACTAACTCATGTCTCCAAGTGCCACACCTACATGGTTTTTAAATCCCTCCAGGGATGGTGACTCCACCACTACCATGGGCAGACTGTTCCAGGGCTTGACAACCCTTTCTGTGAAGTTTTTCCTAATATGCAACCTAAATGTCCCCTGACACAACTTGAGGTCAACTAGACCAGGTTGCTCTAAACCCTGCAAATCCGGCATTGAACGCTTCCAGGAATGGGGCAGTCACAACTTCTCTGGGCAACCTGTGCCAGGGCCTCACCACCCTCACAGGGAACAGTTTCTTCCCAATATCCCGTCTAACCTGTCCTCTTTCTCTGTAAAGCCATTCCCTCTTGTCCTGTCACTCCAGGCCTTTGTCCCAAGTCCCTCTCCAGCTCTCCTGGAGCCCCTTTAGGCACTGGAAGGGGCTCCAAGGTCTCCCTGGAGCCTTCTCTTCTCCAGGTGAACCCCCCCAGCTCTCCCAGCCTGGCTCCAGAGCAGAGGGGCTCCAGCCCTGGGAGCATCCCTGTGGCCACCTCTGGACTCGCTCCAGCAGCTCCACATCCCTCCTGTACTGGGCCCCCAGAGCTGGAGGCAGCTCTGCAGGGGGGTCTCACCTGAGGGGCCAGAGGAGTAGAATCCCCCCCCTGCCCTGCTGCCCACGCTGTGGGATCAGCCCAGGGCATGGGGGGTTTCTGGGCTGAGAGTGCACACGGCCAGGGCATGCCCAGCCTCTCACCCACCAGCACCCCAGATCCTCCACCCTTCGTGGTCTCCCTTACCTTGTCCAGCACAAAGATGGAAGCTTTGCGCTGTGAGGGGATGAAGAGGCCCAGGAGTGCCTTGCTGCCCTGGGAGCTGTGGTACAAGTAGATGTGGCGAATGCTTCCTGGGGACACAGAGCACAGAGCATTACAGGTACCCATGGGTGTGAGATCTTGGACACCCCAGGAGCCCCACTCTCAGGATGCCTCACCTGGCTCTAGGTAAGTGAACTGGGCCAGCGAGCGCATCTCCAGCTGCTCGATGTCAAAGGTTTCGGCTTCTCGCCCTGCCAGGTGCTGGATGAGCTGCCTGCTGACCATGCACACACAGCCCAGCTGGGACAGGGCACGGAAGAGCAGTGGCACCTGGAATGATGGGGAGAGATGTGATGGAGCAACGCTCTGTTACTAAGCTCCTCTTGGGGGTTGCAAATCTAGAACAACCCAGTTTAAAAACCACAGGCATGACACACCTGAGGTGCCTTTGGCATGAGTTTGGTATTACCACCTTTGAGGTACAGAACAGGTATCTCAAAATCCACGTGTTCCTATCTAGCCCCATATTCCACCATCAAGGTACTTTGGAGGACATGTGGAGTGATGTTTGGGCAACCTTGCAGCTCTGCAACTTGTGGTTTGGCACTCTGCGGCAGAGGCTGCAGATAATCAGCATGGTGGGAGATCCATCACAAATCCACCCTGTTTTTTTAACCCTGTAGCTGTCAGCTCCACACCTGCAGGAGACTACTCCCGAATGGCTTGCTGAGAGAACTGGTCCCAGACCAGTGAGAGGCAATAAATAAACATTTCTTGCCTGACTGCTCTTCCCTTGTGCCAGTTTTAGCTGTACAGATTCCTAGTACATCCTATTTTCACATCTCTTGAGCAAGCTGAAGCACTCCCATCTAAATCCCATCCCTGCAGGGAAATTGTTCCCTCCCTCGCATCTTCCTGTGTCACTCCTGCTACATTTTGCGGAATCGTGCTCAGAATTGCACTGCAGCTGTTCAAAGATCAAGACAGATCGTTCCTTGTCCAGGTCTTTCTCTAGCTGGGTTATGTGTATTTCTGAGGATGGAAGTATGGAAGTTCCACAACCCTTTGGGCAACCTGCTCAACCACCCTTACAGGAGAAGTTTTTTCATATATTTACACAGAATTTCCCATTTTTCAGGTTTTGCCCACTGCCTCCCATTCTCTGCTGGGCATCAGAGCAGAGCCTGGCTCCTCTCCTCCCCTATTCCAGTTGAGTAGGTCCCTGAGCCTCTCCTTCTGGCTGCACAGTCCTGCTCACTCAGTCTCCCCTCACAGGACAGATGCTGCTACCCCACCATCTAATTTCCTTAATATCTTTAAAACTTCTCCATGCCCTTTGTTTTACTTCAGCCTCTCATTTTAGTTTCCCGTTAGTTTCTTGATTTTTCCTCTTCCCACTTATTAAACACCAAAGGAGCAGAGAGAACTCGGTTTGCTAGAGGAAGGTCTACAGATATGAATTTGGGTACATGCTACTCACTTCAGCAGAGTAATATGAAGTAAGTTTTGGGTGCTGCTTAGTAAACATAAGTCAGGTTTGGTAGGCACCATTTTCAATTACTGATGGCATATATGGTTCAACCATTTTCATCACCACAGGATTTCACAGGCTCCATGTAATCACTAAGAGTTGGGCCTTGCCTTGTGGAACCTTCGCTCAAATTCTCCAAAAGTAGAAATTTAAGGTGACTAAAAATGGTTTCTTTCAGCATGCCCCACTGGAACAGGTTATACCAGTAACATCAGTAGCTGGTCTCCCAACTCTGTGGTGTCCCTTTTGCCCTTGCAGCCTCCTGCACCTCAGAAAGCATTTAATAGCCAGTGGCACCTCTGCTCACACCAAGCTTGTCCTACTCAGGCAAAGACTTTCGATCCATAGTGATCTTACGGTGCATTTTAGTATCAAATTCACCTGCCTTTATGCTTTAACTCCACTCAATGTAGCCTCCACAACACTGGCCTACTCTTTTCTCCCATATTTGCATCAAATATCCCTTCTCTTTCCTGGTTCCAAAGCAGGCTGGTTTTCTGGATTAGTTTAGAGGAAGATCACCATTTCTGCTTATTAGATGCCTTCTTTCCCCTAAGTTTCTTAACTCCAAATAAACTGAAGCCTCTTTCCCCGACACACTGCAACTCACGTGCTGATACTCTGTCCATATGAGCATGGGTATATCCCCCAGTTCTCTACTGTCCAGGGTCTTGGATTTTTGGTGTCTTACCACTGGCACTCTGACTAATGAGCTACTGCTCAGCAATCCTTAAGAACGAGCACCTGGAGGAGTTACCTGTGTCTCATACACTCCCTCAATGTCTGGAGCAGAGAGGTCTGCATTAATTTCGTTGATGTGCTCTTGGTACATGTCTTCGGGGACAGAGTATTCGTACAGGTTGTAAACCAAGTTTGAGCGGGGCAGGATCCTGTTCACCTGCCAAGGAAAGGGACAAGATTACTGGGACACATCCCAGCACGTAGCACCAATGTCAGGAGCTAGACTCTGAGCTCAGCTCCTGGGGCTCCTCTCTCCTAAGGAAATCAGTGGATTATGCCCATGCACATTACAAATTCCTGTAACACAGAACCTGCTTTCCAGGCAGGCTGGGATTAGCAGAGGGACTAGGGCCTGGATGAGGGCTATTCATGGAACAGGACAGTGAGGTGTTGCAAGGCAGATGCTTGGTAAAACCTCCTTGCAGGGGAGGTGAAGTGTCTCATCTCAACACAAGTGGCTGCTTCCCCTTTCAGAAGGGGCAGGTCCTCACCTTTCTGTAGGCTGTCCCCTCCTCTGGCTTTGGGACACGCTGGTTGACATAGAAGACACGGGGGATGCTCAGCTTGATGCAGTGCAGGTCGCTCCCTATCACTGCCCACAGCCGGAACAGCCCAGGCTGGCTGGTCTCGGCAACCTGCAGGACACAGGAGACGAGGTCAGCGTTAGCAGGAGACCCTACATGCCATCAGTGCTTAAATCTATTCTGCGGGGCACTCTGAGGATCTACATGGTCAGTTGGTGGCCAAAAAGAGAGTGGGGTCTTAGAGAGTCATCACTCTCAGCTCTGGAGTCCCTGTGTCTTGCTACTGTCCCAGGATACCATGAAGAAAACTATGCCTCAGGCAGGCCAACAAACTCCAGGGGATGATGTCACCCAATTTACTCTGATGTGCTGGACCTGCAGATCTGAGGCCTTTCTGGAGGATTAAGTGGGTGACAGGGGCTGGGCTTAGGTGGTTATGCATAAGATTTGTGAAAACACCTCGGTGGCACTAGCCTATGTCTTCATTTGTACATTGGCTGCTTCCAGGTACCACTGGAATCCTGTGCCCAGTGCTGGACTCCTCAGCACTGGACACGGACATACTAAATAGAGTCCAGTGAAAAGCTACAAGGATGAAGAAGGGCCTGGTGCATCTTTTACATGAGAAAAGGCTCTAAGAGATGGAATTGTCCACCCCTGAGTAGAGGAAGCTCAGGGGGATCTCATCCACTTATATACCTAACCTCTCTAGGACAGAGTCTGGCTCTTCCCAATGGTACCCAATGGCAGGACCAGACATCGTGGGCACAGACCGGAACGCAGGAGGATACCTCTTTATGTCAGAAACACTTTTTCCCTGTGAGGGTGACCAAGCTCTGGCCCAGGTTGCCCAGGGAAGATGTACATTCTCCATCCTTAGAAATATTCCAGGACATGGTCCTGGGTGGCCCTGCCTGAGCAGGGAATTGGACCAAAGGGACCCCAGAGCTGCCTCCGGCCTCAGATGTTTCTGTGGTTCTGTGACTGCCCACTGCTGTCCACGAACTGAACTGGAGCTGCCCCACTGGCAGATCTATATGCACATCCCAGATTCACCAAGAATGACCTTGTGGGTGCCTGTTTCCATTCAGATGTGCATGAGCCTGAGGCTCTGCAGCCCCACCTGAGCTCCCCAGGGCTAACACCTGGATGGTGTTGGGGTCAGGGTTCCTGAATTTCACTGTTTGACCACAGAGAGTGTAAATGTGAGGGTTGTACCTTGGGGGCTCTGTGGCAGGTTCCCTCCCCTGTACCTGCACGACCTGCCACGGCAAGTCCAGGATGCTGCGCGCGGTCCGGCGCAAGTAGCTGCTCAGCCCCTTGGAGGAGGCATCGCGGATCACTCCTGCACCTGCCCCCACCCCACCGTCCTCCAGCCGCCGCCTCTTCCGCCGCTGCCGAGCCTGCAGCTCCCACTTCTTCTGGTGGAAGCGCAGCCAGACCAGCTGTTCTTCCTGCGTGGGTTGACAGCATGCATGAAACCAGCACAGGTTTCCCAGCTCCACACTGCCGTGCCAGGCAGCCCAGCCCTCCAGCCCCCAACCCCACATTACATTCCTGCCCCAACTGCAAAGCCACAACCTCCCCTTTCTCAATAAGTGGTTGTATTTCTGTCTCCTGGTTTGTATTCCTAAGCCATGTATGTGCAGAGGGTTTAGGGAGACCCATAGCTTGCTCCTGGCAGCATCTAAGCTGCCTTGATGGACAAGCGCAGTTGTGAGGCATCCCCTGCATGATCTGCTATAAATCTGCTTCACCTACCTTGGTGGTGCCCAGGGGTGGAGGTGGGCCCAGGATCTCTCGCCAGGACTGGGACAGCTCCAGGTCTCGAGACAGCTGTTGGCTTTCCTCTGCAGCAGGGATGCGCTTCCGCTTATTTGCAATAGGAACCAGTGGCTGAGGGACTTTGATAGCCCCAAAGTCCTCTATGTCACCAACTTGTGAGCTGGTCATCCCCTCCACAGGTTGGTTTGCAAGGACCTGAGGGAGCAAGGATAGTGGGAGGATGGGGGCTGCAGGAGAAGAGCCCCACCAGCACAATCAGTATCTTCCCCTCACCCTCTTTACCTGTCTCTTCCCTTCCAAAATGAAGAGCTCATTGATTTTTTTCTGTTTGTACACGTCATTCTTCTCCAGGAGTTTCTTGTGGAGCCAGTCTGGATGCCGGACCCGCGGCACTGGGTTCTTTACCTGGAGAGTGGCTCCAAATCAGACCAAGTCTCTTGCCCAAAGCCCTCCCTGCCCACCCCCCCACTCCTCATACCTGCTGCAGGGCTGCAGGAATGGTGATGATTTTCTGGATAGTGCTGCCCAGTCTCTCAATGTAGTAGTCCCAGTCCAGTATCTAGGAAGAGGGCAAAGCTTGGGCAGTGAAGAAATCCAAGCAGAAGTGTCACCAGATGTAGGATCAAACAACCCTGTAGGACCCCCCACCCCAGCACCCTGCTTTGTGAGTGCAAGAAGCCACTGCCCAGGTGGTACCTCTGAAGGGACAAGCCCCTACTCTATATCCCATATCCAGGGCCATCCGCAGGGACACCTCACTCACCGCACGGATGTTGAAGTCCTGCAGTGAGGGGCTCTTCAGCCATTTTCGGAGGTAGTGTTTGCGCACACTGGGCTCGGCTTGGAAGATGGCAAGGGGGATGGCTCTGGGGAAGGCAGGGAAGCAACGTCCTAGCACTCCACAATCCTCTCTCCCATCCTGTAGAGACCCTCCAGGCTTGATCTCCCATCCCCGAGAGGCCACTGGGCTGTATGATGTTACTCATGACCCTGCTCATGGTCTGAGCCAGATTCAGATGACCATCTGTCTACAACATACGAGCTCCCTCCCTTCCTGCTACCTGCCTGTCCCCTCTTGGTTGCTCCCATGCTTCCAGAAGCCCTGGCCCCTCCAGGTGGGGTTACCTCTCGGTGACTGGAGAACCCTCTGGTTTCTTAGAAATGATGAAGCGACAGCTCAGCCCTGCGTCCTTCACCATCTGGTCCCCCAGAAACTCTGCCAGGCGCTTGGCCGTGCTGATGGAGGTGGACTTCTGCTCCCCATAGTCCTCCAGCTTGCGTGACATGGAGCGGTTCTCTGAGATGAGCTCAAACAACTCTGAATCGGGCATGTTGGCAGCCTGAAAGGGAGGGAGAACCTAATGATCAAAGCAAGAACCTAACAATCAAACCTTGCTGCTGTCAGGAAGAGGGAGCACCTACACCCAGATGGTGTGCTTCTTTACATGGGGCCTGAGAACTGCTTCCTGTAGCAGCTGCCAGTAGGATCTATAGAAAAGAGGGAGCGTGGGTTTGAGGCTGGCACCAGTTTGTGCCACACCGGGCTGTGACAGCACAGCTTTGTGTTGTGCATGCAAAGTTGGGCTCACCAAGAACTTGTTGTACAACACCATCACAAAATGAGGGAGTGTAGAGAACCAGACCTAAGTCTTTTTCTCTTAAACATTCCAAGTATTGCTACAGGAAAGGTGTACTTGGAGGAGGGTCCCATGGAGGTGAGGCAGTGTGTTCTTAGCCACTTATTGTATTGTATGCAATAACATACACAATACTTAGAAGACTCCCAGTGGGTTAGAGCATGGTGCCAATAACGCCAAGGTCACAAGTTCAATTCCTGTATGGGCCATTCACTTAAGGGTGGGACTCAATGACCCCTGTGGGCCCCTTCCAACTCAGAATATTCTGTGAACGTCCTGCTCCACCTTGACACTCACGTTCAATTTCCCCATCCAACTCACTTCCAGGAGGAGGCCTCAAAGGGCTAGCATGAACAAAGAGGCACAAAAAGTCTGGTTTACACAAGAGGCATCCACCAGGTTAACTACAGAATGGAGAAGATTGGGTCCCCCCTCTCTCTTTTCTCTTTCTCTTCTATTCTCTTTCTCCTCTCTCTCACTTTCTTTATCTCATTGTTTGCCCCAGCTCTGGACCATCCACACGGCAGGATGAACAGAGAATCTAAGGACTAGCGATATTTTTCTTTGTTTTCTTCCCTTGCTTTGCCTGAACAAAGCACAGCTATCATATTCTACTCTGTACTGAACTCCGTTGTGGTAGCGGGGAGCTTGTGTAATGGTGTGTTGTGGCTTGTTAGCCAGCACCCTTGAATATTGGTGTATTGTGGCTTGTGAGCCAGTGCCTTTGTGGGAGTTTGTGGTGGGAGTTGAGAACTTATTGAAGTGTTCCATACAAAATTAAGGGCTCATTTGTCTCCACTCTTGTGGAAGTCTGTGGTAAGAACTGGCTTGTTAACCACTACCTTTTGAATCTAAGCAGTGTCCTCGTTGCTGGAGTTATGGCAATTGTACAATAAAAACATGAATTCCCTGACCCATGTCCAGTTTCCTTATTCAGCCAGACAAGAATTTATAATGAACATCATGTCACTGACCCGTGGGTCGTGACAAGGACCCAGCCAGGCTCTGTCCCTCTCACCCTCTGGTTTCATAGAATCACAGAATAATTCAGGTTGAAAAGCCCTCCAAGTCCAACCATTCCCCAAGTACCACATCCACATAGCTTTTAAATTCTTCTAGGGATAGTGACGTCCCTACTGCCCATGGCAGCTGTGCCAGGGCTGGACAATCCTTTTGGGAATCAAATTTTCCCCTATTATTCTAATTATACTTCCCTGGTACAACTTGAGGCCATCCTCTCATCCTGCCCCTTGTTCCCTGGGAGCAGAGCCTGAGCCCCACCTGGCTCCACTGTCCTGTCAGGAAGTTGTAGAGAGCAAGAAGGACCCCCCTGAATCTCCTTTTCTCCAGGCTGAGCCTCCCTTGCTGCTCCTCATCAGATTTGTTCTCCAGCCCCTTCCCCAGCTCCCTTGCCCATATCTGGATATGCTCCAGCCCCTTAATGTCTTGTTGTGAGGGGCCCAAAACTGCCCCCCAAACTGGAGGTGCCTAGAAAGCACCCAGCATAGGGAAGGGGCACTGCCCTGGTCCTGCTGGCACACCATGGCTGATACAGCCTAGTTGCCATTGGCCTCTTGTCCACCTGAGCACACCTGGGCTCATGTTTAGCTGCTATTGATCAGCACACCTAGGGCCTTCCTTGATGGGCATCTTTGCAGCCCCTCTGCCCCCAACCATGGGGTTATTGTGACCCAAATGCAGGACCTGGCACTTGGTCTTGTTTGAAACTCACACCGCTGGCCTCAGCCCATGGATCCAGCCTGTTCAGATCCCTCTGCAGGGCCTCCTGCCCCCCAGCAGATCAACACTCTTGCCCAGCTCAGTGTCATCTGTGAACTGACTGAGCAAAGCTGTGAAAGCTGTTGGTGCAGACCTTGCACCAACTCTGTGCAGGCAAAGTCCACTCTCCCCACAGTGCCCAGCCAGCCCAGACATTCCTTCCCAGACTCCACCTTGGAGCACAGACATGCTGAGCTCTGCCTACCTTGCTGTATAGTACATCCAGCCAGTAATCAGCCACCTTGGCCACCGAAGCATAGACCTCTTCCAACGTGCTGCCTTTCAGAAAGGCTTCGAACACAGATGACTGGAATATCTTCACCAGCTGCAGCTCTCCCCGGCGCTTCACCTCAAACCCCTTCAGCTCAGCCAGGGACCCATCCTCGTTGAACACTGCGTACCTGGAGAGACAGCGTGAGCAAACCTGGCCTGCACCAAGGGACAAGTCAGGATCCCACTGGTGTCCCTCCTGCCAGGGTTCTTCTCCTTATACCATTGTGCCATCATACAGTGCATTCAGAGGAGACAAAAGGGCATCCGGATCGTCTCAAATATCTACAGCTGCTGTAGCAACCACTTCAATTTGGTCTGGAAAAGCATGTCAGTTCTTGCCACAGCTCATCTGCACTGATTCATAGAACCATAGTGAAAGGGAGCTTAAAGATCATCCTGTTCCACCTCCCTGCCATGGGCAGGGACACCTTCCACTAGACCAGGTTGCCCCAAGCCCCGTCCAACCTGGCCTTGAACACTTGCAGGGATGGGGCAGCCACAGCTTCCCTGGGCAACCTGGGCCAGGGCCTCACCACCCTCAGAGAGAATTCCTTCCTATTATACCACCTAACCTTGCCCTCTTTCTCTGTAAAGCCATTCCCCCCTGTCCTGTCACTCCAGGCCCTTGCCCCAAGTCCCTCTCCAGCTCTCCTAGAGCCCCTTTGGGCACTGGAAGGGGCTCTCAGGTCTCCCTGGAGCCTTCTCCTCTCCAGGCTGAACACCTCCAGCTCTCCCAGCCTGTCTCCAGAACAGAGGGGCTCCAGCCCTTGGAGCATCTCTGTGGCCTCCTCTGGACCTGCTCCAGAAGCTCCACATTTCTTGTGCTGAGGAACTCTCACCTGGATGCAGCACTGTGGGTGTGGAATGATCTTAATTGGTGGAGAATGATCTTAATTGCACACAAGGGTGGGAGGTGAGAGGTCAGGCGGGGAAATGAAGATATTAGGAAGAGGTTTAGAGAGAAGAAGGAAACTGTAAACTCCAATGGTGGCAGAGGGGTTCAGAGGAAACTGGATGCAGCCATGTCACACCTAAGGAACACTCTTCTCTCTTGCCTCATCTCTTGCATTGTTTTACCTTTCACAGCCCTGGCAATTATCTGTACATCTCAAAAAAACCCCAAACCACCTTATGGGAACCAACAGTCAGGACAGGGAATATCTACATGGCTTGGCCAGCCCTTCTCCCACCTACCCACATACCCATGGGCACAGCCTTTCCTTCCTCTACCTCCAGGTTGTTTTGCATGGAAAGTGACCAGGAAATACATGCTTTTTCTAACATCCCCAGACTACTGGAAATCAGAGCTCCTGCGAGGAGTACTACAAGCACAGCCTGCTCAGAGCTGGGCATTACTTCAACTCCTGCAGAGGGGAATGACTGCTTGGGGAGGGGAGCTGAGAGAGGATGGTATGTGGTGGTGCTCGTCCTGTGGGGGATTAAGCACAAAGAAGTACATAATTGTGAGGACAGAGAGTGCTGGGGGCAGTGACAGCATTTTCTGGAGCCAGACACAGGTCTGTGGGCTGCCCCCTGAAACACTGGATGCTACTGCTCTAGCTCAGGTTCCTGGTTAGGAGGTAGCAGAGAAAGCAGTGAAGTTTGGGTACAACTATCCTATAATGTGACAGTAATGGCAGGATCCAGTCCCTCTTAGAGATGGAGAAGGAAGGGGAAACACCTAGGGAAAGTGTTACTGGAAGACAGGAACTGCTGAGTTTAATCAGATTAGGCTGAATGCAAGCAGTATTAGAAAACCTCAGAAGGAAAGTCAAAGTTCTCCTGCATACCTCAAAGCCAATAAGGGAGATTTCTGGTCACCAGGCTGGAGAAATGTCATTTTGCTAATGTTATCTGCTAAAATTTACTGCCATAATATGGCACTGGAGGCAAGTGCACAACTGTATTCAAAGATGGTCCAATGTAAGGAACCTACCATTTAATGCCAGTGAGTGTGCTGCAGGCTCCAGGGGCAAAGACCAATGTGTCCATGTGCACAAAGGGAACAAGATCCACATGCTGTTTGTTACTCAGGGAAAGGGATAATATACGAAGCTTTGAAATCTCACCTTTTCTTCAGCTTCTTGCCCTCCTCTTTGGAAGCTGGCAGGATCATGGCCAGGTATGGGCCATCCACTTCAAAAAAGATGCTGTTCTCCGAGCGCGTGACATAGGTGAGCGAGGCTGGGTCCTGCAGCTCCTGGTACTGGTCATTGGTGAAGCCTTCCTGTGGGCACAGTCCCGGGAGAACAGCTTCAGTCCACAGCTGGCTGGTCACACCAGGGGATGCCCCCAGGACACATCCTGCCCAAAGGGATCCCTCTGGGAACAACAGCACAATTTAGGACACAAAAATCAAAACATCTGTACTGCCTGTTGAGAAGAAAAATGCTTTGGACCCTGAAATGATATTCTTTTGTCTTACAGAGGCTGGGGTGAGCAGAGGATGTGTTTAGACCTTGCTCTGGACTCCCTATCTGTACAGGTGAGCACGCACCAAACCTGCCCTCTTATCAGACCCTCCCCTCTCTGCTGGGGGATGTCGAGCCTCACCCTCCGTTCAGATGCTCTCCAGGGCCATAAGCCCTGACACCTCTTGCTATATGCGGAGTGGGGATGAAGAGGAGCTCTCCCCACTCATCAGCTCTCCACCTCTTTTCCCAGCCTGCAGAGCTGGCCTGGACAGATGCCAAACTCACCTTCACCAGGATGTTCAGCATGGCTCCCGGGTAAGAGATGGTTACCTTTGGCTTCTTGGCATTGGTTGACTTAATGACAAAGTTCTCTGGGAAGCTGTTGGGGAGGACACACCAAATTCCATCAGTATCCAGTTCCAGAGGTCTCCTAAAGAAGGAACAAAGGCCAGTGTCAGGAGCAAAGTGGATGACAGGTGAGGATCAGCTTTGTGTCCCCCACAAAAGCAGCAGCAGCCTGTTGCATCCACTCTCTGTTCCTTTCTGCAAAGAAAAATCTTCAAATACAACAGAACAACCATAGCAGTGTCAGGAATCTGAATGCTCATAGAATCACAGAATCCCAGACTGGTTTGGGTTGGAAGGGACTTCACAGCTCATCTCGTTCCACCCCTGCCATGAGCAGGGACACCTTCCAGTAGCCCAGGTTGCTCCAAGCCCTGTCCAACCTGGCCTTGGACACTTCCAGGGATGGGGCAGTCACAGCTGCTCTGGGCAATCTGTGCCAGGGCCTCATCACCCTCACAGGGAAGAATTTCTTCCCAGTATTCCACCTAACCCTTCCTTTTTTTCACTGTGAAGCCATTCCCCCTTGTCCTGTCACTCCAGGCCCTTGTCCCACATCCCCCTCCAGCTCTCTTGGAGCCCTTTAGGCACTGGAAAGGGCTCTACGGCTCTACGCTCTCTTCTCCACGCTGAATACCCCCATCTTTCTCAGCCTTTCCTCATAGGAAAGGTATTCCATCCCCTCGAAAGCTTGGGTGCTCCTACATCTGTCCTAGATGCAGATGGACCTTCTCCGGCTCAGCACACACTCACCCAATCTGCTCGATCAGCTCTCTGGCCTGGGTGATGATATTTGCCCCTGTGAAGCAGACGATGCCAGCCATTTCCATAGAGTACCAGCGAGCTCTGTGAGCAGAGGAGTCACAGTGAAGAGCATGATAAGCTTCTCCCAAACCCAGCTATGGAAGGGCAGGAGGACCTCCAAGGAAAGGAGGGCAAGAAACACATCAACACTGGCCCTGGAACATTGTTCTCCTATGAAGTTCTCTATTTACAATGCTCTAGAAAAGCTGGAAACCCACTAACAGACAAGATACCCATAATTTAACATCTGGCAAGAGACTCCAGGATGAGAAGTCATGGGTAGGAGCAAGAGGTACACGTAGCAGCCACCCTCATCTTGTTGCTTCAGGAGCAGGTGAAGCAAGCGAATACCTCACCAAGACAATCCTGGTTCCTCAAGAGAGGACCCTGGATTGCCTAGGGGAGACTCACCCTTTCCGCATAACGTATCCATAGAAGGAGTTGAGGATGCACTTGTGGGCCAGCTGCAGAGACTCATAGAGGATCTCCATGTTCTTGCAGCGTTTCACCTCAGATGCATCTCCCATCTCCACTGCTGCTGACAACTTCTTCTTCCACACCTGCACGGCGACAGGCAGAGTCAGGATGATCTCACACATCACCACCAGTGGCACTCAACTAGTTCCCACTCAGTCCCAGTATAGCATTTCAACTCTAGAGCAGTATCTTTGCCAAAGATCAGTAGCATGACTTGAACATCCAATTTTCTTTTGCAGCACAGGAGGGGTTGTCCAGAGGCACTCAATGGGAGGAACCTGTAGCTCCCACCATCCATCAGAATGCAACCACTATCAGCTGTGTTGCACCACATGTGGGTAGGGAAGAACCCAATACACTGCCTGCAGCAATCCATGACATCTGGCTAACAGCAGAACCACCAGAGCAGAACAAGCCTCTCTGCCAGCCCTGTGATTCATGGCAGAAGAGAAATCTGGGAGGAATTGCAAAGCAACTGGCTCATTAATTAACTCTGCCAGAGGTAGAGTCCCAGGGACTCCTAGAACGGTTTGGGTTGGAAGCCACCTTAAAGATTATCTCGTTCCAAACCCCTGCCATGGGCAGGCACACCTTCCACTAGACCAGGTTGCTCCAAGCCCTGTCCAACCTGGCCTTGGACACTTGCAGGGATGGGGCAGCAACAGCTTCTCTGGGCAACCTGTGCCAGGGCCTCACCACCCTCACAGGGAAGAATTTTTTCCCAATGACTAATCTAACCCTGCCCTCTGCCAGTGGGAAGCCAATGGAGTAATCCTTTGAGATTTTCAGCAAGACATGAGAGGTGGCTGGCCATGCCAAGACAAGTCTGACCAGCAGCCGAGCAGAAGCTAGGTACCTTGTGCAGCCCCTTGAACTCATAGCGGCGGTCCCGGAACGCTCGGACCGTGTCCACATAGAAAGAGTTCTCTCGCTGGCAGATGGTGGTGACTCGCTCCTCCACCTTGGTGACGTGGATCTTCTTGTACGCCTTGCGGCAGTAATCTGGTCAAGAGAGGAGGCAGAGGGAGGTTCTCAGGGCTGGCTGCCCTGCTAAGAAGGATAGGCACAGTAGGGACAGGGAGACAGCTAAGCATCAGGCATTGATAAGCAGGGCTCAGTTCTACTGCAAAGGGAGAGGAAGAGCCCAGCATGGAGAGAAGCAGCACCTCATTACAGAGATGCAAGGACAAAGGCGGAAACAAACTAATTGTATGGCCCATTAGCAAACTTAGGCTCTGCCCCCAGCCAGCTGGATGGTTCTGCTGGACAGCATTGCTCCAGGTGACGGGATAACATTGACGTTTCCTTTTCATTAACTGGCTTTAACTAGAAGCCTTACAAAAATGGAGTACTTCAGGTTTCAGCCCAAATCTATGTAAGCGCTCCTCTCTGTAAGCACATGAGTCTGCTTAAATCCTTGAGAAGTTTTGAGGCCAGACTCAGTCTGACCTCACCCACAGCCCTAGGAGGGGTCACTAATGCTGAATACCATTCAGAGTTCAGGTTGCAAAACACTGCCCAGACCATGACCTTGATTGTTTTTTTACCTGCCAGGCGCTTTTTCTCATACTTGGCCTGTTCTTCCCGGGAGAGTTCATGGAAGGCACGGGGCGGTCCATCAGGGGACAGAGGAGGGAACTTCTCTGACTCCAGCTGCTGCTGGATGCGGTGGTACTCACTGCGGCTGGCAGGCACTGTGGAGGAGGGCAGTGATCAGTCCCCAGTGATCACAAGAAAAGCAGGAATTTGGCTCCATCTCTGTGGGCTGGACTGCATGGTCCTTCCTGTACTTACTGAACTCTCCTCTCCACTGCCATGTCATTCGGCGCTGGCAGTTGGCACCTGGCTTATTGAAGTCACAGGCAGCACATGTGGCCTCATCCACCATAGCTGAGGGCTGGACACAGTAACAGGCACACAGGTGTTAGAGAGGACAGGTCCCCAAATGACAACTCATGCCAGAACAGGTGCTAGGTGGCAAGAGAGCGCAGGTGTGAACATCAGAGATGGTACTCAGTGAGTTTCCCTTCCTGGAGCCTTTCCGGAACATAAAACCCTCAAAACAACAGCTGTTTTTGGGGGAAGAGTCCTAGCTAAAGCTGTAGCTCAATCTCTGCAGATCTGGTATCCAGAAAAGGGCAACAGAGCTGGGGAAGGGTCTGGAGCACAAGTCTGATAAGGAGTGACTGAGGGAGTTGGGGGAGCTCAATCTGGAGAAAAGGAGGCTCAGGGGGCACCTTGCTCTCTACAACTCCCTGACAGGAGGGTGCAGCCAGGTGGGCGTTGGCCTCTTCTCCCAGGTAACAAGTGAGGAAAGGGCCTCAAATTGTGCCAGGGGAGGTTTAGGTTGGATATTAGGGAGAATTTCTTCACTGAAAGGATGGTCAGCCACTGGCACAGGCTGCTCAGGGTGGTAGTGGAGACATCATCTCTGAAGGGATTTAAAAGCCATGTGGAGGTGCTACTTGGAGACACGGATTAGTGGTTTTTTCGGCAGTGATGAGGGAATGGTTGGACTCAATGGTGTTAAAAGGCTTTTCCAACCAAAATGATTCCGTGATTCTCTAATTCCATGGCAGCTTGAGTGAATTTCACACTCAGCCTTATCTGCTTCCCCTGCCCTGGGCAGAAAGTTCAGCCCTTGCTACTAAAGGGATCAAGAGGGATGACCAAGGTCATCTGGAAGTCAAATTAGGAAATAGAAGGTTGATGTTACCCACCTGCAACCTGTTGGTCAGAATGATGTTGGGGTACATTGCCCCCACATCCAGATGGTATATAAGGGGACACTCAATTCTGTTGGGGACATCCTTCAGGGAATTCAGTTTGACCTTGATTTCATCACAAACCTGTGACAAGAGAAAGAGAAGTGAAACTCAGGCAGTAAAGAGTTCCTGAGTCAAATCAAATACTTGTTGAATTTGAATCCTTTATTTTTTCAGAGGGACACCTGCCACAGGTTCTGGGAATGGATCTAAAGACCAAAGGAGAGATCAGGGAATCCTTGACCACCAGTGCTTTAGGTTTTGGTTTGGATCTCCAAGGTGATCTTTTCTGTAGGGGTACAAGGCAGCTGCTTCCTAATGTTACTCGATCGAGGACCTCTTCAGTGCAAATAGGTTAATGGAGACAACAGCAAAGACCGAAGTCCCCAGTCTGATGCTCTCCTCCAAGAAACTTGACTTGGATTTGGAGAGGGGTGACCTGCACTTTGTAGCTGATAAAAAGTGGGGAACAAGAGGAACATGAGTATTTGACACGTGAGGGGTCTGACCTCTCTCTAAATCCCTTTCCAGCTTTCTCAGAGCTTTGCTCCTGGATGAACCTGCAAATGGGAAAGGAGGAACTGTATCCCTTAGACGGCACAGAGACCCTAATCCCCAGGCTGGGTTCCGGTGTCCAGGCAAGGGGATCCTAATGGATTCAGTCTATAGATGGGCTTCTTGGTCTCTCTATGCAGAACACAAACGGAACCAAAACAACCACTTTACAGCTGCAGCCCCAGCCCTCCCCACCCAGCTCAGCTGTGCTGCGGGTGCTGTACCTCCTGGAAGTTGGTGACCTGATCCAAAGGCAGACCCTCCTCCTCCTCAATGGCGTGCCGCAGTGTCTTCTCCACATGCTGCACCAGGAAGTCAAAGGCAGCAGGATTCTGCAGGGATATGGGGATGGCAGTGAGGCTGTGGGCAGCTGTCCCTGGCTGCAGGCTGGCAGCTCCTGCCCTGCACCCCTGTCTCTCCCTGGCTTGAGGAGCTATAAAGGATCGACTGAGGCATGGGGGGAGGTAATGAAGGTAGCAGCCTGATCCAGAAACAGGGAAAAGACCCTCAAGAAGGGTTCAGAAGAAGCTTAGTTTAGGAGGGAGAAGGACAGAGGGAGGACAGGACCCAAGAGGTATAACTTCCAAGAACCACTGGCTCAAAACCAAACCTAAAACCCCACTTCACCACCCTCCCTTGCTGTCAACAAGTTCTGGCTTGCTTCCAGTATGTGACACGTGTGACACCTGCTTTCCCAGTGAAGCACAGATGGCCACTTGAAAGCCTCCTCCCATCCATTCCCAGCCCAGCTTCATGTGCCCAGGGTCTCCTGGAAGTTGTCAAGCATTGGAACAGGCTGTCCAGGCCACTGGTGAAATCACCATCCCTGGAAGTGTTCAAAAGACATGTAGATGTGGCACTTGGAGACATGGTTCTCTGGTGGCCTTGGCTGTGCTGGGTTAACGGTTGGACTTGATGATGTTAAAGGGCTTTTCCAACCTTACTGATTCTGTGATTCTAGGTGCTGCCCAAGCCCAGCAGGGACACACTGGAGATGCCAACACTACTGGACTGGTTATCACTCCCAACCATGCTGCTCCACAAGGGCAGGGGCCGGCTGCTGGCCTCTTACCATTTTGAAGCGGCAGGGAATGTCACTGCGGAAGACCCCAGATTCCAGTGCCTCCACGTGGCCTCCTACATATGTCTCAGAGTCCAGCACATGCCCATCTTCCGTAAGTTTGTTGAATTCCTGCTCCTGCTTGTTGGGGAAGATGATATTGGCATGATAGGCCTGAACCATCAATAGTGTCTCGCAAAGTGTCCCCGATCCTTTTCTTAACACCTGCAGAAAAAAAACCCAAGCCAGTTTTAAACTCAAAAAAAGTAGATTTAGATATTAGGAAGAAATTCTTGTCTGACGGTGGTGAGGCCCTGGCACAGGTTGCCCAGAGAAGCTGTGGCTGCCTCATCCTTGGAAGTGTTCAAGGCCAGGGTGGATGCGGCTTGGAGCAATCTGGTCTAGTAGAAGGTGTCCCTACCCACGACAGGGGGTAGATGAGATGAGCTTTAAGGTCCCTTTCAAATCAAACCAGTCTGTGATTGAGCAGAAGTGCTGTCCCAGTGCTGGTGGAACCGGACTAGCCTTACAGCCACACAGTGAGCCAGACAGCTTCAGCTGGTGATACACGTGCAACACCTCTCCACTGGCAAGCGGCTTTGTCAGCTCAACCAGGTGGGACTGGACAGACATTTTCTACATGCTTAGCACTGACAGCTTCCCAGCCACCCTTCCTACATCTGATAACAGCCATCAGGAGACCCAGCTTTGCATGGCCATGACTGCAAGTGAACTTGGTATCATCAGACATACTTCCTTCCAGCTCCAGCCCTGCACTACCAACCTTGGGTGTCATCTTCTTATACACATCTCTCTCCAAACATCCCAGGAGATGTGGGAGAAAGAAGTAGCCTCTAAATCCACCCTCCCTTCCTCCCTGCCACAGGTGCAGAGGGTCCAGTGGGAATCAGATCTGTGGCCAGAGCAGCCCTGCAGCATCGGAGACACAGCTGGCAAAGAAATCATCATTTTGGGAAAGCACTCACCTCATCAGGCTCCATGGGAATGATGGTGCATAAGGCAAAAATAAAGGGATGCACATACTTCATATACATGTAGTAGGTAGCAACGGCATCAGACACTGAGTAGGTGGCCAGAGTCTGTCAGGGAAGGAGAGAGGCAAATTAATCCCAATCCCATGACAGAGCAGCTCAGTGACAATAGTCTTTCATTGCTTCCTGCTGGATGTGCTTGTATCAGCAGAAAGAAGGGAAAGGTGTATTTCTCCATAACCTAGGTTGTAAAGAATGTTACTTCCAAAGCCATCCTGTTCTAGCTCTAATCACACAGGGACATGTCAGCTTTGACTGGGAAGGAACAGGAAGGATGAGCTGAAGACACAGAATCCACCCTGTTTGGGACTCAGGAAGCTGCTCCAGGGCTCAGCAGAACCCCCTGCCCGTGACAGCTGGAGCACTAATCCTCTCCTGTCTCTTCATCTTCTCAGCTCTTAATGGTGCTTCTGATTTCAGTGGTGCCTGTCACCTCACACTGATGTAAATAAATACAGAGAATGCATAGTGCAATATCAGGGCCAGAACAACTTCAGCAGAAGCCTGTTCCTTCTCCCTGTGAGCTCTAAGGCATCGGCAGTTTGGGGAGAAAGATGGAGTTCACTTCTCAAAATCCACTTTTAACTTACAGATTCAGTCATACTGCAGCTGTTCTAGACTGCTTTCCCATAGAACACAAGGAGGGAGTACCTGAGGCTCTTCTGTAGCCATCCGGCACATCTCCTCAGGGTCCAGTTCTACTGGATCGTAACCCAGTTTTGCTTTAGCTGCTGCTTTCAGGTTGTGACTTCCTACCGGGAGGTAAGAGTCTCTCTTCACCCACCTGGACAGAATCACAAAAATATCAGTTTGTGCAGAGAAACCAGCATTGACCTTAAAAATAGGCTCAGGATTGCGAAGAGGATGTGGATTGCCACAGGGACCTCTCACTGAGGACAGCCCAGTCCCCAAGCATGGGGGGATACAAGGCTGTCCAACTTCAGCTATCCCAACCAGGACAAACCCCACTGTCCATCCCACCCCCAATGTTCAGAATTTCCACCTTCCAGCTCCCTCAGAGGCTTTAAGATAAACATTCTCCACTGAGAAGACCCAGCAGGACTGCAAGGACATCCAGATGTGCTCCAGAGACCAGACTGCTCCAGGGGAAGAAACGCATCTCTTTCCCACGTGTCGTTTCCTCTTCTGGCTGTGCCAGGAGGCTGGTGGGTGAGCCTACAATCCCTTCCCTGCTCCAATGGCCTGATCCTAACCCACCCTTTCTCTGTCCCCCCCCATATCAGCCATCAAACACTTGAGGCTGCAGGGCAAGAGCCAGCCCAGGGGAAGACTCAGCACCTCCTGCACGATGCAGCGTGCCAAGGGGAAGAGGACATCATAGAAACAGATTATCACACAGTTGTAGAAGGTTCACAAAAGCTTCCAACAGACAGAATGAGAACAGTATTCAAATACAACCGTAAGAATTTTATAAACCCAAGAGATAAAGATACAGCTATATTGTACAGTGGTATCATTCAGTACCTCAGACAGTCCATGTGGATGCACTGGGATGCCTTGTACTCTCCCTGGCTGTCCTTCTGAAACCCAATTTCGTGATACATATTCATTCCATGAGCTGCTGCTCTTGCTTCCACAAAGGGCCTGGGAAAAGAGGCAGAGTGAAGAAAAGGAGAAGAACAGCCATTTTCCCGCATCTCCAACAATGGTTCCACAACCACTTTGCTACAAACTGCCTAAAGAATTTTTCTTGTGATTTATCTGTGTATCTTGCCACGGGGAATACTTCCTGCAGGACATGGGGACACATCATCCCTGGAAGTGTCCAACGCCAGACTGGACAGGGCTTAGAGCAACCTCGTCTAGTGGATGGTGTTTCTGCTCATGGCAGCAGGGTTGGAACTAGATGATCCTTAAGGTCCCTTCCAACCCTAACCAGTCTATGGCTCTGTAACAGAATTGCAGTGTGACCCAAGAGGCAAACCTGCTTGCTCATTTCCTGCTTCTGGAGGTGGAGGCATGTGGTCCCTCTGCCCTGCTTTCCAAGGCTTGCCTGCACCCCTCTCCCAGTATCCTCCAGTTCTCTTTTGACCCTCTTCTTGCTCTCCCATGACTGGGCTCATCCATACACCGACAATCCCACATTGCCAAGGGTTTAAAGCAGCTCAGGCAAACAGATGGGACTCTTCAGAAAGTCCTACTGCCAAGCCAATGACCACAGAATTTGGTGAGTACAGAAAGTGGCCATTCCACATGGATTCCCCACTATCTGAGCTATGGAAGGATGTCGAGGATGGAATGTGACCCTGTCCTCCAGCTCAGGTGACACCTTGCCAGTTTAGTTGTCATTCCTGGTCTTACCAGTCAAAGAAGTCTCCGTTGTATGTGACGATGATGGTGGGTTTGGTCTCCTGGACATGTCCAAACCACCTCTGGATTAAATGAGCCTGGGATGAAACAGAAAAGATATGTATTTTAAGGAACTTCATCTCCTCCATGGAGAGGGGGTGATACCATACAACTACTACAACCTTCCCCTCTCCTCTGCACCTATCCCAAACCTGGCCATTCTTACTCTTATTCCCCAAGACTTGAAAGCACAGCCAGCCCTGCCAGACTCACCGCATTCCTCAGTGAGGCAGTCTGCCAGGGAATGAGCTCTCTTTGGCCAACAAGAACCCCAGGCAGGTAAAACTCTACTAAGCAGAACTGACTTACCTCATCTGGTTCATTAAAGACACAAAATGGCCCCTCATACTCTGGCTTGGGAGTAAACTCAAAGTCTTCGATGTCCTCTGAGACAATCTCCCTGTTTGTGATCAGGTAGCCCTGAGGAGGTGACAAAGAGGCAGTGAGGAGGACTGGACTCACAGGCAACCCAAAAATGCTGTCCAAACAATGGGACATTTTCCTCTTGAAAGCCAGAGCTTCTGTCACGGGGGAACAATTGTTTAGGAGTCATCTGCTGGCCATCAGAAAGGGAGGGCATGGAGAGACAACATGGGACACCAGCTTTGTTTCTCTCCCTCAGAGAAGCTCTAGCAACCTGAGCTGAGTATCACAAAACTCAGGATCATGTGCATCACCCAGACTTTAATTCCATTTCCAGAGACTCACCATGCAGCTGGCAGCATGGCAAGCCTGGAGACAGTGGGGCTGAAGGGGAATGCTGGGCTGTTGCCTGGTTTCGCGCTGGAGCCTGAAACCACCTGAGGAAACCACCCTGCTAGCCTTACCTGCCCATCAATCATATAGGAGATCATCATGATCTGGTCTGTCTCTGCGTCAGGAAACTTCAAAGGGAGTTTGGTCGTTTCAATGTCAAAGGCAAGAACAACAGGATCCTGGGCAGAACCAAATCCATTAGAAAATATTCCAGAGCTGACTTGAAGTTAAAGTCGAGTGCAAGTGAACCAGAACCTCTCCTCTAATAATTTTAGTGCTTTATCATCCCAAAAATCATTACCCGAGCCCAGAAACACAGCTTTCCTTCTGCCACCATGGTGTGACACAGACAGCATGTCAGAAACCAGTCCCTTGGGTGGACACACCTGGACAGAAGGACACCTGCCCACCCAATGCTCACCGGCCGCTCCACAAGGTCATCTCGGCGGGTGATTTCAGGGGGGTAGGTGTTGCCCCGGTATCGCACGTTGTACCAGTGAGCCTGTGGAGACAGAAGGGGAGGCAGTGCCTTACTAGAGGGCCAGATCCCTGTGGCACTCTCTCCAGCTGCTGGGGACAGAACTGCAGGAATCACGTGCAGCTCAGAAGAAAGGCTCAAACTGTGGTTGTGCATCAAACAATTATCTTTTCTGAGTGTCATTAACTAAGAAGAAATCCAGCAGCACAGGACTAGGCTCTACACATGGAATCATCATCACCAATACCTTTGTGAAGGTCTTGAAGAGAAAAAACCTTTCTCTGCTGCAGGAGCAAAGGTCTTCCCTACTCACCACATGGATCTTCAGGTCAATGGAGAGGCGAATGTGGTAGGGCACATCGTACTCTCGCATATCCACAATGTTGTCCATTTGGTTGGCAATTTTTCTGGAGGCTCCTTCCTCATCCATGCTTAGACTGCCTCCACTCAGAGCGCTGCAAGAGCAGAGAGAAGCAGCTGCCTTACTTGAGAGCCTGTGTCCCAGGGACAGGCACTGGCATGGTGACACAAGCAGCAGGAGTCATCGATAGGAGAGAAACAGTTACAACTAGCAATAAGGTTGCCTAGAGCCTCTCAGGATCCTTTCATAGGGAACAAGCAAACTATTTGATGTACAGGCATAGATACCATCACCAGCCATGCTATGCCATGCCATGCCATCCCAGAGGTAGCCTCTGGGATGTGCAGCATGGAGCTGGAAGATCCACCCCGAAGATGAGTGGCAGAGAGGCACAGCTGGGGCCAGATCCAGGCAGGACAACACCTCTGAGGAAAGCTGGGAAATAATCAAGGGAGTCTAATTATTAAGTGGGTGGTGAGGCCCTGGCACAGGTTGCCCAGAGAAGCTGTGACTGCCCCATCCCTGGAAGTATTTAAGATCAGTATGGATGGGGTTTGGAGCAATCTGGGATAGTGGAAGCTGTCCCTGCTCATTACAAGTGGACTGAACTAGATGGCCTTTAAAGGTCCCTTCCAACCCAACCCATTCCATAATTCTATGTATTATTAACATGAGGGACTGACTGACTGTCCTACAGGGAGCTCCCACCTTGAGAGCATGGCGGTGTAAACATCGTTCGCCTGGTCCCGCTCCCTGTTTTTCCTCACTGCAGGAGAGATCTCCTTTCGCACCTTCACCAGGTCCTCCACTGTGTTGAAGGACAGCTTGATGTAGTTCCTCTTCAAGCCCACCAAGTGGTTTGGCTGCGAAGCAGCAAGAGAATGGCAGTTTAGGAAAGGGCACCATGAGAAATGGGGGAAGGCCCACAAGACTGATGCAGGTGGAAGAACTGGCCAAAAAAGACGTGCTGATGGGTGGGAAATTAAAGCACCGAGAAGAGACTGTGGTGGGCATGTCAACAGCAGCAGAGCAAAGGCCCAGCCAGTCCCACTGCTCATGCAGGCATCTGAGAGTGGGATTCACCCAGGAAAGAAGAGGAAGAGTAGATCAAGCATGCATCCCCCTCCCACACTATCCTTCTTCCTCCAACTACTCTATTTCCTACAAGTAATATGCTGAACACACTGTGAAACAGCTGATATGCTTCAGAAATGTAATCACTGATAAGCAGTTAGCCATAACAAACACATATCTGAGACACCACAGCAGCACCTGGAGGCTGAAGTCAAGTGTACTGCTTCCCTTCTCTACTCATTCCTTCCTACATCACTAGAGCTGTGTAAGGTCCAAAAAACCCCACTGATTAAGAGCACAGAGGGATACAGACCAGGTCCAAGTCCTCTTTGGGGATAGTCTCCAGCTTTGCAATCTTCCCTTGGAATTTCTTGGAGAGGAAGGAGGACACTTCCCGCTCACAGCCCTGTTGAGAGATCGTGGGGCTAAGCAGTGTGCCTCTGTCTCTTGGGAGAAGACCATCCCAAAGCAGGCTGCCCAGGAGGTCTCGAGCTCCCCAGGACACTGTCTCCTGCCCTAGGGACCTCATCTCTGCCAGGGTCCCCTCCTCACCTTCTGGGTGGCAATGTAGAAATAGGGCTTGTAGGGCAGGGCCACCTAGGAGAGAGTAGATGGCTGATGGTAGCAGGTTCCCTCCTGGGACCCCACACTGCACCCCTCCCCACCCGTAGACCCACCTTGAAGCGGCTCCCGTCCTCCTGGATGAAGTAGTAGTCCACCGCGCTCACAGACCGCCGGTCCTCATCCAGCACCTCCGTCTGCCCACAGTCACCAAGACTCAACAAGTCCCTCCATGAGACTCGCCCGGTACCCCACTACGGGACCCTCCCACCTTGGGGCCTACCGGAGGTCTACCCGTGGGACCTCCCTCCTGTTAGGGTCAGGGAACCATGGGAGGGCCAATACAGCCATGGGAATCCCTCCCGCCGAGTAGGGCTGGGGTCTCCTGTGGGAACCTGCTCTCCCGGTCCGACCGGCAGTCTCCCCAGGGGATTGTCTCCCCCACCCCTATATTGGGTATCTCCGCGGGACACCTCCCCATAACACGGGCCGTATCGGTGCCCTCCCCGTGGGACCCCTGTCCCCCAGCCTTACCGGCGATATCTTCGTGGGACCCCCATTCCTGGTACGCCTGGGGTCTCTCTACGGGAAACCCCTCCCTAGGCCCTACCGGGGGTCTTCCCACAGGTTCCCCATCTGCTGCCTGTTCGCCCCCCGCCTTGCTGGCCCGTACCGGGTGCATGTTGATGAGCCAGCCCGTCCGCTCGCCGGGCTCCGCGGGCCGCTCGAAGCCGAACAGCGCGTCCAGCCGGTCCGTGCACTGCGCCCGCTCCAGGCGCTTGATCGCGGACAGCGCGGGGGCATCGTCCCGGCCGGACCCCGCCCCATCCACCGACTCCCAGGGCTCGCCGCCGCCGCGCAGCCCCATCGCTAGCGGCGTCAGGGAGAGATTTCCCGCGCTGCGCCTCGATCCCACCAGAGCGAAAACCCCGCCCCGCACCCAAAACACCAATCAGAACAAGGCTCCGCCTCCCCACGAAAAAATCCCACCAATAGCGAGGCCTCTTGCCCCCCGCCCCGCCCCCGGCGCGCGCCCCGCCCTCGTCACGGATCCGTTGGGGGGAGCGGTGGCCGCGGCCGCTTCCGGCTGTCAGGCTGCGGGTTTCCTGCAGGACGGGAACTGGAGGGCGGTCGAGCGCACCCAGCAGCGCCCCCTGCCCGGCCGCCGGAGCCGGGTCCTGCCCGGGCCGAGGACGTGGCTCCTGCTTTCCCCGTTGGGGACTCAGCAGCGAAGGTGAGCACAGGTCCCAGAGACACGCGTGGGCACGGACACGGATACAGGACACACAGACACAGGACACACAGACACAGGATTCACAGCCACAGGTTTCACAGGCACAGAACTCACAGGCGCAGGACACACAGACACAGGACTCACAGGCGCAGGACACACAGATGGCCTCCTGCACGGCGCTGCTGTCATCAACATCCTGCACAGGAGCCTCATCACACCCCACCCCCCTCCCCTCCTCCTCTGGACGGGCAGAGACGGGAGGTCACTGGTCACATGCACAGATGGGGTTCACAAGCATCCGCACACTCTTGGGCTCCCCAAGCACCCACATGGGCCCAGTGTTCACCCCAGCAGCCCTGCCTGGACCCCAGGCCTCAGCCCCAGACCACAGGCCTTGCCTCACCAGCTAGCCCAGCTGGAATTTTGCTGGTGAGTGCACAGACACACACCCTCTCACCCCCCACCCATGGTTTTGGGGGGATACTCTCCAACACACCAGACACACAGGCAGTGACACAGTCCAGCTCCAGCTGCATAGAGCCCCTCATTTGCCTCACACTGCTCTCCTGCCCCCAGTATAGCTAGTTTTGGGGACACCATTTACACTCCGTGGCTGGAAGTTAAAACCCTTCAGTCACACCAGTGGCTGCACTGGGACCCCACTCTTTCCAGCAGGTGACCCCAAATCCCCTGGTGCACACACTGGCCCCATCAGTAGCTGGCACTGGGTCCTTGAAGCACACGCTCACCCGGGTCAGAGTAACATGACACAAAGAAATAGTCAATAAACATTTAATAAGAAATATAAAAGTTCCGTGGTGACCAGGGACAGGGCTTGCCCAAACTGGCCCAGGTTTATGCCCCCTCATTCCCCTTCTCATCCCCATGGTGAAAAGGGGTGATCAATATATAAAGCAGTAACACCAGATTGTAGCCTTAATTGCTTACTAAAGCTAATTTTTAGATAGATTTAGGATAGGGCCTTGCTTACTTATGCTAACTTACAGACAGGATATGGTTAATTTTATTATGAGGACTCTAGCAGGAACAGAAGACCTTGGAGTTTCGATAAAGAGCTTTGAGGCTTAAGAGGAGGGAACTTGAAGATTGATAAAGAAGGGCTCCTAGAGATGATACTGGAGCCCGCTGGTTTTGAGGTAATTGGACAATGTCAGCTCAGCAGTTCTTCGCAAAGTTGAAAAGTTCAAGCCTGAGAAAGACTTCTTACTTCATCCAAAGACCCTCAAAGACCCCCAAAAGAAGACCCCCCAAGGGGCGTTCTGGGGCGGAGTTATAGGAGTGGTGTATGTTAATGATTCCCCCCCCACCACTTTTCTGGAATTTGCTGACACAGCTAATGCATGTGGAACACAACTAATGTATATGGAACACAGCTCATGCATATGTAACATTATATCGCCTAAAAGGAGCTGAACAAAGGCGACAGACGTGCGTGTTTTATGGAATTATCCCCCATGCACCCGGCGCTGTGAATAAACATACCTGCTTCAATACTCTTTGTAAGTTTTGGGGTTTGCTTCTGCTAGTCAATGGGTCCATTCCCCCACCCCTGCCCGGGTCCGGGGTCCCCCTGGTTCACACATTCAGCAGTGGCAAAGCCCAGGCTGATCCTCCTGGGCAAGCAAGCCCCAGTGGGGTTTCTGGGTAACCCATGGATTAGTGTGTCCCCTTTACTGCCTCCCTTGTCACCTGGTGGTCAGCTCTGTATCCCCTGTTGTCATGAAATGACTGATGCACCACTCCACCTGTGTTCCTTTCTTCCTCCTTTTAATAATACATCCTGGTTACACTGAAGATCCTTAGCCCTCAGGAGCAGAGACACACTCATAGCCTGATTCCACAGTGTTATGGTTTAGGAATGGTATTCCCAAATTTAGTGTTCCCACTGAAATACTCCAAACAAAGCGCCTTTTACTCACTCCCACCTCTTCTTCACCCTTCCCCCTGCAGTGGGATGGAGAAGTGAACTGGAGGCACAAAAGGTAAAGCTCGTGGATAGGGATAAGAAAAATTTACTGGAAATAGCAATGAAATACTAAACAAACTGTCATAGCAGCAGTATGAATAATTGTACAAAAGCGCAAACAATTCACACACGAGTGCTCGACGTGCAGAACCCACCATTACCCCAACCACTTGCTTCATTACTGCCTGACCAGAAGGGACACCCCCCCCCGATGTTTCCTCTCCCCCTGGCACCCCCCCATCACATGATGTGAGGTGGTACAGAGTAAGGCAGAGGCCTCATCCCAAACCACAAATCCATGGAGCATGTGGTGGGGACTGTGTCACTCAGCACTCCCCAGAAGCTCCTTTGAGCTTCCAGAAGTTGCCATCTCTGCTTAGGAAAGTCTGAATTTCACCTGAGCTTGACCCAAAAAACCTGTGTAGATCCTGGAAACCACAGCAGACTGTTCTGTCCTGACTAGTGTGTCCAGCAGCAGGAGATTGGGATCAGTGAAAGCATTCTCATGGTCCAAAAAGGAACTTACTTCGTGGCTGTGAAGAATGGAATTTAAAAGGATCCTGCTGGCTTTCTTCTGAATGTGAAGTGGCTGCTCTTGAGTCAGACTTTCCCTGAAGATGCAGGAACCTGTTTCTCTTTGCCATTTTTTGTGATTCTGCCACCTGGCTGCTGTGGGGATCGAGTTACTTGTTTGCTCCTTCAGTGAATGTTGGTCATTTTGGGTAAACTAGGTTGGAGGGAAACAAGGGTAAGTTTTGATGATGGGTTCACCTCAACGCCTGTGTCTTGCTGTGACTTGTGCATGAGAAAAAGGCTTTGTAGGCAGCTCTGTAGCAGCAGATGCTCCCTCAGGGGGGCAAACAGGTCTGAGGCATCAGCCCTGGACTGCAAACCAAGGTCTCTTGTTCCAGCAGCTTCTCACCAGGTGTGACACTGGTTGCCTATGGTTGGCATCTGAATCAGCCAAGCAGGGCAGGGCTGAGACTGAGTGGTTCAGAGGGCTTATTGCTGCTATGCACCTTGGATTTTGCATGGAAAGGTTGGAATTTGTGTGTTGGTAAACATGACTGCCTTTCAGTAGCAGAGGAAATCACAGAATCCCAGAATGGTTTGGCTTGAAAGGGACCTTAAAGACCATCTAATTCCACCCCCCTGCCATGGGCCGGGACACCTTCCACTATCCCAGTGCTGCTGCAGGCACGCACTACCCAACAGCTCTGTGGGGTTTATGGGAGGGGAGGATGTGGGGTTTATGGCTGGGAGGATGCCCAGTCATCCATCCTTCTGGGTCCCCGCCCAGTCACTCCACTGCAGACAGAGCTGCATCTCTCACTGTTCCCAGGGCAGCACAGCCCCAAAGTGCTGCTGGTGTCTCATTATCCCCCTGTAGTGAGGTGCTCGGCCCCACAAAGTACACTTGTATTGCCAGCTGAGCAGAGAGTCACAGGCTCCCTTGGCTTGGAAGGGACCTTAAAGCTCATCTGTTTCACCCCCTGTCATGGGCAGGGACACCTTCCACTAGCCCAGGTTGCTCCAAGCCCCGTCCAACCTGGCCTTGAACACTTCCAGGGATCCAGGGGCAGCCACAGCTTCTCTGGGCAACCTGTGCCAGGGCCTCACCAGCCAAGAATTTCTTCCCAGTGTCCAATCTAAATCCACCCTCCCTCAACTTAAAGTATGGCAGCCCATGGCTTGCTGTTGGAATAATTCCCTGCAAAGCCATTTACTGTCTCCTTCCAAGGCTCAATCCTTGCTGTTTGCTTGGCAGCCGCATAGGAGCAGTTTTCCACACCACAGGTCAAAAATCCTGCATGCCATGCAGGGAAATGGAGGTGATGGGTCTTTTAGGGGTCCCTGCACCCTGTGGGATGAGCTCTGCACCATGTCCCAGCCAGACGCAGCACCATATGCAGGGTTCCTCCTGCACCATGGCCTGCAGACAGTGGACCTGGGATCGTTTCTCTTGCCTTAAAACTGAGGCAGCTCCATGAGGACCCACAGTTCTTCTCCCAAGGCTCTGGAGGGATGTGGGCTCCCTGGAGCTTCCATGCTGGAACGCTCCATCCATGGGTAGTTTTTTTTTAACACTGAGAACTGCAGCTGAACAGCCCAGTTAAGCCTCTTGTTCCTGCTCCCATTTGGAGCAGGGAACTGAAGTTGGACACTGAAGAGCAGTGAACTGCCCCTGCAAGACCTCAGGGAGTTGTATATATGTTCAGGGTGTAAGACAGCAGTGATCTGAGACAAATTACCTGGTGGAGAAAAAAAATTCCTCTGAACCCAGCGTGGTCTCAAAAGTCATCGAGTGAAAATAAAGGACAGATTTGGGGCATGTGAGATGAAAAGTCGCAGGGAGACGCTTACACTGCCAGACGGCATGATGGGGAAGAGTTTTCTCGGAGAACAGAAACGTGCCAGGTGGAGGGGAGGGGGAGAGGAGGAGGAGCGGTTCACTGTCTCCGAGGGGGGATCAGGGACGTATTAATCCAGAAGGAAAATGTAAACCAAGTGACACCTGAGAAGGGCTGGGACAGGGTATTTCAGGCGGGCAGGAATAGCCCCGGCAGAAGTGAGCCCGCGGGACCCAGCAGATCCGAACTGTGCCGGAGCGCCCGAGGCCAGCGCGAACGCCGCGCCACGCTCCTCCCGGCAGCGGGCAGGGCCGGTGGGGACCTCCCGCTGCTCTCCCGGGTAGGGGCGTGTCCCGCGCCCCGCCCCGCCCCGGCACCGGCCGCGCTCCGCCCGCCGCGCCGGCACAGCGGCGGCTGCTCAGGTAAGCGCGGGGTCGGAGAGGATCCGTCCCAGGGAAGATGTGAAGGGAGTGGAGGTCGCGGGGCAAGACCGCTGCCCAGGACCTCACGGCGTCTCCGGCCGGAGGGAGTGGGCAGTAGGGGCCGCCGCTGCTCCTCCAGGAGCGCGGGTACCGGAGGTACCGGGAGTACCGAGGAGCGCGGCGGGGCCGGGGGTTCCTCTGCAGCCGGAGCTGCCGGCGGAGCCGGGGGGAGGCGGTGCGGATGCGTCGCGAGTCCGCATCTTTCCTGACATGCAGCAACTGCCCAGGAAGTCAAAGCAGTGAAAAAATGGGTCGCGGGGAAAAAACGGATTTGGGTCCCTGTGTTGTGTGTCGTGTCCCCACGCCAGCGTGTTCTCCAAGTTTGTTTATCCCCGTTTCGGGGAGCAGTGATCCCACCTGGACAAGGGGAAATGGCTTTAAACAGAAGGAGGGTAGATTGGATATTAGGAAAACATTCTCCCCTGTGAGGGTCATGAGACCCTGGCACAGGTTGTCCAGGGAAGCTGTGGCTGCCCCGTCCCTGGAAGTGTCCAAGTCTGGGTTGGATGGGGCTTGGAGCAACCTGGTCTAGTGGAAGGTGTCCCTGCCCATGGCAGGGGAATGGAATGAGATGAGTTTTAGGGTCCCTTCTGAGCCAAACCATTCCTTGATCTTTGTGTGTCCCTGTCCAACAGGACATTCTATTATTCTGTGAACTGCAAGATCTCATTTGAGAGGGCACATCCACCTCTGATTGTGGTGGATGGAAGCTGGACTGTGGTGTTCTGCTGTAGCTGTTAGTCTCGGAAAACATTGCTGGGATAAACTGCGCTGCTCCAGCTCCTGTGGGGAACACAGATTGCTCTTGTGCAAGGGGGACCTGGCGGGGACAGCACGGCAGGGACTCGGCTGCCTGTGGTAGAGTGATCGAGAATTAAAACTCTCTTGTGTTGTGACATGATTTGTTTTGTGCATCGTGCACTCTGCACCTGGGGAGAATTTCCAGCATTTGTGCTTTTTATCGGCAAACCTTTGCAATCTGAACCAAATCTCATGATTAATGATTTCCAGTCCAGCTCACAGAGAAGGTGTGTTGAGTAGTGGCAGTGACAGCACTGCCAAATGAGCCTTTAACCTGGAGCTGGTAAATTGCTGAAGCAGCAGCCAGGAAAACAATCCTGTCTGATTGTGCTCCGGCAGGGCGTTCCCGCTACGCTTCTTCAGGAGCCAGCGGGGCACATTAACCGGCAACTTTGTAGCTGTCTGTGCTGCCGCTGACACAGACTCCTGGTGACAAGGTGAAGTGCGGCAGTGCACGTCACTGCCTGCCCTCATCCCCTTGCCCGCGGTGAGATGGGGCCATACAGCCCATTGCTGGGGCCGTGCGCGGCTCTCGGCGTTTTGCAGCGTGAGTTTGCTTCTGTTTCTTGAGACCATCCAAAAGGAAATCACCTGGCAAAGCCAAACCCGCTGCTTTCTCCAGGTGGGTGTAAAGCTAATCTTGGCCCCCACCAAGAAGCATCTGCAGAGATAAGATGTGTCAGGGAGGGCTGTCATCAGAGGGGTGGGGGGCTCCTAGGCAGGCAAGGTGGAGGAAGGAGTAGGAGGGAAAGGAGGGCTCTGAGGGTGTCAGAGTCACTGTGTGTCAGTATCTGGGGGACCCTGGAGCAGAGGCCAGGCAACAGGATCAGGATGGGTATGGACATGGCAGGAAAGTGGGAGCAGGAGCATTGAGTAGAGGGAAGGGGGAGTTGGCTGAAGGGCTATCAAATGGGAAGAAAGGGGCTGAAGAGCTGGAGAGGTAGAAAGGTTAGAGTGCCAGGAAGACAAAAAGGGGGTTCCTGTGTGCCAGCCACCTTGAGTTTGGCTCATCTGCTGTGTGGACAGAGGTTGGGCAGCAGTGCATGGCATGACTGCACAAGCAGTGTGACAGTGTCCTGGATGCAGCATCCTCGAGGTGGAGAGTCAAGAGGCGGTGACATGAACACAGTTCACCCAGTTGGGCGCCCCAGTCTGGAAGGCTGGTCTGTGCGAGCACTGGGAGCCACAGCGTTGTGGAACTCTATCCTTTGTAGTGTGATTCCTGACAGAAGTGTTAACTTCAGGATGGGGACCCACCTGTTTTCATACCCATATTATTTTAGAAATACAAGTTCTCCCTGCCCTAAAAACATCATCCCCTGTCATATTCTCTTCTCTGTGACTTTATTCTCTTCCCAATGTCTCCTTTTCAGTTGGTGGGCAAGCCCTATGCATCTCACCTGGGTCAGAGCAGGGCTGCTGCATGTTGCCTTGATAACAAAGAGTGCACGGTATGGTCTGTGGGGTGGGGGAAGAGCCTTGGGCCCCCCAATGCTCCAGCCATGCCTGGGCTGTGCCTCAGAGTTCAGCATCCAGAGGAGAGAGTCGCTTTTTTTTGGCAGCAGAGCCTGGCTTGTCCTGGAGACAGGGCAGTTTGATTTTGCTGAGCCAGACCTTTACAGGAACTGGAGATCCTAAACACTGGGGTTCCTCCTCGGGATCATGGGCTGTGGCACCCAGGGTGGCGCAGCAGGTGGAGAATGGACCTCAGCGTGTGCAGAGGGGGAGGCCACAGGCAGCTCAGAGTGTCAGCCGGACTTTGTGCCAGTGGTTGCTGTGGTTTTTGGGGCAGTTGCCCCAAAAATAGTAGTTTTCGAAACACTGCCAAGTGTGGTGTGAATGGGAAGCTCTGGGTTGGTATCCAGGTGCCAAGGATGGATTTTCTTGTCCTTTGCAGACCACTGAATCTTTTCCACTGATACACATCTGAAAAGATCTGGTACCTTTGAGGACCTTCAGGTGTTAGGGGGTCAAGTCATGAATAGCGGTGAGCCCATTCTCCAAAGCTTTAGACAGCATTAAGGTTTGATCTAGGTGGGTATGTCACCCCAGGGTGATGGGGATGGCAGGAAGGTGCCTCTGAGCTATGGGACACTGGTGGTACAGCTGTGCTCGGACAACAGCCAGAGCCCAGATGCTGTCGCACCACCACTCTGCACTGTGGGGATTGCAGTGTGTCCACTGTGGGATCTGTGCTGGCTCCTGCTTTGACAGGCTCTGCGGAGATGGACTGGGACTACTCCACACCAGTGGCCTGTGGAGACTGGCTGATTTTGGGGAGGGAATAGACGTGATTAGGATGAGAGGACATAGACTTAAGCTGTGCCAGGGGAGGTTTAGGCTGGACATTAGGAAGAACTCCTTCACTGAAAGGATGATTAGATATTGGAATGGGCTGCCCAGGGAGGTGGTGGAGTAACCATCCCTGGAGGTATTTAAGAAAACATGGCACTTAATGGTTAAGGAAACATGGCACATAGTGGTTTTAGATCATAGGTTGGCCTTGATGATCACAGAGGTCTTTTCCAACCTGATTGATTTGGTGGTTCTGTGAGCTGTGGGAGATTGCTGATGTGCCTCTGGGCTGAAGCCTGGTCCCTGGCACAGTCAATGGGAGTCGTGCCAGGGACACTGGGGGCCAGAAGGGTACTGGACAGAGGCAGGCATGCTGCCTGGTAGACTGCAGGACTCTTGGGATGCACCTTATATATTTTTATTAATTCCTTCTGCCCACAAAGCAGCTGAAACTGGCTGAGTTGAGGTGAAAAGCATCACTGGTGGCTGGAGTTGCCCCACTGAGCAGAGATGGAGAAGTGGGGTGTGAGATTGTGCATGGTGGCACTAAGAGTGAAACTAGCTGACCTTCAGGAGATGATGGAGAAGGACAGTCTGGGTGTACTCATCAAGGGCAGGGGGACATGGAGTCACCACTCTTAAGTCTTTCTAATGCTGCTGCACCAGGCATTGGGGAACCTGGTAAGAGTGGTGGCCCTCTGCATAGCTCTGGCAATCACTGTGGGAGCGGAACTAGAGCAAATCCCCAGAAAAGTGAGAGAAACAGGCAGCCCTTGTTGAAAGAGCACAGCAGGAATGTGAGTCTGGTGTGTGGTGGTGGGTGTGTAGTAGGTCAGGGTGGGTATGTGCCTGACTGGGATGGAGCCACACAGGGTGATGGTGGGGCTGAGAAATAGGGTCTGTTGCTGAGTGCCATCGTGTGTGGTGAGGAGGTAGGTGGGAAATGAGGGCTCTGGGTCCTGGTGATGTTCAGGACCAGCTGGACTGGAGTTCTTGCACCCAGGGAACAGGGCCTGGGCTGTGTGGATAGGCTGTGGGATAGGCTGTGCTTTGTGAGATGGGCTGGAGAGGTTGTAGTGGGGTCTGTGCTTCACTTTGCTTCAAGGGTGTAACCAAAACAGGTCTGCTGCTGGGACTGCTCCATAGCTCCTGCCGTCCCGTGTGCTAAAGACAATATTTTGCATGTACAGAGAATTGGCAGTGCTGCATTGGATAGTGTATGGTTTGAGATCGGGGTTGTTTTTTCCCCACAGCGGGGACCAGAGTCAGAGCCAGCTCTTCCGTGCAAGCGTGGACAGTGACACCAGATGATCTAAGACTCCAGTTGCCCCCTTCTCTTGTGTTCCTGCTTGGGAGGTGTGGGAACCATCTTGCAGAGCAAGATCTCAGTGGCTGGAACAGGAACATGCTCCCCTTCACTCTGGGGAGCAGACAAGCAAGTCTTCCAAGAGATGTGGAGATCAGTCCTTACACAGAGCAGGAAAGAAATGACTGACATGAACCCTTCAGACACATCCACAAAGGATGTCCCAGGAAGAAAGTGCTGAGCTCTTCAAATGGCTGTAACACTGCTCTGAGTCCAAAAATTTTCTGCAGGAACTGATAAAGCTTCTGAAGGACAAAGTTCTCTTGTCAGAAACAGGCAAATGTTTGTAGACAATAGAACCCAGATGCAATAAAAAGAAAATGTTATTGTATGCAGGGGCAGTTGAAAACCGAGAGCTCCTGTTGAGTGCAGAGCTGTTGGACATCACCTTAGAAGACCTGTGCTACAAGTGACTGAAAACTAGAAAAACAAAGCTGCCATGGGGAAGAGAGGCAGAGAGATCACAGACACAGCTGGAGTCCTGGCCCTGCCACAGCAGGGAATCCCTGGCCAAAAGTGGCCCTGAGGAGCCCTGGCAAGGGGCTGTGCTCAGAGCTGCAGAGAAAGGCCCCTGGGCACCTGTGTCAACCTCCAAGGGAAAAAACTCTTTTCTGACCCCAAGCTGGCTATGAGCAGTTCCCTGAGCACATAAGCAAGCCCTGCGCCCAACCCCCCTGGAGCTGCCAATGCTCTAGGGGACAGCACGGCTGCCCAACCCCTTCCCTTCCTCTACTAGAGGTAAGTCAGGGACAAAATACTCCAGAAGTGATATGCCTGGGAGCAAAGATGTCATTCCTGGTCCCAGTATCCATGCTTCGAAGTGTTGAGGGAGTGAAATAATTTAACATCTCCTCTTCCCATTTCTAAGGAGTGCTGCATCTGCCAAGTGTGGTGTGAATGGGGAGCTCTGGGTTGGTATCCAGGTGCCAAGGATGGATTTTCTTGTCCTTTGCAGACCACTGAATCTTTTCCACTGATACACATCTGAAAAGATCTGGTACCTTTGAGGACCTTCAGGTGTTAGGGGGTCAAGTCATGAATAGCGGTGAGCCCATTCTCCAAAGCTTTAGACAGCATTAAGGTTTGATCTAGGTGGGTATGTCACCCTGCTCACAACTGGAATTGGATCAGGTGACCACGAGAGATCTCTTCTAGCCTAAATTCATCCATGATCCTGGGCAGAAGGTGCAGAGCAAGAGGTGCCACCCTGATGGGAGATGAAGGCCAGCATGGTCATGACCACAACTGCATTGGGGCTGCCATGTTGCCCTTCCTGCATTAAAAGCTACTGAGAGGTGTCACATCTCTTTGTTTGGCTCTTTGATCCCACTCTTTTGGGAAACAGCCATCCCATGGCTCACACTGCCTACCTCTCCATTTTCTTTAGTCCTCCAATTCTGAAATTCTTCCTTGACCCATGGGAAGGTCTGCTCCTTATCCTGATGGAATGCCTTCATTGGGAGACATTCTCCCAGCATATCTCTTGCTGACCTCTGCTTTTTGATCTTGGTGTGTGTTCTAGAAGAGACCTTCCTCATCCTCACTTGTTTGGACCTTGGCTTTTCATGGATCTGAAAATCAAGAAATCTGGAAATCAAAGAGAGGAGAAAGGCTGGCTGAGCACATGGTCCTGAGCTCCCTGGGTGACTGGATGTCAGTTGCGGGCGGTGGCAGAGTGGGAGCGTCCATTGTTGTCTGGTTTCCTTGGACTGCTGGTCGTGTTCCTAACCCTCGGGAACCTGAACTGTGTCCCCATCAGCCCCAGGGCTGGCTTGGATCTGGCCCAATAGAAGGAGAGGAAGTGGAGGAGATGTAGCTGTGGGAGGACCAGGGCTGTGCAAAGCCTTGAGAATCTGGGATTGTAAGACCCAGAGATTGAGATGTTTCTTATTCTGGTAGCTACAACCAGGATCCTTGGGATCTGGAAGCTGCTCCATCATCTTTGTCTTCTCCATCCTGCAGCCCCAGGGCAGAGTTTCTTCTCTGGGATAATGTAGTGGATTGGCACCAAGCCCCCGTTTTCTCTGACCTCACATGCACCAGCCCCTGGTGCCAGGAGATCACATTGGTCATCTTCTTGCTGATACTGGGAGCCCTCACGTCACTGGGGAGAGGAGATTTGGGTCCAGGGCTAGAGAGAAGGGGTTCAGGGGTGGGAATGGGATGAAACTGCCTTGGAAGGTGGCAGGACACCCATCTATCTGGCCAGGGGACCAGCCATGGGGATTTGTACTGGGTGAGTGGGAAGGGGAGGAGGAACAGCCCTCTCCCCTCTTCTCTCTCGGGTGGCACCCAGGGCTGGCATGGGGGTCTGCAGGAGCCTGAAGGCAGCATGGAGGCAGCTGGTGTCCATATACACTAGGGCCCTCTCCCACAGCAGGTGAACCATGGCTGAGGGGACTCCATCAACAATGTCATGAGTGTATCCGTGCTCAGTGCTCCACAGAGGTCTCCAGCTGGAGCTAACTTGGATTGCAAACTGAAGTCTCTGGGGAGATGGCCGTGTCACTGGGCACAGCGTGGTGTGCCGGATTTCTAGGCAGGCAATGCAGGATTATTCACAGCAGCAGGACAGATGCTGACAGATGCTGACAGATGCTGCAGCTGGATGGGAAGGACCTGAGTGCCAGGTGAGGAAATGATACTGCAGCAATAAACACAAACTGATATTCAGGGGAAAAACGTTATTTATACCTACAGTGTACGGATATCCTGATATATAGTTGCCACATTAGCTCTTGGAAAAGATTTTGGAGTTACAGCAGAGCACTTGATTAAAACAGGAGCGTGGGGCGGTGCAGCCAGCAGAAGCACAGTGCTTAATAATAGCTCTGAAGTGGTGCAGGCTCTGGATCCTGCTCGGAGCACAGACTGTCTGAGCCTGGTGGGAAGTGTGGGCTGGGCTGAGCCATGTGGTCTCTCTGGTCTGATATCCCTGACCCACACTGAAACTTTATGTTGCCATATTTTACAAATGTTACTGCCATGCGGGGGAAGTGTGCGGGTCGATAGCACTGGATTGTTTCTCTCTCTTTTTTGGTTTATTTTTCCCTATTTCTCCTGTTTAGAGCAGGCTGGTGTTCCTGGTTATGTATTCAGGCAGTGCTCTCTGTGGGTGATGGAATTCTGCAGACAGCCCGGTACAGGGCTGGTTCCCCATTCACACTGGAGTTTTTAGGGATGGGACAGTTTGTTCCTCAGCACCACAACAGTTGCCTCTTTGAGCAGATGTTGAAGGTGTTCCTGTCCAGCTGTGTGGCACAGAGTGTTGTTTTGTTCAGAGAACGGGTTTACTGAGGCATGCACACCTTATGCAGGTCAGGCCATCACCCTTCAAGACTTAGCAAGGTTTTACGGGAGATCCTGGGTTCTGCTACATTGTTTCCTTCTTCTTATTTCCTTCTTCTAATAGGAGATTTTGGCCACGACTCCTGCAGGATCCAGATCTGGATTGGTGCCTCTGGATGCCACTAGCAGTGACATGATTGTGTTGTGTCCTCTGAGTCAGTCAGCAGGGCAGGCTGGTGACTTTCTGCAACCAGCAGGGTCTCAGTTGATTCTGAAGCATCTCTATGTCCTTGCTGGGACTGAGGCTGGGGACAGCCAAGTGGCTTCTCCTCTGGTGGCATCAGCTGAAATCCTACCAAGAACCATTTTGGTTTTACCTAGTGAATGCTGGGAATGGAGAAGGGATACCTCTGTTATGAACCACTTCCCTCTGACCTGCACTGGGAGGTGCAAGCGTTTCAGTGCCTCTGAAGGGCTGGAGGGACCATCAGTGGGGAAACCGGGAGATGTGAAGTGAGCCTGAGGGCATGGCTGCAGATTGGCATCTTTAAGGTCCAAACAAAGTAAAGGCATCTCAGATGAATGGCTGAATTTTGACATACCTCCAAGTCCCTGTTTAAACCAGCCAGACCAGCTGGAAACCAGTCCTGCATCAGCATTTCTGGAGGGGTTGGAGAAGTTGGAATGATTCTCTGCTGAGGCATCTTTGGGAGCCACTCTTCTGCCATCCATCCCACTGCCTGCCTGGTAGTTGGGGTTCCCTGCTGTGGTCATCCACATGCACAGCATCCCAAGGGGATGCTCCCAGGGTACTGCCTGCTGGGAGCATGACCCTGTCTTGCCACCACAACATCCACTTCTGCTGCAGGAAAACCACTGCAAATGGCTGCTCTGGGTTGGGGTGGTGGGGGCTTGGTTTGCTATGGCAATATTTCATCATGTGTTTTACACTTAACTGTTGTCCTGTATCACTGATCAGAAGCTCGAGATTTATTTTGCCTGGTACAAAGCTATTTTCCTTTTCTCCTGCTGGTTCTGGCAAAGGGCTGTACAGCAGCTACTGCGTGTGATGTCTCTACTCTGTTTTTCCCCACTGCTCCCCAATCTTCCTCTACATTTGTGCATCTTCTTACGTGGCAATTTTTTCGCATTTGCTCATGCGTAAACATTGTCATGCTGTTTCCCTGGGATGCTTTTGGAGAAGAGCTCTTGGCTCTTCCCTTCTGCATTTAATGATCCCTTTTTGCACATAAAATTTTTTGGTGGCTCCACACACATTTGATCACTCTTTGTGGGCAATGTTGGGTTGGTTTTCCTGTGTTAATAGTCTGCTCCAAACTGGTTCCCTCAGTGCTCAGTATCAAATAGCATGTGTCTGCTTTGCTCTATGTGCAAGGCACCAGGCTCACGTTCTCTTTCGGTGTGCTCCAGGCTCTGAACGTGTTTCTGCAACATACCTGGGGCTTGGTGGAGGTGTTGCCATGCATGGCATCCCTCTGGAAACAGAGGGATACATCCTGATATTTGAGTTGGTGTTTAAGCAAAGGAGAGAAGGTGGAGGGCTTGTTATCTGTCTCCTGGCACTTCTCTAATTCTCATCGTAAAGATCTTAAGGCACTTTCTAAGCTACAGAAAAGCCTACCTTGTCTGTCTTAAAATATAATTTGGAAATGGTTTTTAATTTCCTGCCCAGATCAGAGGGCTTTTTGAATATGTGGCAAACCCATAGTAAATTAATTCAATTCAGATAGGAAAGGGTAAAATGAATTAAATGTACTATTTATTGCCACTGTGGTGGATGAGTCTTTGCTGTTTTCAGTCATACAGTGTAACTGAGAAGGTTTATCTGAATTCTTTTTGCCAAATCTGAGAGCACTCCAACTCAAAGCTAAGAAGAGAAACACAACTTGACTTCAAACATTAAAAAATTGGTCTTAATAGTATATAAAAAGGAGGTTCATACAAAATGGTTTGATATCAAAAACTCTTTAATTAATTAATTGTTCCAAAGCCAAGGGCATTTCTGCAGGAATGAGCATAACTGGAATACCTAATAATAACAGGAAAAAAACAACTGAAATGTATTTATGGTTTAATCATTGTATTTAGGCTTTGACCTGTGTGCTTAGAGCTTTAATTCCCAAAGGCAGGACTTTGAAAACTTACTAAAGTCTGACCATAAATGATATGAGGGTTTTTGTAATTATCTTTGATGATTGAATTTATAAACTTCATAATTGAATTTACCAGCGGCTCCCAGCACGGTGCCCCAAGCAGCACATTGTCCGCTTGTCCCTCGGGTCCGTGGGGGTGCGTGGGGTTCGGTGCCCCGTGCTGTGTGTGCTCCCTGCGCTGGTGCTCCCCGCTCCCCGCTCCCTGCTCCCGCCCGCAGCTGTGGGCACAGGCGGCAGCGCTGTCACGGGTTTGCCTTGCCCTCCCTGCAGCAGCCGCCTTCCCGGCCGGGACCGGCTCTCACAGTGCTTTTCTACGCAGGGCACGTGGGGGTCGACGCCGGAGCCGAGACACGCGAGCTGGCCGTGTACCATGCGAGGATGTGCCCGCGCCCTTGATGACCTGCCCGCCCCTGGCCCCGCTGCTTGTCTCGCACGGCGCCATGGGAGGATGCTTCTCCAAGCCCAAACCAGGTGACTGCCCTCCAACGCCGAGGCCCCATCCCACAGTCCCCGTGGGAGAAGTAGGTCAGCAGTGGACGCTGGCCGGAGGAATGTTAATGCTCGGCTCCCACAGGGAGGATTACTGGGTTCTTAATCTTCCCAGATTCCTCCGCTCTCTCACTCCCAGGCAGGGAGCTGTAGGGGGCAGCAGCGCTGCCAGGGGCGTGATAGGAGGTGGTAGGGAGGTGGTGGACGGGTGGGAGGGGAACTCACCTTTGCAGCTCGAGGGGGCAGCTCCGTCCGGTCCCACCTCCTCGTACCTCACCACACTCCTGCTTCTGCCTTTCTGCTGTACAGTGGGGCAGAGCTGCCCCTCTCGTGCCCCAGGGCAGTTTTGTGTGACGGCCATCCCCACACAGACACGTGGGGCTCCAGCACCTTCCTTCTGCTGCAGCTTTGTCACTCATTGGCCACCCCTTATTTTTTCCCTGCAGTCCTGGCGCTGCTCTGCTGTTGGGATTTTATTATCTTGGCCAAGCCTGTCCATGTGTACTGCTTCCAGTGGGGAAAGCAGTTGTAGGCACCTGGACATCAAGGATGCCCCCCTTGCCCGGCATGGTCCCACCATGGCTGGGCTGGGTGGGCTCCCTGTTTTGTGGGTGTATGTGGGACGGGCAGGGGCTGTGGTGCTGCCTGCCCAGGCAAACTGGCTGATTGAGGGGTGGTGTGGAAGTGTCAATGTTCAGCCTTGTCCTGAGCAGGCTGGGCATGAGCAGGCACCACCTGGTCACCCACACTCATCATACCTGGCAGCATCCACGTCACCCCAGCACAGGACTTCAGGGAGTGATGCTGGTGCATGGGGGGCCGGCCCAATCAGTGTTGCCAAGGCTGCTGTGGAGGAGAGCTCCTAGCTCCCTGTGCCTCAGGGCAAGGGGAATCAGATAGTGGTGCTATCAGATCAGTCAGCATCCACATGTAGCCTTTGTGGGTGGACAAATGTCTTTTGGGGACCTTTTCTTGGCAATTTGTCTTCGCTGCCTCAGGCAGGGGAGATTTCAGGTTGAAGGACTCAAAAGGTCAGAATGGCAATAGGAGTTGTGACCCACTGAACATTCAAGGAGTGAGGTCCCTGCCTTTGTGTAAGGCACAAGGAGAAAATAAAGGTGATTTTCTGTCCTTGACCTGTACTGTGATTATGTTATGGGTCATCGCCAAGGTAATATGGCATTGGACACTGTGACCGGTACGTTTTCTTCATGAAAACCCTGTTTATATCTTTCTTTGAAATGCTTGAGGAGTGAAAACACCTACAGGAATAAATGCCTTTATTAACTAAACTTGTGACAAACTCTGCTGGCAGCTCCACTTTATTTTGTATCCCATCAGCAAAACTGTGTGTAATCTTGGACCGGTATTGGAAGACTAGCCCTCTGTGGACGTCCTTCCTGAGCTGCAGATTTTCATGGAGAGCTGTATTTGCGTAGCAGGGCCAAATGCCTGAAAATGCCACCCTGCGATGCACTGCTGTCCCTCAGCTCTGGTTTAGATTGGCCATCTTCAAAAAGGCTTTGGACAAGCCTTCCGCAGCCCCGGGGTGGCTCAGCGTCAACTGCAGGGCTTCATCTCGGAATTACAAAACCTGCAAATGCAGGAAGGTAAACAGAGGCATTTGAGGATACTGATTGTTCTAGCAAAGGGGTTTTACAGCTGTTTTGTGTAGGAATTGAACACCATTGGAGCTGAGTACTGGACTTTACTATTTCTAAGAATCCACCTATTCCCTACCCAAATAAGAAGCAGGGACAGAATAGAGTTATTTGCGCCATCAGTGCTGTTTCCTATTTCAGGTGCAGCCTGAAATCAACAGAATTGATTCAGACACTTTTTAAAGATGTGCACAAGGTCCTTATCTGCTCCATTTCCTTATATCCAAGAGAGACCCTTAGTCCCTTGAGCACTCTCAAGATAACCTTGGCATTGCACACATCTCACTTTTTGAGGAGCGGATGAGTGGTACAAGAGCTTTGGGGAGTGCAGTCCTGGATCCCTAAATAGATGTGCTGACTGTACTGCTGGCCAGCCCCCAGATCTGGCTGCTGCTGCAGTGCCTGTCCCTGTCCTAATATTTCAGTGTTTAATTAAGAGCTTATGTTCAAGCAATGAAGTAATCTGCTGTTATCTCCAGTGCTGCAGTCCCGTGATGCCAGATCCTCTTCTGAAGGCCCAGTTCTCAATCTCTGCATAATTTTTTCCTGGGGTTTGTCTTGAGTGTGTGATGCATTGAGGATGAGCTGACAGCCTGTGTGGTATCCCAGCACCCGCGCCTGCAGCACAGCCTGGGCAGGATGACGGGTGACAGGAACCATCGTGCACCAGCGCCAGCTCTGTGTGAGCTGCAGCAGCACCATCTCTGCGCAGGGTGTGGGAGAGCGGCTTCAAAACCTATAAATTGTGATTATCCTCCTGCTGGGCTCAGTGCTTGATGGTGGGGCGAAGCAGCAGCTCCACTGCACGTTGAATGTCTTGGGCTTTGCCCTTGCACAGAGAATGTGTTTAGCAGGGAACATGCTCCATTCCCAGGGATGCTGCATGCTACTGGAGAGGATGCTGTTGGCTGTGTGACCTGACTTTGGCTCTGAGGGTGCCCCCAGGCTTGGCTGGCAAGTCCTACGTCCTTGTTTTTGGGAGTATGGTATTTGCTGCCACATCATCTGGAGAAGGAGAGCAGAGCCAGGCACATTTGACATGGTGATTTTGTCATGAGCTGTTGTTTTTAATAGAATGATAGAATAGAATTTTAATAGAATGGTTTGGGCTGGAAGGGACTGTAAAGACCAACTAGTTCTGATCCCCTCCCATGGGCAGGGACACCTTCTACTAGATCAGGTTGCTCCAAGCCTCATCCAACCTTGCCTTGGAAAGAGGGGAAGAAATGGTCAATAGAAATGGTTTGGAGTCTCTCTGAGACCACCTGAAGTTTGGGGTTTGTAGTTGAGGCAGCATGGACATGCCAGGGGAATACCTGGAAAGCACAGCTCTGGCAGAGCACAGTGAGCCCCCAAACGTGTCCCATGGTGGTAGATTTACTCTGTGTTGGCTTTGGGAAAATAAACCCTGATGGGGTAAACTGAGATTTCTGGCTGTGCTCACTGTACCCTGCTGCTCCCTCCAGCATCATTCCTTGATACTTTTTTGGTTTCCACTCCTCCTGGAACTGTTGGCACCATACAGCCGATACCAGGCTGTTCCCTGCCCTCAGTGCTCCTCTGCCTTGTGCCTCCAGCCCCTGAGCAGTACACCTTGAGGAATCACAGGGTTTTGGGGTTGGGGAAGGCACACTCACTGCTCTCCGCTCATCAGCTCAACTCCTCCATCCCCTGTGGCAAGGCATCTTCATCTTACCCAGACTCCCCCAGGTTCCAGTTAGTTCTTGGTGCATGGCAATTCTCTCTTCCCATATTAACTCAGTATTTTCTTGTTTTTTCTCATTTTAAGTAGTACATTTTCAATGGTCTGATACCTGTCATTTAAATTTAGCCTCTAGAATGACTCTAAGCCATACTGGAAGCACAGTCCTGTGATAAAGAAGTCTTTTAATTACCCTAATTTTTTAAAATAATGTCAGTGGCCCTACCAGCTCCTGCTCTGGGGTCTATGCCAACAGTTCTAGCCTCACTTCTCAGATACCTGCCCAAAAGCAGGCAGAGGCTTTGACTTGTCCCACAAGGCTGTGAATAGTGATGGAGAAGGAATAAATTTATAGGAGATGTAGCGGGGTGTTAAGGACTTACTGCTGGTGTGAATGACATGAGGCAAAGCACAAGAGCATTGTGACCACTGTGTGAAAACAATACCTAAGCCAACTGTGATGAATAGAGTTGGGACACAGTTCCTGAGTGTGTGTGGAGGGTCCCAGCAGTGCTTGATCTAAAGGCTGAAAACCTGGCAGAAAAAAATTGGGTCAAAATTTATAGTCTTGTCAAGACTCTGTATTTTAAACAATTCTGTGACTCTGGGGAGCTGACTCAGGATTTTTGAATAGTGAGAGCTGACAGTGCTGAGATATATATGGATGTTTGGTATGAGCACCTGCTCAGCTGGTTCCTCTGCTTTTTTCTGTATTCTTATAAAACACAGCCCTGGCCTCGTAGTCCTTAATAGATATAGATATATATTAAAAATGTACATAAACACATATGTATATAAGCGATGCTGATGGCACAGGGCAAGAGGCACATCTTTGTATCTCATCTATTTTATCTATACCTATACATATCTCTATTTATATTTCTACATAATCTACAATTATATCTATAGCCATACTTATGTATCTATATCAATATCCATATCTCTATGTCCCTGAAGAGTTGTCCACTGTCCAGATTTGTAGTCATATGCCTAAAACTTTCCAAACAGTTTGCTTTAAGGTCCAGGCTCTCTTCTAGCAGTTACAGGATATGACTGTCAAAGGGCTGGAGTGCGCTGGCCCATGCCCCATTATACCAGTCAGATTTCAGAATTAGACTTGGGTTTATAAATATTTCATTTAAAATTCGTTTTCCCTGATGGCAACTGAAGCAGTTTGCTGGATTAGCTCAGGTGCTGCTGAGCCCTGGACTCCTGGAGAGATCATCTCTTGGGAATGCAGGTTTCAGGCCAGAGGGACACCCCATGTAGGGGCCAAGAGTGATGAGAAGGAGGAGGTGGGGGGATAAAGTGTTGGCAAGAGGCAAGTGGGAATTGCCTCCCACAGAGGCAAGTGGTGAAGTGTGGAGCCTGAAATAGGAAGGGAGAAGGCTTTATACCTCTTTTTATTTTCCTCTGGACATTTGTCCAGCAGTGTCAGTGAGTTCCAAGCAATGCCAAGTCACATACTGGTGCCAGAGACTTGCTGCTTCCTGCATATGTTTTTCTGACTGAGGAAGAAGTGAAGAGAGCAGAGCTACATTTCCATCTTCATCCTGGTAGGTTCATATGTCTGTAGATCAATGAGCACTCCAGGTGCTCACCTGACCTGAATGTGCTCTGGAAAACAGAGCCCTGGGGCATCAGCCAAGTGAGACATGGAGGTTGTTTCCTGCAGGGTGAATTCACTGATATCAATGTCACTGCTAGGGCTCAGAGCCGCTGGCTTTGCTGGTGCCAGCCTGGTCTCATCCTGAGACATGTTCTGGCTCCGCAGTCTGGCTGCAAGGATGCTCAGTCTCATTCACTGCAGGTAAATATCTGATTATGAAATTATATGACGTTAGCCTCCCATTTCTTTGGCCAAAAGTATTTCACTGGGACTGGCATAAATGGGCTTTGGTTATATTTTCTAACTCTGTCCTCGAAAATCCATGTCTGCTTCTCCCAGTGCCCTAGGAAAGCAGTTCTTATGGAGAGCAGCCTCTTCACTGGTACCTGCAGCAGCTGGGCTGCTTCTCTAGAGCTCCAGGAATAGATTTGCACATAGCAATATGGGGTTTTTTTAATGGACGGTGCTGGCCCTGTTAGTTTGCGTTAACTCCTGCGGCTGCAACAGAGCAAGAGAAGTTGATGTTTTCCACTAATTCAGCATTCATACACAGAAAATGACTTTCCTGAATCAGTACCCCCGGTGAATCCTGCCCTGGTAAGTGCAGAGGTTTGGCTCTTTGGCAAAAAGCGACACCATCCCTTGCCCCGCTGAGCTGGCACAAACAGCAGAAACTTGCAGGACTCCTGAGACAGCCACCTGCTTCCAGTGCCTGGGCAGCCATGACGACTTGCTTTTCTCGCTTCCAAAATAAATGACCTTCTCCCTGATTTGTTCTTCCATTGTCCTCTCAATGTTCTTGTGATAAAAGTTTTGGGACAACAGATGAGGGTGGAAATACTCAGGGCCCTTCTCTTGCTGTAGGGATTGTTTTTACCCTTTTTTTTGGCCTTTCCTTAACCTGTTTAGTTTGTGAACTTTGATTTTTATCTTCTGTACAGCTTTTCCTGTTCATGACATTTATAAGATGGGGAAAGCTCAATGATCTCCTTTGTGCTTGAGACACATCACCAGTCTCTGGCACTTCCCTCTGGCTTGCTATAGAACTCACTGGGGCTTATTATTAATATTAATGGCTTCAGCTTTATAAAGCCCCTAGGAGATAAAGTGATGTTTTCCACTTTGTGATGTGAGAGCTCATCAGTGGCTGATGCTTCTGTACCCAGCTTGCCTACCCCAGGCATAGGGCAGTGGGTGGGGGTGCAGCTGGGTGGGTGAGCAGGGAAGATGGGTGAGTCCTGCCCTGCAGGGAGCTTGGATGAATCCGGAATGGCAGAATGGTTTGGGTTGGAAGGGGCCTTAAAGACCATCTCGTTCCAGCCCCTTGGCATGGGCAGGGACACCTACTACTATCCTAGGTTGCTCCAAGTCCCATCCAACCTGGCAATGAACACTTTCAGGGATGGGGCAGCCACAGGTTCTCTGGGCAACCTGTACCAGGGCCTCACCACCCTCTCAGTAACTTCTGCATATCCTCAGCTGGGTGGCCGAGAAGAACTCCTCTGTTCCCCACTGTCCCTGCTCCCACGTGTCCCTGGGTACCCTGGTCCCCAGGACAGGGATGGTTTATTGTCAGACCTGTTCAGTGGTGGACACATGAGAAAAATGGACCATCCTTGCTTCTGTTACCTGATACTGAAGAGTCACTCTACACTCAAAACCTCATGTGAATGTAATTTTGGTATTTCTAGTTCTTTATTAATTGGTCTCCATCTAACGAAGCAGCTTTATGCACCATGCAGTGTTGGCTTTCTCTTCCAGTTAATGTTACCTACAAACAATTAAAGGGTTTTTTGAAGTCTGTCTGAGTCCCAGAGGTCTTGGCATGCCTCACATAGAGCTGCTTGAAGCTGTTTTCCACTAAACAGAACAAGAACTGTGGCTGAGGCGTTGTTTTGCACCAATGACTCATGACTCTGCTTGCAAGAATATGTACTTTATGAATACAAAGTGCCCAATGCAGAAAGAATAGAGGAATAATGGGCTCAGGTAATCAAGCCAAGTTTGATATTAAATGTTTTATCTTCTCAGGGAAGCCAACACAAAATGTCTGTTCTGATGTCTGTCAGCTCCTTTCCAAGTTCAGGGGAGGAGGGAGAGGCACAATGGCAGCAAAACTTCTGGCTTAATTTTAATGAAGGTTTCTGTATGTTCCTGCAGTTGAAGTGAAAATTGAAGTAGTGATACCTGAGAAGGAGAGAAGCAAGGAGGAGATGTCACCTAATGGGAAAGCCAGCCCCCTGATCTACAAAGTCAACGGAACTGCCCGGCACTACCACCTCGAGGAGCATCCAATTGCCAGCAATCCCTACCACAACCCAAAGGACATGGTGGAAGCATCCGTTTGCCACGTGAAGGACCTGGAGAATGGACAGTAAGTGTGTAAACTTGTTGCAGATAAAACTTGAGAGACCGTATAACCCAATCCAAACACCTTGTCTCATTTTTAGACTTTGTGGAGATGATAGTTGAACATATTAAACTAAACTTTTTTTTTGATCTTAAAAAATAATATCATGGACAAGTGACAACTGTTTTTTACCAGAATGTCTGCTGTTCCCTGCATAGTCTGTGCTGGGACTTGTCTCAGAAAGAGAGACAAGTAGCAGAATATCTCAGGAGGCTCTGCTCAGCTTGTGTTAGCCAACCCAGATGATTTTTCATAAATTTATAGCCTTCGTGATTTTACAAAGCAGCACAAGAAGTGCATGGGGGGAACTGATGGGGCAGTGCCCTGTCCTGACTGAGCTCTTGCAGCTGAGCTCATCAATTCTTTCTTTCACTAACGGTGCAGTTTTTCAGATCTTTTGCAAATGAGAACACAGTTCAGCTGGGCATATTCACTGCTCTGATTTAAGAGTTTTCTGTGCTTTGCAGGCTGGTGCCTCTTTTCTGGGGTAGAAGTACAGGTTCCATCAGGCTGATGGCCGACATCTCAGCAGGCTCCGTCTGTGTGTGGAAGAAAATAGTTTGGAATAGCTTTTGTTCCAGTGAGGGAGCAATGTCAGGTGCATGGGACACACCAGGAGTCTGGCAGCTTCGCAGCTGATTGCTTTAAATTGAAGTATTGCCTGTGATAATATCCTAGAATAATACATGTACTACAGGCTACTTTGTGCTAAACTTTAGGGGCTTCATGGGCCATAAATTCTTCCTATTAGGTAAGTTCATCCAGGAATTAATTGTTTTTTTTCATGTATTGAATTATCATGAATTTATGTATTAGACCATTCTACAGAGGGATGCACTGGTCTCTCTTGGATTAAATCTTCATGGGATGAGGAGCAGCTGCGGTCACTTGACTTGTGTCATGGTTCCAGCCAGGACAGGGTTAATTTTTTCAGTAGCCAGGAGGGTCCATGACCATGACCCAGAGGTTATTCTATACCATCTCGTGTCATTGCTGGAGGCAGGGGGAAGAGGGGGTTACTTCCAGTTGAGCAAACTGGCGGTAATGCTGGTTGCCAGCCAGAGGGAGTGTTTGAGGGAGTGTTTTGGGTAACGCTGGTCCCATGGAAGGAGCAGTGGGGTAGGAAGGAGCAGTGGAGTAGTGTGGGGTCGGGTCCAACTCGGTAGTGAGCATTTTTGCATGTGAATCACTCGCTCTTTTGTACACTTTTGTTACTAATACTGTGGCTGTTACTGTTCCTTATTTCACTGCTGTTTTCCAGTGAATTGTTATTATCTCAACCCGTGATCTTTACCTTTTGTGCCTCCGGTTCTTCTCTCCAGCCAGCCACAGGAGTGAAGGGGGAAGGAGAGAGGGGGGGAGCTAGTGGCAGTGTGGTTTTAGTGAGAGCACTAAATTGGGGAATACCATTCCTAAACCATGACAAGCTTTTTCATTCTGTAGAAGAGGAGACTGAGGGGAGACCTCATCACAGTCTGCAGCTTCCTCATAAGAAGCAGCTCCGATCTCTTTTCTCTGTGACTAGTGACAGGACCCGAGGGAATGGCTGGAGCTGTGTCAGGGGAGGTTTAGGCTGGATATCAGGAAAGGTTCTTCCCCCAGAGGGTGGTTGGCACTGACCAGGCTCCCCAGGGCAGTGGGCACAGCCCCAAGGCTGCCAGAGCTCCAGGAGTGTTTGGACAACACTCTCAGGGACAGAATGGGATTGTTGGGTTGTCCTGTTGCAGGGCCTGGAGTTGGACTCCTTATGGGTCCCTTCCAGCTCAGGATTCTATGACTCTTCAAGCTCTTCTGAGCCCAGAGAAGTGCTGGAGGGCCCTTGGGATCTGGAGGCAAATTCCCTCCTCCAGTGAGAGATGGGGATGAGGAGTCAGTGGAGATGCTCTGGAATGGAGGGCAAGCAAAGTGGCTGCAGTTTCTCCTGGGAGATGATGGGTGACCTGCTGCCTTCTGGGCAGGTGAGTAGTGATAGCAAGAGGATCCAGGGTAGAGCACAGGCAGCAACTGGGATTGCCTTGAAGGTGGAGTGAAGCAAAAAGGGGAGATTACTCTGGGAAATACTGATTGCACAGGGACGGTACTGTTCCAGGGTCAAGATGTAGGCTAATGCCTGAACACCAAGTGTCATGGAGGCTTCTGTGTCTGCTGACTTTGTGTTGGGTTGTTACTAGAAGAGCGTACTCTGCTTTAGTGTCCCAGGGCAAGAAGGATGTAGGAAAATTAGGCTGGTCTGCCCTTGTGAGACCCCACCTGCAGTGCTGCCTCCAGCTCTGGGGTACTCAGCACAAGAAAGACATGGAGCTGCTAGAGCAGGAGGTGCTTGAGCTGCTAGAGCTGCTAGAGAGGAGGCCACAGAGATGCTCCAAGGGCTGGAGCCCCTTTGTTCTGGAGACAGGCTGGGAGAGCTGGGGGTGTTCAGCCTGTAGAAGAGAATGCTCCAGAGAGACATGAGAGCCCCTTCCAGTGCTTAAAGGAGAGAGCTGGAAAGGGACTGGGGACAGCGGCCTGGAATGACAGGACAAGGGGGAATGGATTTACAGAGGCAGGAATCTTGGGAAGAAATTGTTCCCTGTGAGGCTGGGGAGGCCCTGGCACAGGTTGCCCAGAGAAGCTGTGGATACCCCATCCCTGCAAGTGTTAAAGGCCAAGTTGGATGAGGCTCGGAGCAACCTGGGCTAGTGGAAGGTGTCTGTGTCCGTGTCGGGGGCTGGAATGAGGTGGTCTTTAAGGTCCCTTCCAATCCAAACCATCCTGTGGTTCTGCAGTTTTATGAAGAGATTGACTGGGAAGGAGGTAGTATGGTAGATGAAAAGATTTGGAGAACTCTGCTGGCTGCAGGGAAGGTGAGGAGGAGCTGGTTGTAACCCGTGAGACACACATAGCTGGAGGTGGCTATAGCAGGGGGCTCCTCAGCTAAAGCCTGGGCTAGGAACTGGCAGTGGTCTGGGAACTGGGCCCACACTTCAATCTCGTGTGCATCAGCTGCTAAAACATGCTACCGACTGTGGCGGTAGATGTGCCCCCACTAGACATTTGAGGTTGAGATGAGCTGTTTTCTAGCAGGCTGAGTCCATACTAAGAGAGAGGTGCAGTGAGAGGGTCCCACACCTTATGTAAAACAATAGGCCAGGCCAAAGGAGTCCTCTTGCTTTGGTACCCAGAGGGATTTTCCAGGGTGCTTCTCCCAAAGAGTGTGCTGGGCAGAGGTGTGCGAGGGCATGGCAGCAGCGCTGGCACGAGGGTTCAGGCACCACTGCATTGTGTTAGTGGAGTCTGCAAGCACAGGATATGCTTTCTGCCCATCCTTTCTGTCTTTCTAGTACCAGCATGACCTCAGCAGAACCAGTAAAAGATACTGGTGGATAAACTTGTGCTACTGCAGCCAGCCAGCCTCCCAGCAGGCTACGTGGGGGGACAGAAAACAGCCCCCAGTGCTCCCACAGCTCTCTAGCAAAGGTCCTTTGCTGGCGAGAGCTGAATTTTAGCTTGTGCTTCCCAGGTGGGGAGTGAAGTGAGGCAACAGGACAAATTCCCAACTGACTAAACAGCTTAGAAGGAAGCAGATCTCTGGATCTCTCTGGAGTGAGTGTGGGATTGGAGCCTTGCAGGTGGCTGTGTGCTGCTTTGAAGACACCAGGTCTTGGTTTTGACTCTCTCAGCTCACACAGCTCCTTGGGTAAGCTGTAAACTCTTTCACTTATCTTATCTTCCCAGGGAGTTATGGTTGCCATTGAACAGGTTTTATCAGCTGAGGAATGCAGCAGGACTTGTACTGCTCTATTCTGCTTGTGCTGAGGGAAGAGCTCCAAGTGCCAAGTGTCCTGCATGGGGAGGGAGCAGAGCTTCATCACTAGGGAGCAAGGCAGCCAAGTTACTGGGACTGAACTGCTCCTGAGGGCAGGTGTGATGAACTCTGCTGGTTTTCTCACAAGATGGAAAGCAAATCAGGAAATTGGTAAGAAAATTGGGAAACTGAGCACTTGGCATTAGGCAGTTGATGCTGGTGGAGCAGGCAGCTGCCCAAAGTCTTGTCCAAGGTGGGTTTGAAGGTGTGACGGGAGTGCTGGTGGGCTGAGCCCCATTTTCATCTCCATGGAAACAGAGAGTGGGACAAGTGTCTCTGTAGCCTGGGTGTAAGTAGTGGGATAGAGTTGGGATGTTACCTGAAGAGGAATAAGCATGCAAAGTCAGTCCCATTCTTCCAAGACCCTGGAACTTGGCATGCGTGAACAGCATTCTGGGATCACACTTGGCCAGTGGCCACCTTGAGCAGGTGGCATTTTCTGTGGGCACAGGGGTGTGTTTGGTAGCCCAGAGGCAACGTCAGGGCTCGCTGTGGATGAGATGGTCCACTCCATGCAATGGGAGCAACCAGGATTTCCAGATACACACCAAACTGTGTGGGGATAGGCTTTCTGGCTGGAAGAGGGGAAGCTTCCAGGGGACAGCAGCTCTGTGCTCCATGTCCAGCTCCCTTCTCTCTCCTAGACCAAGTTGCTCAGAGCTCCGTCCATAGAATCATAGAATATCCTAAGTTGGAAGGGACCCATAAGGATCATCATCAAGTCCTGGCCCTGCTCAGACACCCCAACAATCCCACTCTGTCCCTGAGAGTGTTGTCCAAACACTCCTTGAGCTCTGGCAGCCTTGGGGCTGTGCCCACTACCCTGGGGAGCCTGGTCAGTGCCAACCACCCTCTGGGGGAAGAACCTTTCCTGATATCCAGCCTAAACCTGCCCTGACACAGCTCCAGCCATTCCCTCAGGTCCTGTCACTAGTCACAGAGAAAAGAGATCGGAGCTGCTTCTCATGAGGAAGCTGCAGACTGTGATGAGGTCTCCCCTCAGTCTCTTCTCCAGGCTGGAAAAAACAAATGAAGGTCTAACCTGAAACCAATGTCCAACCTGACCTTGACCTGCTCAACCACTGGGGCCAGGAGGGGAGGTGAGGTCACAGTGAAACCAGTTTGGGTCCTTGCTCCCACTACCAGGTTCCCCAGCAGCTTTGGAGGTGCTTTGGGCCCCCTCTTAACACAGTGATGGATTAAGATGCTGCCACTCAGTGGCCCAACTTGGATGTGCCCCAGGCTGGGGACAACAGAGCCACTGCCAAAACTGTCTTGGTGACAAGGACTGATCCACACCTATAGTCAGCTGGAGCCAGTGGTGAGCAAGCTGAAGGAGGCAGGGAGCTGGCAGGACCAGGTCTGGGTTGTAGGGTGAGGGGGTGGCATCTGCTATGAGGTGGATGCTCTGCCATCTCTTTCCATACTCCTCTCCAGGATGAGGGAAGTGGACTTGGGCTGCGGGAAGGCTCTGCTCATCAAGGAGAGTGGTGAGTTCCACGCCGTGGGACACAAGTGTCCCCACTATGGGGCTCCACTGGTCAAAGGTCAGTCGGCATCCTGCCCTGGGAGAACAACTGAGGGCGTCACAGGGTGGGCAAAGGACAGCCCAGTGCTCACCCAGCTGTGCTGCGGGCACAGGGCAATTCCGTGCCACGCGCTCGGCGTCACCTGGGCATCTCCTGGCTGGGGAAGGCGCGGGCAGCAAGCTGGGGTTGCACAAACCTCCCCAGAGCACTTTGCCACAGATCTGGTTGCAGCTGACACCAGCTGCCACTGTTGGTCACAGGGCTGGGGCTTCTGCTAGTGACTGTAAATCAAAAGGAGGAATCTCTTTGGGCTGATGAGATCCTTTCAGTAGCAAGAAGAATGTTGCTTATGTTATTGACTGGAGTGGGATGAGGTGTGGGGGTTTCCCATCTTGGCATTAAAAATATGCATCCTGGCACTTTCTCAGCATGGGCTTCAGGCAGGTCCCTGCCCAGAGCCTAAGCAACAGCATCAGGCAGTGCTGGCCTGGCTGTGTGTGGAAGTGCATCACCCAAACTGGGGTTGGGAGGACACTTTACTGGAAGTGGGGTGCTGGGGAAGACAGTGGAGCATCCTGCTGTGTGTCCTTTGGGCATCACTGGCCCAGCAGCAGTGCTGGATGTCGCAGCCATGCTCTCAGCCCCTCACCTGGGGCGAGAGCCTGTTGAGCAGGGCAGAAGAGCCACATGATGCCCTGGAGGTGAGAGTTCACCTGCCCTTTCAGAGACCTGTGGGTACATTCCTCAGACTGGGTGTCACACAGAGATCTCACTGGGGAATTTGCTGCAGCAGTAAGTGCAGGGGCTGCCCTTCCATCTCCACACATGGTGATGATAAGACATGGCACTGCTGTGCCTCAGGCACAAGCTCCATACCAGTCTATGGCCACATGGTAGCCAATGCTGCGCCCCAGCAGAGAAAGTTAGCAGGGAAAGTTAAAGTCCAGGGTAACAGCCTCTGAGCAAATACCTAGAGAAATGAATGTGTGGCTTTGGGCATACCTGTGCCTTCCAGATGTGTGCAGGCACCTTGCTGTGTCAGGGTCTGCTCTGGAATACATGTGCCTCAAATCAGTTACTCTCTGAGGCACTGCTTGCTCTGAGTGCTACTGGGGCTTAAAAGGATGACGAGACTCTGGAGATGGCAGCCTCATCCTGGCTGGAGATCGAGGTTATATCCCAGGCAGAGCAGACAACTTTGGAGCTGTGCCCAGAGACACGGGGGGACACTGCCATCCAGGGCATTTTAGAAGGGACTGCTCATATAGGATCCCAGTTGGTCCCAAACAGCTGAGCCTGTCCAATGTGCATGTTGAGAGAACTCCAGTGTTGCCCATCCAGGTCCATACCGGCTGACATGTGTCCTGTAGGAGAGGTGTCATCCCACAGAATGGGAGGCAGCTGCAGGGCAGCACCAACCCTGCTCTGCCATGTTCCCTGCAGGGGTTTTGTCCAAAGGAAGAGTCCGTTGTCCCTGGCATGGAGCTTGCTTCAGCATTGGCACAGGTGACATTGAGGACTTTCCCGGCTTGGATAGTTTACCCAGGTTCCAGGTAAGACCCTTGTCCTTGCAGCAGCAGAGGAAACAGAATCACAGGATGGTTTGGGTTGGAAGGGACATTGAAGACCATCTTGTTCCAGCCCCTGCCATGGGCAGAGACACCTTCCACTAGCCCAGGTTGCTCCGAGCCCTGTCCAACCTGGCGTTGGACACTTGCAGGGATGGGGCAGCCACAGCTTCTCTGGGCAACCTGTGCCAGGGCCTCCCCAGCCTCACAGGGAACAATTTCTTCCCAGTATTCCTGATCTCTCTCAGTCAGAAGCCATTCCCCCTTGTCCTGTCATTCCAGGCCGTTGTCCCCAGTCCCTCTCCAGCTTTCTTGGAGCTCCTTTAGGCCTTGGAAGGGGCTCTAAGGTCTTCCTGGAGCCTTCTCTTCTCCAGGCTGAACAATCCCAGCCCTCCTCAGGGCTACCCTCAATCCCTTCATCCCCCAGCCTGGGTTGGCATTGTGGATTGCTCCAACCCACGTGCGGCACCTTGTATTTGGGCTTGTTGAACCTCATGAGGTTCCCATGGGGTCACTTCTTCAGCCTGCCCAGGTCCCACTGGATGGATCCCTTCCCTCTAGAGCATCAACCACACCACTCAGATTAGTGTCACCCACAAAATCTCTCTTTGTTTTGGGATAAACAACATTATTTAGGGCATGGAATGAACATTTTCCAAGGAAAACGCGCTGGTGTGGGTAGTGGAGAGCAGCACCATCACCTAGTGTCTTCCTCCCTGCAGCTCCCTTGCACCTGCCTGTGGGCATCAGACACCTCCTGGGACCCTGCGGGAGCAGGTGCCCAGTCTCGAGTAGGAGTGGGCTGGGAATGAGAAACCATAAATAAGCCTGGGATAGAAATTAAGTTGTACACTGAGTGTCAGTGCATGGTTTATACGAGACAGGAGACAGCCCCCAGCCTTGAGTTGGGATGAGCCCTGCCATGGCCTGAGCTGCTCCTGCAGGCAACCCACTGCCATTACTGCTCCATTTGTTAGCTGTTGCTCAGAGGGAGCCCTCGCTGTCCTGCAAACTGCTGCTGTTCTGTCACCCTCAGGTGAAGATTGAGAAGGAGAAGGTGTACATCCGAGCAAGCAAGCAGGTAATGGGCCACTGACATCCCAAAAGCGAGGCCAATGCTTTTGGGTTTTGCTCTGTGTGCATGGGGGTGGGGGCAAATGCTTTTCCTTTGGTCCTGTGGCAGGAAAGCTGTGCCTGGGCAGAGGGATGTGTGAGTACCCAGCATGAGTGAACTAAAGGTTTCAGGTCTTACAGGTGTTTGTCCTGAACTTGTCCTATGTTTCCTTAAGCTCAGAGTAACTTCTGATTTAGTTGGCCCATGGAAACAGGTCTCTTCCACCAACCTTAGCCTTGTCTGAATGTTTTGGCATAGAGGCTACCTGTGCTCCCTCTTGAGTCCAGACATCAGCTCCTGCTAGGGAGGAACCTGGTGCATGGACAGAGAGGGCTCTCATCCCCTGACAGGATGCCAAATGAAGCCCATTCAGGCCACTGCCATCTTTCTGTCCATGAAAAGTCTTCTTTTGGTGCACATTTGCACGTACACATCCACTGATGGACCCTGCTAGCACTTGGTTTAGATCCAGAGAGGTCACCTGAATGGTAGCACTTCAACTCCAGCTGATTTAGGGATGTGATGAGGGGGACTGAGACTATTCTCTCAACCAGGAATGTATTTTGGCCTCCGATGGTTGGGGACAGGTGAAACAGGTCCATGGATGTGCTCTGGGGAATTGGACATCAGCTTTGGATATTAGGTATACAAACTCTGCTCAGGTGCAGGATAAAGTTCCTGATAGAACTTCTTCATTCTCACCTCATCTGTTGGTGCAGAATTGCACAAGAACATACCTGGACTGCTTTTTCTATTCCCCCTCTCCTCCCAGCTCTGTGTAGCTGGATGGATTTGCAGAAGACGGTGGATCTGTTTTAATTTAGTACCTTGTAAAGGGTAGTACACAGGACATTGGAATAGTATTTGGATGAGCAGGGGTTTGAGTCCATGGTCGGTACAAGGACACAGTTGTTCCCTTCCTATCCAAGCTGGTTCGTGACACTACTGCAATTGTCCCCATCCCTGCCTGGCTGCCCATGTTAATGTTGAGTACAGATAATTACTTTCCTTCTTGGTGGTGGCACAGGCTCTTCAGACACAGAGGAGGACAAAGATGATGGCAAAGTGCATCTCCTTGAGCAACTACAATCTGAGCAGTACCAACGTGCTGATCATTGGTGCAGGTAAGGACTGCATGTGCTGGGACCACTGTGTGTGTGTCTCCTTCCCAGCAGGGGTGCAGGGAGCAGAGTGTCTGTGTGCTGTGCCACCCCCTCCTGCGTCCCTCCTGTGCAAAGGGTTAGGCCAGAGGGTCTTCCTGAGCTTTTTGTCCTACATGCTAGTCATCCAAAGGTGCCCTGTGCTCCAGTCTATAGAGCTTTGTCACTGTCCTTTGGAGTGGGTATCCTGAACCCTCTTCCTGCTACACCCTTCCCAAGTACATCAGCAACCTCAGATTTCCACAGCTAATGAGTGTAAAGTCTGCTCAGGTGCCCCTGTGATGTGGATACACTTTTTTCTCTTGGACCTTGTACATCGCTGTCTCATCCAATTACAGCTCCAAAGTTCTCACCTCAAGGTGCTTCTTTGAAGATAAATTCTTCCACCTTCTCAGCAAATATCAAATCCCTGGCAAAATAGCAAAACTGCCAATCTATCTTTTCTTTTCTCTTGTCCTGTCTTCGTTTGTGTATTACCATTTTTTTAGAAAGCCTGATGGGACGAAGCCCATCTACTGAATTTCTAGATTGCATTAGATGCCAAGGCTTGACTACGTTGTGGCAAAATGGAGGGTGCTGGACCTGGGGCTGTGAGGGAGTGGCTGCTCCTGGCACATGGGTTGCTCCTAATGGATTATAGCCCCCCCGGTCACCAGATCCAAGTTGTAGAAGTTGGGATCATCTAAGTTGCATCTCACAGCCTGAGCAAAGGGGAAAAGCAGCCTAACTGGCTTTTCCTTTGCTGCTGGGTGACATTTTTCCCTTCCTTGTGCCCTTGTTGCCTGAAAGCTGGGGTGTAAAGTACATGCTGCTCCCTGAGGTCATCTGGAATGTCCTGGCATGTGGCAGGGCTGGACAGTCATCACAGTCTCAGTGAGATCAATTCCACAGGCAACATTATCCACTGCTGAAGAAACTTTCTTAGGCTTTACCAGCTAAATTTACAGGTCTGTTAAAGACCAAAGTCTGTTTTGGTGGATGGGAAAGGTGATTTCAAATCTGGAGTTGTGGGGAGTGTTGGTAAGAGAATGCCATCCAGCCCTACAGCAAAGACTAAGATCCAGCCATGCCCAGCAGAGCTGAGGGCAATTGACTGCTGCCCCTTGCTCATGTGAGAGTCATCCTGGCATCAGTGCAGCATCAGCTCTGGCTCAGCTTGCTCCTGGCTGCATGCACAGGCTGTCCACCCACCTGTCTCTTCTTCTGCTGTCCCCTCCATCAGCGGGAGCTTTTTCTTGGTGGACCAAACCATGATACTGTCCAGGTCCGTCTTCTCTCTTTGGTGTTACAGAAACCATGTCCCTAAAAACACTTATTATCGAGCAAGGCTTTCTTGGCTGAGAAGAGACTCAAGACTTCTCACCTGAGCTCTCCAGTCTCACAGTTAGGCCAAGGAAGAAGGGATGTACCCATCAGGCTGCCTGGATGCAGGGTGACCGCATGCCCCTAGGAAGCTTTTTGTTTGATTTAGCCCTTTTTTTTTCTGTGATTGAAACAAGCAAACAAAAAATCCTTAAAGAAATAGCGTGGAAAATGCTCTGCAGTGAGACACACAACCAACACTTTGGCTATGGAGAAGGGAGGACTCTCTGCCCTCCGTGCTTGGCCATAAATTCACCAGGAGCTGGGCGTGCAGACCCTTCCCCAACTGAAGAAGTCCAAGGGTCTGAGCAGCTGCTTGTGCCCTGGAGCTTGTGAGAGGTGTGTAGGCATTAGCAGCGCTCCTCAGGTGTGCTCTTTGTGGTTTTGTGACAGTTTAGGGACAGACAAGAGGATAAATGTCACACTTCTTAGGCAGAGGGTCCCTTCTCTTGCCTGGTGCATCTGTCCTGATCAGCTTCCCATGTGAGCTGTTTGACTTGGGAAGGGCAGTGAAGTGAGGCCAGGGCTGGTGGAGATGGTGATTTTGGAGTTAGCCCAGCAGGTTTAGCAGTAAAGGGCTCAGATCTCCCAGTGCCCCATACACATGGCTGTCATTGGTCTCCTTCTCCCTTAGGGGCAGCTGGGCTGGTCTGTGCAGAGACCTTGCGCCAGGAGGGTTTCTCTGACCGGATTGTGATGTGCACAATGGACAGACACTTGCCCTACGACAGACCAAAGCTCAGTAAGGTTTGTATCACTCTGGATATGCCATATTCCTCCCCAGTTTTAAAATTTGCTCTAGGACTTTTCCCCACTGTTATTCATTGCAGCAGCATGGTTCTCTTTCCTTATTCATGATTTCTCTGTTTCCCTTGAATTTTCTTTCCTGTTTGTGACTGAAATGTGAAACACAAAAAAGGAGTTGTTCAAACTCTGAACTAAGAGTACTCCAGCACAGAAAAAAGGGCATTTTTCCCTGTGAGGGTGGTGAGGCCCTGGCACAGGTTGCCCAGAGAAGCTGTGGCTGCCTCATCCCTGGAATTGTCCAAGGCTGGGTTAGGTGGGGCTTGGAGCAACCTGGTCTAGTGGAAGATGTCCCTGCAGATTGGAACAAGGTGAGCTTTAATGTCCCTTGCAAGCCAAACCACTGAAGGATTTATATGATGATTCTTCACAGGTCTGGCCAGCTACTACCTGGGTGGATCTTCTTAATGTGTGTCTGGATCAAAATCTTTAAGGCAACGAAAGGAGACATGTCGAAAAATGGTGTTGTTGACCATGGTTTTTTATGAGTGCATGGTTCTTGTTGCCCAGGGATGCTCCATGCCATAATTATGATGATTCTCAATTATCATCACAACTTGATATCTTGATGGCAGTGCAAACATCACTTTTTCTGACGCAAATCCCATTTTGCATTCCAATTTGTAGATGTAGGATGATCTTCTAGTCACATTTCTTGCTGCTGATTCCTGAGCCGCCTTTGATGTCAGACAGCAGATCAGGTTGGACAGCAGCTTTTGGCCTTGGAGCTTGGAGGTAAAATAAGGTGTACTATGTGTTCACCTTCATGTCAGGAATGTTTATGCATGGGGATCTACCTCTACTTCCAGAAGCAAAAAAAAAAAAAGGATTTTCAAAGAAAGGCAAACATGAACATGGCCTTTTTGGGAGCATTCAGGCTATTTCTGTGCTTGAGCAAGTCCCGCCTGAGATGAGCAGCGGCTGGCTGAAACCAGCATCTAAGAGTCACAGAGGTTTTACTGGGGAGCTCAGAGAATCATGGAGTCCCTGTTCCAGCCAGGCAGCTCTCCCCAAACACTTATCCCTACATGTGAGTCTTAGACTAGCTTTTCTTCTCTCTGTTAAATAGTAAGAACATTTCACATGCCAAAGGTGTTGTACGTGGTTTGTTAAACTCTTCACTAAACACCTCTGGCTGTAGTTGCTTTTAGAAGGTGCACAAAACCCGTGGAAGAGAAGGGTGAATTTTTGGGAACAGGCTAGGAGAAAAATGGGATTTTTCTTAATCCTCTTGTGAGTGGGACTAATCATGTACAGAGTTACTGCGGGAGGTGCACACAGTGCCATAAGCAGTAGACTTCTTGATCCCTGAAACTGCAGCACTACCCTTCCTCTGCCCTGCTGAAAGCCTGTTATCAGGCTGTCCCCAGGTCCTGCTGAACTGTTCCTCATTGTCCCTTTGGACCATGACCTTCTCCCTGGTGTGTTGCCATGCCTCTGTCACCATCTCCAGAGCACCAAGCAGCAGCAAAACCCATGGTGGTTGTGCGCTGCTCTGTGTTGCACTTCCTGTCACAGTGAGGTTGGGCATTCCTCTCTCTAAACATGGAGTATTTAAAAAATTGGCAGTAAAACCTGTATGACCCTGCCCCTGCCTTGAGTTCTTCAACGCAGGTCTCTCCTCAGCAGAGTATTGTCTTAAGTCGGAGTAAGGGAGTGTCTGCAAGGCTCATCCCAGCCCCTGACCAAGCCACCTACGGAGATAAAGATCTTGCGCATCCATCCCCGTGGGCAGATGGGAAAGCCCTTGATTCCTGCATCCCTTATCCCTCCTGGGTCAAGGCCGAATGTCATGCCTGTGTGACACAGGTAGATGCTGCTGCTCAGTGCTGTGTGGTAAATTGCAGGGCTTGACCGTTCCTGATATGCTGCAGGCAGGGAGGGATGCACTGGAGCAGTGCAGATGGCTGTGCATCCAGCAGGTCACTATCCTCAGCCCAAGTCTGAGCTGTCTCCATAGAGTCAGAAAGGCAGATGAACTTGGGCTCAACCCTGCATGTAAAGGTGATGTACATCTCACCCCAGTGATCAGGGAAGGCTGGGAAGAGCAAGAACCTTTATCTTACAGTTGAAGATGAGCAGATACAGGCCCCATGCCCCTGCTTCAGCTTTTGAGGGAACTCGTGCAGCGTTACTTGGGTGCTTTTGAAAGTGTGTCCTTGTATGTTAGTGCTTCTTGTTCTTATTGCTCTTCTACCTTCCATTTCCCCTGGTAACTGCTTGTTTTCCAAGTAATCATAGAATGGTTTGGGTTGAAAGGGACTTTTGAAGGTCATCTGGTCCACCCCCTGCCATGGACAGGGACACCTTGCACTAGCCCAGGTTGCTCCAAGTCCCGTCAGCCTGGCCTTGGACACTTCCAGGGATGGGGCAGCCACAGCTTCTCTGGGCAACCTGTGCCAGTGTTTTACCACCCTTATTATAAAATGGGGCTCCTGTGAACCTGTTTGTGCTGTGAGGAGCTGCAGTTACAGCTGCTTTGCCAACTCTTAGAAGCATTTACTGCCTCAGCTGGTCAGTACCAGCCCCACACCGAGCCAGCAGAGAAAGAACCAGAGCCCACATCGGACTCTTGTGATAACTTTTACTTGAACAGGCTTTGATTCCAGCCTGTAGAGCCACTCCCTTAAATTGTGGCATAAGTGCTGACTTCAGGCTGGTGCCGACTTGTGTTGGTAACAGCTGTTTCTTCACTCACCTGTTCAACCCTCAGCAGTTGATGGGAAAATGTCTTTTTTTGCAGTCAATGGATTCCCAACCAGAGCAGATTGCCCTGCGCCCCAAGGAGTTCTTCTGTACCTATGACATTGAAGTCCTGACTGAAATGCAGGTAAGGAGAGTCCTGTGTGTTCCTGCAGACTGTCGCCAGCAAGTGCTGGTACGCAAAGGCCATATTTAGGGAATGTGTCTCTGTTCTTGGATCACTGGATAAATATTGGGTCTACCCCAGCCCCTTGTTCTGTGCCCCAGAGCGCAGGTTGCCTGTGGTTGTTCAAAACACAGCTAATGGAATTCGCCCGTGGTGGGAAGGACACCCTGGGTGTGACTATAGTGTGGCCATTGATGGTGGCCATAATTTCTTACCTGCCATTTGCCAGCATCCTCACATGGATCTGGGGTGGCCAGTTGCCCTCTGATTAGGATAATCAGCCTTCAAGCAGTGGAGACAATGGCTTAAACATTTCTCCCCTTTATTTTATTTATGTTGGGAGATCTTCAAGGATTTGTGAAAAGGTAACAAGGAATATTTAAGGTCTGGATTGGCCAAGCTGCAGACTGGGGGGACTAAAACAAACAGACTAACTAAAACCAGCTAACTAATCAACTAAAACTAATAAACTAACATGGAGGACTAAAACCTGACAGATGAATTCATTGGGCTGGGAGCTCAGTGAACATTGGGTATTTCATCCCTTAACATGATTTAAGAATGATTTCAGGTTGCAGCTGTGGATATCAAGAGCAAGATAGCCGTGTTCAAAGATGGGTTTAAGATGGAATACAACAAGCTGCTGATAGCGACTGGAAACACGTAAGCTACAGACAAAAATCTTAAAGATCAAGAGAAACTGTTTTATCTGAGAATGTAAAGAGATTGTGCCTGGGGATAAGGAGTGAAATATGGCAGGTGAATTCAGACACTGAATTTGTTTACAAGAGTGTTTGTGGAAAAGTCAAGGAACACCAAGGATATTGGATCTATCTGTATGTGTCCGCATCTACATCTACATTTATATGTCTATATCTATGTATCATCATCTATCTATTTCATATATATACATCTTTGTCATATATTATAAAATTATAGAATCAGAGGATGCTTTGGGTTGGAAGGCATCTTAAAGCTCATCTGGTTCCAACCCCCTGCCATGGGCAAGGACATCTCCCACTAGACCAGGTTGCTCCAAGCCCCATCCAACCTGTCCTTGAACACTTCCAGGGATGGTGGCCCCTGGACCTTTAACATATTTTCTTTAACAAAAGCCTCCAAAGTGGAAGTATTCTATTTTTTCTGTAGGTCATTTTTGCCATGTTGCTCTTTTTACTCTTCAATAACACTCAACCCTAACATCCCTCTGAATTTCATCTTTTGTTTCCTGCCAACCTTTAAGATCGTTCTCAGCAATTAAAGCTTAACTCTTCATTGTTGCAGCCCTAATAAGGTGTTGCTGTAGCCCAAGCCTCACAGCTTTGGGAGCCTTGCCCCCAGGATGGGACTTTTCTGGACTGAACCTTGTCCAGCCATAGGAAAGGTGGCATTGATGTGCTGGGATGCCAAACATCGCCCCAGACTGGCATTGTCCCTTTTACCCTGAAAGTAACGGGTCAGTTTGTTTTTAATAGGAGGTTTATCAAAATTGGCAGTTTAAGGTGAAAATAAGGCATCCTGGCTCTCCTTCTTTGTGCTCTTTATACCAAGCCATAAAACAAAGAATGAGAAATGCAGTCCCTGCATAATTTATCATCTGAGGAAGGGATGCTGGAGAACAGCCAGAGTAGAGACTCACATTGAAGGCCAGTGTGCCACCAGTCACAGCAACAGCCCCACTAGGTGTGAATGGGTGCTGTTGGGGTGTACAGTGGTGCAGCCAAAATACCGTCTGCACCAGGAACTGAATTAGGTTCAAAAGAGGATTAAGCCTTTGGCAATAATTTCAAAATCCTCATACACAAGCTGCAGGTACACTGTGTAAATGTTTTTTAGGGTACCTAAATTTTTTAGGATCATCTGTCCCATTTCCAGATGTGAGTCAGGTACACCGGGGCCAGATATTTAAAAATATATGGGTTCCATTAAATGCCTGGGGAGGGCACAATTAAGCTGCTAGAGCATCAGCAGTGTGCCCACAGGAATGGAGAGTAGAGCCTGCATCTTCAGAGCCTTATCAAACTTTCAATATCTGGCTCAAAGCACTGCTGGAAAACAGAGTGAGTTTTCTGTGTCGCATTAAGCTTCTGAAAATTTTAGGACATGCCAGTGGTTTAGCACAGGCTTGTAAAGCTGTGCCTGTTCTGTGCTGTGCTGCATTGCCCTAGGAAGGAGCTCCCCCGGCCCCGTGGGTACACGATGGGGTCTGTGGTGGCTGCCCAGCATCCCCTGCTCGACCCCTGTCCACCAGCATTTGTGTTTTTCCGTGTTATGTCTCCAACCCAGAGAAAGGTGAACAAAGGAAAGTCTGGGATGCTGCTGGAGCCCCAGAAGGGGTGTCTGCTGTCCTGACTGGGCACTGCAGCCACCATGGGGTCAAGAAAAGCAGTTGTATCACCCTCAGTGTTTTTCAGGCCCAAAGCTCTCAGCTGCAAAGGCAAGGAGATGGAAAACGTTTTCAACATCCGGACGCCCGAAGATGCCAACCGCGTGGTAAAGCTGGCCACGAGCAAGAACGTGGTTATTGTGGGAGCGTCCTTCCTGGGTGAGCTCTCACTCAGGCCGTGTCTGCATCCCAGCTCTCCACCTTTTCCTGCAGATGATCCCACACCCTTGCCCAGTTTGTCACTGCCCAGTTAGCAATAACCCCCACCACCAAACTGAACCTGGGGTAATCCGACCTCTGTCTCCGGGTGCATGTAAGGACATCTCCTTGCTGAAGAAGTTGATTTTCCGAAGAGACTGGGCTTGCATATTACTGTCCCAGACTGAAAAGCACATGGCAAGGCTAGTACTGGTGCTCAGGTGGCTTCAAATCTGGTGTGTCTCGATTTGGCTTCAGTCAGGAGAGTCTTGTTGATGCATGGGAGTCTGTGGGTTTATTTCTCTTTTACCTTTTAGCAGAGCAGTGAATTTTTGAAATACAGTTTCTTTGATGGTTCTTCTTTATGGCTGACATGGTTCTAACAAAATAATAGTGGGCTCTGCAAGCCTTAAGCATAAATGTTTATTAGTGAGGGAATTTATTATTGAATTTTCATTATTTGTGTTTTGTTTTTCTTTTATAGAAGATAAACCTGTTTTAATGGTTCAATCAGTATGATCTACAGAAAAGCATGTGGTGTGGGGAGCCAGTTGCAAACTGCAGGTCATCAAAAAGATTCATTTCCATAGAAAACGCCATAGATAGAAAATGTCTTGGTGGAGGCTCCCATGCAATTCCAAGCAGCAAAATTCTCCCATTCTGATCGGAGAAAACAGCTACTCCCAAGGGCTTTTTTCAAACTGCAGCTGAGAATCCCAGCTGTAGGAGGAAGGTTTTCCTTGGCTGAGGTCCATGGTTCCTTGTGCTACGGCTTCCCAGGTGTAGAGGGTTGACCTTGGCTGGGTACCAGGTACAGCCACTCTCTCACTCCCTTCTGCAACTGGACAGAGGAGAGAAAAAAAAAACAGGGAAGGATTCATGAGTTGAGATAAGAGCTGGGAGACATCACACTGATCACCATCACAGGCAAAACAGACTCAAAGTGGGGATAATAATTGAATTTATTACTAACAGGGTCAGAATAAAAGAGTGAGAAGTAAAATAATCTTAAAAAACACCCTCCCCCACCCCTCCTTCCTTCCATGTTCTCCCTCCTCCCCCCCAGCAGTGCAGGAAGATGGGAATGTGGTTTGTGGTCAGTTGTTGTTTCTGCTGCTGCTCAGGGAGAGGAGTCCTTGTCCTGCTCCTGTGGGGTCCCTCCCACGGGACACAGTCCTTGATGGACCTCTCTGGTGTGAGTCCATCCCTCGGGCAGCAGTTCTTCTCAAACTGCTGTCCTGTGGGTCCCTCCTCCATGGGGTCAGTCCTTCACGGATGAGCTGTACTGGTGTGGGTCTCCCCCGGGGCCATGAGTCCTACCCAGGAAAAGCTGCTCTGGCATGGGGTTCCCTCTCCACAGGTTGCAGGTCTCCGGCAGGACCCTGCTCCATCTTAGGCCTCCCACGGGGGTCACAGCCTCATTTTTGCATCCACCTGCTCCAGCATGGGCTCCTCCATGGGCTGCAGGGGGGTCTCTGCATCCCAGTGTTCCCCCATGGGCTGCAGGGGCACAGCTGCCCCACCCTGCTCTGCACCACGGGCTGCACCTGGAGCACCTCCTGCCCCTCCTTCTGCACTGACCTTGGGGTCTGCGTTGTTGTTCCAATGTTCTCACTCCACTCTTCCCTGGGTGGAATTCTTTCTGCGCAACAACCTTCTGTTCTTAAATATGTTACCACAGAGGCGTTACTATTACTCTTAATTGGCTCAGCCTTGGCCAGTGGCAGGAATCCCATCCTGGAGCTGGCTGGCATTGGCTCCACCACGGACAGGGGAAGCTTCTGGCAGCTTCTGACAGAAGCCACCCCTGTAGTCCCCCTGCTACCAAACGTAGCCACAGAAACCCACTACACCAGGGCACTTGCGGCTTCTTCATGACCAGTTCCTCCCTTTGATCTTCAAAATCTACATTGAAGGATACCTGAATTGGTGTGGCCCCTTGTGTGACCAGGTCTAGTGCCTCCCCAGTTCTCCCAATAGCACAGCTCCAACCTCCCCAGTCAGAGTGGGTGAGGCAGCTCCTCTGCTCCAGCCAGTTCCAGGGACGCAGGACAGTGCTGAGGCGGTTCCCACAGCCACTTAGACCTGCTTCCATTCTCCAGGGATGGAGGTGGCCGCCTACCTTGCGGAGAGGGCCCACTCGGTGTCCCTGGTGGAGCTGGAGGAAGTCCCCTTCAAGAAGTTCTTTGGGGAGAGGGTTGGCCGTGCTGTCATGAAGGTGACCTCTCTTTTCCATCTGGAGGGGAGGGCTGGTAACAGAGTGGGTTCTGCTTGTATCACTTACTGCACTAATTAATTTACTTGATGTTTATTGACAAAGCTGTGATGGCAGCAGTCAGTAGACAGGGCAGGCTGTGTCTTCCCTGTCACGGTCCACATGCTGTAGATCACCTTCTTTTGGACTCGCGTTGGAGGCGCGGGGGTGCCGACCCCCTTTGCAGCACGGGTCAAGGGGAGCCCAGGGGATGGGCGAGACAGTGCTGGGGCACAGGGATACCAGGATCATGGGTGGTTCAGGGTCCTGATGTCCCCTGCTCTGTCCCTTGTCCCTCTTGCAGATGTTCGAGAGCAACAGGGTGAAGTTCTACATGCAGACAGAAGTGTCAGAGCTGCGGGAGCAGGAGGGGAAGGTAGGGTGTGGGCAGGGGCTCCCCAGTGGCACTGCTTTGGCATCCCCCAGGGCTGTCATTCTATTCCCTGCTGGGGCTTTGCTCTCCCCTCTTTCCTAGTCCCTGAAATTCGTATTCCTAGTTCTAGGCCCCAGGAACAAAAGTGCACCAGTGTGGTGTGTGAGGTGGCTTCATTGCTCCCACCCTCCTCCTGTTGCTTTTCTGAGGAATTATGGTCAGCTTGCATGTCACAAAGGAGGCGAGCTGCCAGCTTGGCTTCCTGCTGCTACAGAGGGGTTTTTGCCCTTAAAATGATGCCCCCCCATCTCGTGTCTCCTGCAGCTCAAGGAGGTTGTGCTGAAGAGTGGGAAGGTCCTGCGCGCAGACGTGTGTGTTGTTGGTGTTGGTAAGGGGTTGTGTGGTGCTCAGCTGGGGGCGGGAGGGCTCTGTTCGGTGCAGGAGAAGCTGGAGGGGATGTGGCGACAAGAGCTCCTCGGGGCTGGGTAGCCAGGGGTGCTGGCGTTGGTAGGTCAGCCCTGCTTGGCTGCCACACATGAGTCTGAGTGACTAAAAAACGCCCTTCTAGAGCCTCCACCCCAAAATATATTTGGGAAATAGTAATGTGTTTGGTTTTTCCAGAAAAAAAAACATTCAAAGCAATTTTATCCCCTCAAGTTGTTTTTTATTAAAGCTTCCCCAAACTCAATTTTTTTAAACTGTTTTTTTTTTAATTGCTGCTGCCAGCAACAAAAAATGTACCCTGTATAATAAAAGAATACCCCATTATTACAAAATCAAAGAAAATACTCCATAGAAGAGGGTATTTTTCTCCTTTACATTTGGGGGGGGGAATTCCTTTCCCTCCATCTCTGTAACTTTTCAAAATGCTGTGGACTGGAAGAATCACAGAATTAGTTTCATTCTGGGGTTTTTTTTTGACTACTCTGAATTTGTGAAGGCTGGAGGGAAAAAAAGATTAAAAAAGGAAAAGGAAGGGTGAAGGAAAGGTACAGACTGAGGGGACGTCAAGGAGCCCTGTCTGGGAACTCAGAGATTCCCTTTTAAATATAATTTTTTGTCAAAATAAAGGAGAATTACATTGAAAATTACCTCCAAGCACTAGAAAAGGGTGGTGGGCAGATTACACTGATGGCTTAGGGAAGCACAGGGATCCTGGGAGGCAGAGGCTGATGCAGTGGGGTCTCTGTAGGGTGCCTGGCCCCTGCTCCTGGGGCAGCCATTGCCTTTCCCTAGGCAGACTGACTGTCCTGGCATGACTCGAGGTCAGCCCCCCAGGGCTGTGAGACATCCAGATACTGCAGCAGCAGCCTTTGCCTTCTCCCACAGGTGCAGTTCCAGCAACAGGCTTCCTCAAGCAGAGTGGCATCAACATTGATTCCAAGGGCTTCGTTGTGGTCAACAAGGTGAGCCCAGGGGCAGCCCCTGTGGGATGGAGAGCAGGAGGAGCCGGGTCAGCTCTCCTCACAGAAGAGCTTCCGGGGGGCTCCAAACTGCTGCCACAGGTGCTTTTTATGGCTTTTTATCTGTCAAGATTGGCCGAATTGGAATTTTGGAATTCTAGGGGTTGGCCTGTGCAGGGCCAGGAGTTGGACTCAATGATCTTTGGGTGTCCCTTCCATCTCAGGATTATTCTATGAGATGCTGAGATTCTGGGAGCATCACCAGGAGCACCTGGGACCACCCCTGCAAGTATGGGATTTGCAAACCTGAACCCTGAATGCTCTGGCTTGGGTCTGATCCTGAGCTGCCCTGGAATGGTGTGGATATTTTGGGGGGAAAGAAATTGAGAAAGATCCATCTTTCCAAGTATCCAAAGGATCTCATCCTTTCTCCCCACCACCAGTGACTGCAGTGGGAGCGGTGCTGGTGCTGATGGGTGGCGCGTGCCATGAGCGAGGAGCTTATTGCTCATCCATGTGATAAGCTGGGTTCTATCTGCTAACACTGACAGACCCCAGACTTCTAAGAGGGGCTCCAGAACCCTAGTCCGTGTCTCTTTTTACTGGATAACCCACTGTCAGAGGGATACTGTAGGTCCCTGCCTGTGTGTTTTCCTTTGAAAATGAAGAAGGCTGAATGAAATCCCGTGTGGGGGTTCCACAGGCAAGCGGAGGTTGTCTGTGGGTTCCTGGGGATGTGGCAGCTCTGGAGCGGTTCTCTGTTTCTGTTTGTGTGTGGTGCAAAGCCCCCTAACGCACACCTCTGTTCCCTGCAGATGATGCAGACCAACATCCCCGGGGTCTTTGCTGCCGGAGATGCTGTCACGTTCCCACTGGCCTTGAGGAATAACAAGAAGGTGAACATCCCCCACTGGCAGATGGCCCACATGCATGGTAGGTAATTAGCAGAAAAGAGACTTTTGCAGATTCCCAGGAAATTTCCAAACCCTCTAAGGAGAGAATGAAATAACTGTCATCAGGGAGACTGGGTGGTTATATTGAACATTTCGAAGCATGTATATTTTGTCCTGCCCAATATGCCTCATCTGTCAGCATTTGTGCTAAGCTTTGCCTAACGATGCCTCGTTGCAAGCACAGAGGTGCCCAGGGACAGGCTTTCCCATATGCCCTCTGCTCCTTGGCGTCTGCATTGCTGCAGGAGCCTGCTCTTCTCCTTGCCTGGGGACACTTAGGAGCTCACATTCTAAACCCTCAGCTCGTGCTCAGGTTTCCAGCTGGGCTGCCCACACTGCCAGGCTGGCCCAGGAGCATGTTGCAGAGCTCGGATCTTTCTCCCCTTCACATCAGCCTGAAACCCCTGGTGTTATCAGCTGCCCTCAAGGTTTCCCTCTGGGTGAGTGCCCTGGGTGAGAGTTTTGGAACCACAGCTCCAAAGTCAACCTTTGGACACAGCTCCCTGGTCCAGACATACCTCTGCAGCAGGGACTGCATCTCAATAGTCACCATGCCTCCAGAGGTTTGTCCATCCTGTCTCTATCTGGGTGGGAGCTCAGCATGCTCTCAGCCCTGTCACTGTTCCAGAAGTTGAGGGAAAAGAGTCTCATGGGCATATCACTCATGCCAGGGGAGGTGACGAGTAGGAGCTGCACCATGGGAAGGAGTCCAAGCCCATTCTCAGACAATGTCATGTGCTTCCTGCTTGGTCTTTGTTGCTGTGTGGGGTTTTCTCAGCAGCAGTTCTTGGTTTCACTGTACTCTGTGAGTGGGGATGTTGATGCTGTGCTGTGACCTGAAGGCAGACCACGATGCTTGCCCTGGTGTGGGAATTCCTCAATCCTTCTGCTGCTGCTGTCTTCCAGGCCGTATCGCTGCACTCAATATGCTGGCCCATGGCACAGAGATCAGCACCGTCCCGTATCTGTGGACTGCTATGTTTGGGAAGAGCATCCGATATGCGGGTAAGGGGCTCCTGAGGCTGCTGTGGCATTTGTGCTGGTGGAGGTGTCCTGGGATAGAGGAGCCACAACCACATCCCTTGCTGTGGTCCCTCCACACTGAACTGTGTCGCAGGTCTGCTTCCCTGCCTGGCTTCTGAGATGTTTGGTGTCTCCTCTGTCTGCCATGAAGTGCATTTCTCTAAACATGATGGAGGGTTGATTTAGATTAGGTAGTGGGAAGAAATTCTTCCCTGTGAGGGTGTTGAGGTCCTGGCACAGGTTGCCCCATCCCTGGAAGTCTTCCAGGCCAGGTTTGATGGGGCTTGGAACAACCTGGTCTAGTGGAAGGTGTTCCTGCTCATGGCAAGGAGTTTGAACTAGGTGGTCTTTAAGGCCCCTTCCAACCCAAACTGTCCTGTGATTCTGTTATTTTTGGTACCCACATCTTCCTGTGCTGATCTCTTGGTCACCACAGGATATTCTTCGTGTAACTCTGGAGTGAAACACCCTGTCTTAGAGCTGGATCCAGAGGAATTGTTGCTGAATCTACTTCTTCTTCTCTGCTTTGCAGGCCATGCGGAAGGATTCGATGATGTTGTCATTCAGGGAGATTTAGATGAACTGAAGTTTGTGGCATTTTATACCAAGTAAGTGTTTCTCTTCTCCATATTTCTACACAGGCATTCATCTGAGATTGCTTTGCTGGACTGGAAAATAGTTTTACCAGGACTTCTGTCAGTTAGTTTTGTTCATCTCTGGACACTGAGCTTGTGGGACACTTATAAAAGGCCCTGGAGAAATGATCTGCTGATCGTAGAACAAGTTAAATTGATCTGTGGACCTGGTGTCTCTGCCAGATGTAAGCCCTTTGTCTGTTCACATAATCTCTGGGAGCATATGATGGCTTGTAGTGGCAATTCCCATCAAAGATTTCCTTACCATCTGTTACCATATGCTTAAATATTGCAGGAAGAACTTCAGATTCAAATATTCCCTTGAGCAAAATTAAAACTCACACAAGTTATCTGTTGATACTAAAACGTGATTTTATTAATGGCTAAGAGATGCAAAGAGAAAGAGAAAAAAATAAGAAAAGATTGGAAAATGCTAAGATTATTTTTTAGAAGCAGAGAAAAGATACCACCATACTACCTTTCCTGCTGAGCTGGTGTGCGTGGGGAGGGAGAAGCAGTTTTCTGCCTTTTTTTTTCTCTCTTTCTGCCTTTCTCTCTTTCTGCCGCTTTTCGCTGTTTTCTCTTTAGCAGCAGGGGATCTTAACAAGTTCAGTTCTCTGGAATGCAGGATGTGTGTTTTCGCCTCTCACGCCGAGCCGCACCGCAGGCCGTGTAGGGTCCCAGTTCAGCCGCACCTCCCTGGCCCTCAGAAATATAGTGAGGCTGGAAGGAACAGATATAACTCAGGCATGTGGCACGGTGGGTCTGTTCTCTCCAGGCCGGCAGAGTCTCAGTCTCCCGTGGCCAGTAGGCCGCACAGAGTGGTGGAGCAAAGGTGAGGGTGAGGTGGGGGAGAGTCGTGGCTACCGTAACAAGTTCTCTCTCCCTTTCCTCTTCCCCTGATTTTCCAAAATTTGTCCTCAACTTTTATAGTGCTTAAAGGAGGTTGTATGTGGTTTCTTGGCATGTAGCCACTTCAGATGTTCAAGGAGATATGATAACCATAAACAATGGCAGGATTTTTTGGCAGGAAAAGTCCTGTGGGAAGTCCTGGGGAGAACTTCTGGCAGAAAGCTGACAGAGAATTTTTGATAGGAAGTTTTGACAGGCAGAAACAATGGAAAAACTTTTTTTTTTTTTGTTATTTCTATATTATCTGTGTGTTACACCATCTTATCACCACATTAATGGTTTGTGACCAGGGCTGGACTGGCACTCAGGCATCACCAATTCTGATTCTGGTTTGACACACTGAGCTCAAAAACCTTTTCTGTCTATAACAAGCTATGAACGTTTGCAACAGCTCAGGAACTTACACCTGTAGTGAAGCCCACCTCTCCCCTTGGCTGGGACCCTACCTGGGAATGCATTCCTGAGATGTGTTGGTAGCTGGGATGTGTTGTCTCATCTGTTCTGGAGCTGTTTAGACTGGGTGCACCATGAATTTATCCCCAAAATATTTGCTGCTCTTTATTCTTCTGTTGCCTTTGTCCCATCCCAATCTGAAAAGAGTGGCCATAGAACCTCCTCATGCCTGGAGCCAAAGGGGTTTTTCCAAGTGCTTTCTGATATTAAGGATGGGCAGAGGGAAACCAGGGAAGCAAAGGGCTGCCCAGCTCAGCCATCAAACTACTCAGCAGCACCACCCAAGCAGGGATCAGGAGGGAGCTCAGGACAAGAGCCAGCTGCGGCTCTGCAGAGATCATCTCACTGCCCCTCTGTTCCCTCCCCAGTGTGTCTCATGCCTTCCCTCCCTGAGGGTGTCACATTGCTCCAGAATGGAGCCTGGCAGTTGGAGGTGTCTCTCAGGAATGGAGAGACACAGTACTCCATGGGTCCCTGATGCTCACCCTCCTCCTCCTGGTGCCTGAACATGTCAGGTAAACACCTGCTGCAGGGGATGGGGCTCCAGCTGGCACCCGGGGCCCTTGGCACATTGGACACAGCTCAGAGTGTGCTGACACCTTGGCCAAAATTACATAAAGGGGCGTGTTTGTGCCAAGGCACAACCTGTGCTAGGGAGAGCTGCCATGGGGACGTTCCCCTCCTGCAGCCTTTTCATACCAGAGCATTTAGCTCTTTATCCCCACCCTAATTAGAAAGGAAAGGTCAGGTTGCTTTAATTAAACATCTGAGGGGCCTGTTCAAAGGGAATGCCTTGAGCAAGGTGCAGAATCCCTGCTCTGTGCCCCACGCTCTGTGTGCCGTGGTGGCTGCAGGGGGCAGGGACTGCCTGGGTCTGCCCAGGCACACAGGGGAGCTGGGCCCAGTGGGCAGCAGTGGGGGTCCCCCACTGAATACTCTGTTGCTCTACTACCCAGGAGGGGCTCCCAGAGATGGCTTTTGGGTACCAGGATGGCATTCCATGCTGAGAGCCGGAGGTACTGGGGAGCACCATCTGGCAGGGGTCGACCAGTGTGTCCCCCACTGCTTTGCTCAGCTGTCATCACAAACGTCCCTGTTTGTGCTTCTGTGAGGGGCCACTGGAGCATTTCTTTGTCTTTCTTGTTTGGTGATGGTTCTTCTGGTTGGTGCTAATGCTTTTTGACTGAGGACAGTCCCAAACATACTATTTTCTTCTGCTTCCTTCTGCTGTGCCCATTCCGTGGTTTGGACTCTTCTCCTCCTAGTCCTCCTTGGCTGTTGCAGGAACTACTGGTGGTTCCCACTCCTGCAGCCCCTCCTCAGCATTGGCTTTTACAATAAGGCTCTTTTGGACCCAGAGTTTGAAGAGGAAAGCCGTTCACCTCTTCCTGATCAGAGCTGTGTAGAGGTCAGTGAAAGGCCCTGTGCTGGGAGATGTACAGAGCGGCACTCTGCAGATGTCCCCATGGGACACTGCCTTCAATGCAGCACTTCAGCCAGAACAGACTGATGTCATCCCATCCCTAAGACCTTGGAGACCAGGGAATTGTTGTGGCTGTCTTCTTCATGTGGGTCCCTGTTCCAGGGGTGTTTCTTCATGGTTCCCCACTTCTGTTATGTTGAACCCTGCAAAAGAAGGGAAGACCATGTAGACACATCCACTGTGCTCCCTTTTCCCTCAGCTTTCACACCAAGTCTTATGATTGCTCCAAATCCCAGGTTCAGGAAGGGAATTCTTGTTGCCTCTGAAGGCTTTTTGAAAAAGAGGGATTCCTAACCCTAACCCCTAACCCTAACCAAAAGCCACTGCTGATGTGGGATGCTCCAGCTCACCAGGATCCCATGGGTTATTTTGTAAAAGGAGCAGCTGCTCCATGTCTTACTGACAGAACAGTTTGGGCTGCATCCATCTTCCTGGCTGATCATGTTGGGCACTGTCTGGGCTTGAGGCTGAGCTGGTGGGCAACTGGTATGTCCTCCTTTCAGTTCCCTTACACATCTTAATTATTCATTGCCTTGGAACAGCACATCTCGCCCTGGTTTTGATGGATAGGTCTCTCCAACCACTTTGTGTTCCTAGCTGGGAGCTGGCTATGCTCAGGAAACTTGCTCTTTTATTTGCAGTGAACTTATTTAGGAATAGGAGCCTTGTGAAACAGTCTGTGATGGAACTGCCCGGTGGTTTTGTGGACAGCTGCGAGAGATGGCTTTAACTCCCATGGCTGCACAGGGATGAAGTGTCCTCTGAAACATGGCTTTTGCTCTCCTCTTCCTGGGAATCAGGAACACATCCTCCCCGCCCTGGCTGTCCTTTGCTCTGTTGATCACAGAGCTCTTTGGCAGCAGATTGAAGAGCAGATATTGGTTTGGTGGGTGCTTCTGTGCTTCAGTTTACTCAACAATATCACCAGCGTTTAATATCTTACCCACACACCTTCCCTGATCTCACATTGTTTGTCCATTCAGTTATCTCTTCACAAATCGTCTCATGGGCCAGTCTTTGACAGTTTATGCTTGGGTTGACCTCAGCAAACCTCAAAGTAGAAGAACCGTTCTCATTTGCCTGTGACCTTTAGCCCAAGCTCCTCCAGCATTTTTACATTCTCTTCCTTCCACTTCATTGGTTTCCCACTCAACCTTTGGGGTTGTGTTGCGATCCTGGTGGGGAACAGTCAGTTGGCCTGGACATCCCATATGTATGGGGGCTTTGTTACTGGGGCTGTGGGACTCTGGTGTTGGACACCCCTGTCCTGGTGCCTGTGGAGAGGCTCAGAGGTGGGCACTCTGCCCACTTGGAGGTGGGGATCAGGAAGGGGATGTGGAGCATTCCAACTGAGTGTCCCACAGGGAAATCCTGACGACCTGCCTCTCCACTCCCTTGGCACAAGGCAGCAGCCCAGAGATCGCAGCAACCACTGGGCATCCTTGCTGGTGTCCAGGTTTTTATCCACCATCAGATCCACCTTTGGTGCTGTTTTCCCACAGATGACAGGGTGCCAGAGCTGTCTCTGTCCCCCAGGCACCTTCATGATGCTCACCATGCCAGCACATGAGCATTGGTGGGACCACCGGAGCCAGCCTGCCATGTCAGCTCTGAGCCCTCTCCTGACCTTTGTCCCATGCTACTAGCACAGTCCCTGTGGTGTTCACACCTTGGCATCGGGCCTAGCTCTGGTGTGGGTGTTTCTCTTTGCTTCCTGCTTCTCTCCAGCATGCTGAATTTTGGGTGATGGAACCGTGGCCATCCAGGGTGCCCTAACTGCTCTGCTCTGCTCTGCTCTGCCCGGCCCTAGGAGCGATGAGGTGGTGGCTGTGGCCAGCATGAACTACGACCCAATTGTCTCCAAGGTGGCTGAGGTCCTGGCTGCTGGCAGGACCATCCGGAAGCGCGATGTGGAGTAAGTAGTCATGCAGTGGGAACCAGCAGTGCCAGGGCAGCAGCAAAGCATAGCCATGGGGTGCAGGGCAGGGCTGAGCACCCAAAGGCAGCTCTTTCCTGCTGCTCCCTCTGCATATCCTTGCATCTCCTTTCCTGTTCTGCTTACTCCATCCCCCCAGTGCTGCTTCCCATCTTCCTTCGGCTTCCTCTGGCATCCTGCACATATGGGCTTTGTCTTAAACACCAGGACCCAAATCCTTGCACAGACTGGATGGGAAGGGGATACTCACTGCCTTTGGGCACTGGCACATCACCAAGGAAGCACTGCCAGATGCTGGGGTGCCCCTGGGCACCCAGTCAGTCAAGGGCATCTGCAGAGAGGGACTGAGTGTGAAGCCTGTGCGCAACCCTCTATGCGCAACTGAGCCCAGAGAGCCGGTGGTACCAGTATGCTGGCCTGTGGTGTCTCAGCCTCCAGTTCCTTGGAGTGGAGCTCATGGACAGAGGGCATTTTTCTCATTCACTTTGTTTTTAAGACCTTGCAGAGGAAAGAGCCCTTTGTGCTGAGGGTGGGTGCTGGAAGGCAAATGCCAGGGAGGTGGTAACAGCTGGGAGGGAGACTTTAGAGGGAATGTGGGTCCCTGTTCCAGGGATGTTTCCACATGTGGAATAAAATCAGATCTTTTCAAAAGCTTAGGGAAAGGAGCACTCCCGGCCTGAACCAGCTCAGACTTCCTGGGCACCCCTGGGATGGGGAGAATGTCATGGGTCCACCTAGCGGAGACAGGGTTCATAAAATCACGGAATGGTTTGGATTGGAAGGAACCTTAAAGGTCATCCCATCCCATCCCCTGCCATGGGCAGGGACACCTTCCACTAGCCCAGGTTGCTCCAAGCTCTGTCCAACCTGGCCTTGGACGCTTCCAGGGATGGGGCAGCCACAGCTTCTCTGGGCAACCTGGGCCAGGGGCTCACCACCCTCACAGGGAAGGATTTCTTATGCTGTCATCCCCATACATCAGGAAATGGGAGGGAGGTGGTATCTCATGGCCATCCCAGTGGTGGGTGGAAGCTGCTGGCCCTGTGGTGGGGCTTGGGGTCCTGTAGGAAACCAGACCACCTAAACCTTAATGTCTTTTCTCTCTCTGTCTCCTGCTGCTTTCACAACTTTAGGCTGTTTGTCCATCACGGCAAGTACGTTTGATTTGGGGTCCTGGGTGTGCTGGGCGTGAGGGGCTGGCAGGAGGGACAGCTAGCCACCTAATTGGGCCATATCCCTAATTCCCATGTGGGACACTGATTATGTGGTGGGCATCCATGTTTTATATCCCCCTTGCAGGGGGTGATGCTGCTGTGCTGGGTGGTAGGGCTGGGGGTGCCAGGAGCCACATCAGGCACAGATCTGCTGGGAATGGGCAGCTGCCTGTTGCCTGGGACCCTGCTTGGCTGGGGGTTTGGTGGCTTTCCATGAATTTTCAGCTGAATGCCAGAAGGGCTGGGTTTAAGTAAAAAGCTCTGTTTTACTTGGAATTGAGAATTTGCTCAGACTTCTTGGACAGTTTAATGACATGTGAATGAGGGCAGAGGAGGGGCCCAGCACAGCAGGGTGCAGGGCTGGGCACCAAAAACCAATGTCTAAACTAGTACCAAGACAGCACCGAGAGCATTTGCTTGCACATGTTGAGAAATACCCCGTCTGTTTTTTCCCTCTTTTAGAACCGGAGACATGTCCTGGCTAACAGGGAAAGGCTCCTAATACTGCTGGTGGCTGTGCCCTCCTGATGCTGCACTCACCATGGAGAGACAGAACAGCAGCTCCATGGCCCGGTGGGAAACCCATGGCTAAGCCCCTTTGAGACCTAGATGAACCCATGCCTGGCACTGTGCACTGACCTTCCCAGGAGGACCTCCCATGGCACCTCTGCCCCGGTGCTTGCTGGGCTAGGGCTCTGCTACTGCAACTCCCATGAGACTGGAAAAGCAGCCCCCAGAGACTGGGGTTTGGCTGTGGCAATGGGCATTGGTGCAGCATGGCTCCAGATGCTGCCCCTGGGCTGGGGGTCCCCAGGTGGGTCTGCGCCATGCCTGTCCCTCACCTCTGTAAGCAGCATGAGTGCCTTTGGGTGCTTCTGTGCTTTCATGCATGATGCTCCTTCCCAAATTCTCTTCACTCCCAGCAGAGTTCTGATGTTCGTATCCACAGAGCCTGACATCCTCTCCCTCCTTGCATAGCTGCAGCGTTTGCCACGGCTCTTCCTGTGCTCACCCACTCGAGGGGGCATCTGGGTGGGCCAGGAGATGGGGTCACACCAGGTGGTCTCCGTGCAGCCTATGATTGTGTGGTCCAGGCTGGTCCTGCCCAGCCCACCCCAGCAGAGGTGGGTCCCTGCCCATGCTGAGGGCTCTGGAGCTCACTGGTCCCATCCCAACACCTGCAGCTCTTGGTCCATCCAGGGTGCGGAGCAGGGGTCCCTGGAGAGCTGGGACGGCTCACCTGCAGCCCTGGGTTTGGTGGCCACCCTTCCAGCCAGCCTTGGGATGTCTCTCCTTAATGATATCATGGGATTGGTGCTGCAGCTGCTGAGGCGTTACTTGAGGAAAAGTAGCCGGAGGAGCCATCCATCATCTGTCCTTTGTGTGTCCTGTCGTCTAGTGACAAGGCTGCATTTCTCATCTCAGCCCACCATGCAAGCGCTCTGCTGTCCTGTTTCCTGCCCCCCCGAAGAAGAACTGTGTCTCCAGCTCAGGAGTGGACCTGGCCAGCCACAGCCCCGTTTCTATCAACCCAACAGAGTGGGAGGGTGAGGATCCCCTCACAGAGCCTCCAGTGCTTTGTCCTGGGAGCGACTCCTTCCACAGCAGTCAGTTTTACCCTGAATCCAAAACAAGAGGATTTATATTTTTAGTTTGATTAACCCCCCTATGAATTAAAGCAGTACTGTTCTTGGGATCTGGGTAATTTCTGATTCCTTCCAAGACCTTGGGTCAACTCGGCAGGTTTGCCAGGGAGTTCAAGTACCTCTTGTCTGGAGGCTTCCCATCTGCGTTCAGCTCACCTGTTGTTTATTTCCAGTCTTTCAGATCTTGGCTGGGTAGAAATGTCACTGATGTCTAGCACATCTCTGATTTGTCTCTCTGGTTTCACTGCAAGGCTTTTCTCAGACAGAATGACCAGGGGGGAGGTAGGCAGGATGTGCAGGCTCCAGCACACAGCAATGAACAGAGACCATTGTGTGTCTGCTGGATCCACAAAAGATGGACATTTCCACTCTGCAATGGTATGGGATGGTGTTGAACCTGGGACCCCCTGTCCAGTGCCTCGGCAAATGCTTTCCAGTGGTGAGCCTGTCCTGGAGCTGAGTAAGGCTGGGTTGTCTTCTCTTCCACCTCTCCAGGCACATCTTGCAACCTCTCACACCTGGACAGAAAGTTTCCATCTCGTCTTATGAAACTGCCCATTCCCATGAGGAATGAGAATCCAGCTGGGGCACAGGCAGCTTGTTAGTGACCCCCAGCTGCATTGCCCCGTCACACTTACTTTCACCAGACTGCCCAGGTATCTTCTTGGTTGCTCACCCTGTTTGCCTATGCAGATGTGAGCTCTCCAGCAGCTCCTGCTCCTTAGATACTGGGCTGTGACTGTTGCCCTGCCCATGTCTTTCCCCGTGTGCTGGCAGGACTCCTGGGTGGACGGACATGTGTTAGGTACAGCACACCTGGGGCTTTGCCTCTACTTCACTCAGGTGAGACCCCACCTGGAGTATTGCATCCAGCTCTGGGGTCCTCAGGAGAGGACGGACATGGAGCTGCTGGAGCAACTCCAGAGGAGGACATGGAGATGCTCCCAGGGCTGGAGCCCCCCTGCTCTGGAGACAGGCTGGGAGAGCTGGGGGGGTTCCCCTGGAGAAGAGAAGGCTCCAGGGAGAGCTGAGAGCCCCTTCCAGTGCCTAAAGGGGCTCCAAGAGAGCTGGAGAGGGACTGGGGACAAGGGACAGGAGTGACAGGACAAGGAGGAATGGCTTCCCACTGCCAGAGAGCAGGGATAGATGGGCTATTGGGAAGGAATTCTTCCCTCTGAGGGAGGTGAGGCCCTGGCACAGGTTGTCCAGAGAAGCTGTGGCTGCCCCATCCCTGCAAGTGTCCAAGGCCAGGTTGGACAGGGCTTGGAGCAACCTGGTCTAATGGAAGGGGTCCCTGCCCATGGCAGGGAATGGAACAAGATGGTCTTTTGGGTCCCTTTCAACCTAAACGAGTCTATGATTGTGTGACTTCAGCCAGTCAGGCATTGTTCTACCACACTTTCAGCCCCAGATGGTTTATTTTTCGCAGCATAAGGTGGTGAGCTCTGCAGTTTCATTTTGGCTTTATCAAGCAGAAGAATCCTCTTTCTTTGGTTCTTGACAGGAGGGTGGTCAGGCTCTGCTCCCAAATAACAACTGGCCAGGTGAGAGGAAACGGCCTCAAGTTGTACCAGGGGATGTTTAGGTTGGCTATTAGGGAAAATTTCTTTATGGAGAGGGCTGTCCAGCCCTTTTCACAGGCTGCCCAGGGCAGTGGTGGAGTCTCTATCCCTGGAAATGTTAAAAAAATGTGTAGATGTTGGACTTGGGGACATGGTTTAGTGGGATACGTGGCAGTGCAGGGTTAATTGGTTACACTTACTGGTCTTATAGGGCTTTTCCAACCTTAATGATTCTGTTATTTTAAACTTGAAGTCCCTGCAGTGCCATCCCCTTTCCCTGCCATTCACCTCTGGCTCAATCAACCCCTCACACACCATCCCTCGCTGCCTGAGCCTGGATGGAATCTGGGGACACTGAGCAGTGTGGAGATTCACAAGGGCAGCCTATTAGCAGGGGAGCTCACGGGGCTGGGTAAATGCTTCATGAGCCTGGAGGCCTCAAATAAGCATTACAGGTGAAGAGCATAATTCTTTTGTGGGTCATCCTCCTCTCTCAGGGTGCAGTTGCTTAGGTTACCACTGTCCCATCATGGTGATAGGTACAACCTGCTGCTCACCCCCTAAAGGTACTGTGGAGAGGGGATGTTTTTGACTTGTGACCCCTTTGCAACTCCACCCTGTGATTCCCATGTAGGCTTGATGTTCCAAGGTGGCAATTCTCTTTCCCCGCATCCCCCTCCCATTTCAGTGGCCCAGTTCCCGGGGAGCCAATGGTCAGGTGGCCCTGCATATTAGCCTGACCTGTCATCCCACTGATTCCCTCCTGGCTAATCCTGGCTGAGCCGGGCTAGGGTGAGCAGGGCTCAGCTGTCAGCCATGGCTGCACACACCCCGCTGCCCCCCAACCTGCGCCGGGGCTTGGTGGTGTTCAGTGGCTCCCTCTTCATAACCAACAAGACACAGGACAGTGGCACTGCCCACATCTACCAGCCAGGTATGGGCAGTGGGGCTCTGCGGAGGGGGGCTTGGGGAGGGGGATATCACCACGAGCCTCCTCAGCACATCACCAAAGCACCTGGGTGCCTCTGAGCCAGGAGAACCCAAAGGGTCTCTTTACCCCGCTACCAAGGAGGGGAGCAAAAATAACATTTGCTGCGAAGAGCTGTTTGTGGTACCCAAGGGCTATTGCTCCACTCCACAAGCTGCGAGTGGGAGTCCCTCTGAATAGGGGGACACTGGGGCTGCTGGGCAGCCTGCCCACCCCTGCCCATCTTGCCTAGCCCACGAGGTGCTGGCCAGCCTGCCACTCCAGGTGATGCTCTACTTCAACGTCTACTACTTCCCTGTCTGGTGCCTGGCTGAGGGGATGATGCTGCAGCTGAAGGTACTGTCCCATGGGGCACATGGGGAGGAGGGAGCTGCTCCTGCCCAGCCTCCCTTGTCACAGTGGGGATTAACAGTGAACACGGGGGAAACAGAGACAGGGAAACCTCTTCAGAATTAATGGGTCTCCAAAATGCCCTGACCCCCATGAGCCAAGATGGTTCATCTCTGGCTGCCAGAAATGGAAATCATGAACTTTATAGGCTGGAAAGGTTAAACTGGGAGAGAAAAATGGGCAGAGCTGGGCACCAGCATGGTGGGAGCTGACAGAGAATGGAGCACTGGGTATGGGGAGGAGGGCACAGGAAGCTGGGCATGGGGTGCAGGGAACAGGGCAAATGGGATGGGGAGAAGGGCACAGGTATCTGGGAATTGAGTGCAGGGAAGGGTGCACAGCGTATGGGAAACTAGGCATGGACAAATGGACTGGAGTGCAGGGGCTGGAGCTGACTGGAACAAGGCTGCACCCCCATTACAGTACCACCTCCTGCCTTGGCACTACCAGTTTCTGCTGATCACAGCCTTCCTCATTCTCTCGCTGGCTGAGGGCTCACGACTCTATCTGGGCTACCTGGGCAATCTCCAGGAGAAGGTAAACACCACCTGCCCTGGCACACAAGCCCCTTGTACTCAGTGAGGGTCAGCCCAGCTGGGGTAGCTTGACGGCCCCTCCCTTGGAACCCAAGTGCCCATCACTGCCCCTTCTTCCTGGAGTTCTGCCTGGAGTTGTCCCAGGGGGGAATCATGGCTGCAGGCAGGACCTGAAGGCAGGAGACAAAGGGGACCCACTCGCTCTCCTGCTGTATTCTTCCTGTGGGTGCGGCCCTCCAGCACTGGGTCTGACAGCATCTCACCACATCTGGCCACAGCTCTGCATGGTACCCGGGTGCCAAGGCTGGCAGCAGCGGATGCAGGGAGCTCCTGGGTCACAGAGGGTCCCCCCACCCCACTGCTGCCTCCTTACCCCATCTCAGCAGGTTCTGCTCCTGCAGGTGCCTGAGCTGGCTGGGTTCCTGCTACTCTCCTTCCTGATTCAGCTGCCCCTCCTGCTCTTCCTGCTGACAGACAGCCAGGTCATTCACCTGCCACTGGAGATGCCCATGCACAGCCTGTTCCTGGCCTTCCTCCTTGCCGAGATCGTGGCTGCCTTCCTGGCGCTGAAGACCATGACCAAGCAGCTGGCAGCACAGTTCTACCTGCGGCATTTTCAGGAGGGCAGGAGGGGCCAGCCAGGGGACACAGGGGGACAGGCAGCTGAGGTGCACTGATGCTGCAGGACCCCTCCAAACCATGCAGTCAGTCCCGGTAGGGAGCATTAAACGGTGCTTGAACCCACAGATACTGTGTTTTTGAGCCTTGTGGAGCCTTTTTGTCAGCATATGGCAGTGAGCTGGACAGGGACAGTCCCTGGACAGGGACCCGGACAATCCCTGCCCTGCACCAGGCTGATACAGCCTGGGGCAGGTGGGAGTGAGAGGTCAGCACCTCTGAAACACTCCAGCTTGCCCCAGGGCTGTGCCTGTCCTTGCTGAGCATCAGCCCTGGAAGAAGGCAGGAACTGGGGATGCAGAAGCCACTGCATCCCCCAGGAAGTACTAGCCCAGGGCTGGAGCCTTAAGCTGGGCTCTTAAATCCTCTCTGAGCTTCCCAGGGACCTCCTGAGGATCTGGGCAGCTCACATGAAGCCATCCCAGCTGGAAGCATGCACGGTGCTGCAAGGTGCGAGAGCAGCATCCCAAAACTTTACAGCCACCGGAGGGCTTGAGACAGAGCAGAGCCACTTCCCACTTTTGGAACAGCTTTATTCCATTGCATCTCTGGTTTTCATGGGAAATCAAAGCCCACAACCATCAGAATGTGGAGAAACATAAAGTGCTTTAAGCCTCTTTTGCCAAGCACAGCTCTGCTCCGGCACCAGTTATCAGTGCTGGGAGTGGCACCTGGGACGGCTTTGTGTTCCAAGAGCCAAGAACTGCTGCTGCTGCCAATGTTTCTTCAGGAAAGGCAGAGCCTAACCCCAGCAGTGCACACCTGGGCCGCAGCCATGCCCCCATCACATCTACCTGGAGGTGGCTCCGGAGGGACGGGTGCTTGTGGTGGAGCATTCCCGAAGTCCATAAGCCGAGGCCTCAGGCTTACCTTTAGGGGGTTTTGCCTGAAAAATGAACAGGGGTAACAGTACAACAGGCACAGGGACAGCCCAGGTGGACCTGCACTGTTCTTCTTGGTCCCATGAGAACAGATTCACTGTCCAAGACTCACACTCTGCTCCTGATTTGAGATCTGGCATCAGGAACATTCTCCACCAGTAGGATGGTGCAGCCCTTGAACAGTTCAGCAGCAGTTGGTGGATCTCAGTCCTTGGAAGCTCCAAAGACTAGGCCAGCCAAAGCTGGAGATGAACTGAGGCAGGACTGGCAGCTCTCCTGCTCTGTGGGGGCCTCCTTGTGACTCACTGATTCACCAGGGAAGTGAATTCCCACAGCAGGAATCATGTGAGGCATGAAAACCTGTCACTGAACTGCAGCACAGGACATGCTCAGAAGAGCCGCCCTCTCTCTGCATGGAGTCCAGCAAGAATCCCTTTGAAAGATGAGTAAGTGTGGAGCTGGGTCACGTTTCCAGTTAAGGTCCCCATGTGGACTCCTTGTTGTCTAACAGGAACTGAGGTTGTGATGCAGCTTTTCCTGGTACCAGCTGCATCTCTCTCCCGGTTCATACCAGCCACCAAGCCCAAAAGCTGGAGACTAAGAGCTGTTCCACCAGGATCTTCCCAGCTCTTGTGAACTGAGTTTTAACCAAGGGGCAGAAAATCGTAAAATGATTCACTCCAAAAACCTTCACTCTAACCTTCTCTCTCCCATGTGGCCCCACCCTTACCTCCTCAAACTTCTCCTTCCAATAAAGGTCAGCCTTTGCATCCAGGTAGAGCAGAACCAGGTCACAGACCACTGTAGCCTGAAGACAGATAAATGTTGAAGACTGTATGCAGAGAAACTTCCTGCTGGAATGTCTGGCCCTCCACTCTGGCTCCCACTGAGCCCTGCAGCTGGCTGTGGGCCAGTGCTGAGGGCAGTGAGCCGGCCCTGCCTGTGGTCAGGTCACCTGCCAACTCCAGTGGCTCCTCTCTGACCCAACAGGCTCCCATGAGCTGCACAGGAGGTCAGACAGGATCACCTGGACTGCAATGGATGGACACAGGGAGTGCTCTTCCAGTGCCCTCACAGCTGTGTATGGACTGGGATGAGCATGAGGAGCTCATGCTCAGGTGGGGGACCTCAGGCTCCCTTCCAGTTACCTGCTGGAAGGGAAGAGCCATATAAGGGCCCTATGAGGAGCTGCCCCATCTGCTGACAGGACACCAGGTCACTTTAGAGTCAGGGGAGAAGCAGAATGGAGCTGCTCTCTCCTGCCAGCAGCACCCCAGCGATGCTCCTTCCCAGGGCCCACACAAACACTTGGCCTCCATGAGACATGGCCCTGGGCTCAGGATCCCAGTGCTGTCATTACTGTGAATGGTCACAGGGAAACGGGAGCTGACATCCTGCCAGACTATCTCCCATTCATGCTGACCAGCACCCAGGAAGCCTCGTGCCCAGGCAGGTAGGGAAACAACAGATGAGTGGCAAATCCCAAGCCATGAATTGAAGGGAAAGAGTGTATTTAGAGTACTCACAGCACCAAAGAAGGCAATGCTTGTGCCGAAGCTCACGGCAGTAGGAATGATGCTGAACTTCCCAGCCTGGTGAGAAATAGTGGAGAGGGAAGACAGTGGGTAGAGAATGGTGAGAGGGGTGTGGGGCAGTGTGCTTAAAGTTGGGGGGTGCAGGAGGGATCCAGGAACATTTCTCCGTGCCCAACTCCAGGAATTGCTGTTGCGCTGACTCCAACCCACTTTGGCTGTCAAAGAAGGAATTGACAGCTGGTGATCTGGTGACAGCAGAGGTTACTGTGACCCACCTGCTCCCCCAGGCATGGCAGGAGCCTCCCTCTTGCTATAGCTGCCACACATGGAACCACATCTCAGCAAACATGGCCCTGATGCGATGTGTCCCTCTCTGCTCAAATGGGTCTGGTGGTCTCTGTGGGGAGAGATTTTTGGGGTTACAGTCTCTCTTCTGGCTGTTCTCTCCTGCTCCTGGACCTGCCCTCACTACCCAGAAGTGGTGCACCCTGTCCTGTGCTGTGTGCTTCACCTTCTTCAGGTGCAAAGGGCACTGCTGAGCATGATAGTCCAGCTGTGGACATCTCTCAGGGTGCCAAGGGCTCTCAGGACAGACTCCTTCTTGCACAGCTGAGCACTGCGTGTGTCAGTGATCACAGAATCAAGGAATGGTTTGGGTTGAAAGGGAACTTAAAGATCATCTCATTCCACCCCTCTGCCATGGACACAGACATCTTACACTAGCCCAGGTTGCTCCAAGCCTCATCCAACTTGGTCTTGAACACTTGCAGGGATGGGGCAGCCACAGCTTCTCTGGGCAACCTGTGCCAGGGCCTCACCACCCTCAGAGGGAAGAATTCCTTCCCAATATCCCATCTAACCCTGCCCTCTGGCAGTGGGAAGCCATTCCCTGAGTCCTGTCCCTGCATCCCTTGTCCCCAGTCCCTCTCCAGCTCTCTTGGAGCCCCTTTAGGCCCTGCAAGGGGCTCTCAGCTCTCCCTGGAACCTTCTCTTCTCCAGGAGACCCCCCCCAGCTCTCCCAGCCTGGCGCCAAAGCAGAGGGGCTCCAGCCCTCAGAACATTTCTGTGGCCTCCTCTGGACCTCCAGCAGGTCCACGTCCTTGTTATGTTAGGGACCCCAGAGCTGGAGGCGGCTTTGCAAGTGGAGTCTCACCTGAGCAGGTCAGAGGGGCAGAATCCTCCCCTCATCTGCTGCCCATGCCGTGGGAGGAGCCCAGGACACTGGAGGTTTCAGGGCTCTCAGTTCACATGGGTGGGGCATGTCCAGCCATGATCACGCCCACACCTTTTGTCCCTGATGGTACAATTAATCAAAAGGGGATTAATTGTCCAGGTTCAGAAAAGTTCAGGTTGTCCTTTGCCAGGGTGCTACCCCCTCAAGACCCTCAGAGATGCCCACAAACCCAGAGCAGCTCACCTTGCCTACACAAGACTTCACAGCCCCTGTGTCAGACCCTTAGGGAGGGAAGCCTCCCTGCTTAGGGAATAACCAAGAGGTTTTTCTTTAAATGGGAGAGATCATTTTCTCCCACTCTACTTGGAAAACTCTGGACAGAGGTGAAGAGCTCACCAGGATGGGGAGAAGCAACAGCAGCAGGAACCCACAGGGGTGGTTGCAGGAGAGCAGTGGGGAGTGGTGCGAGGAGTCAGCCCTGGGGGCTGCCGGGGCTGCACGTGCCAGGGCTGCGGAGGACACGGTACCTGGCCGTGCACGGAGATGTCGAAGCGGAGGCCGTAAAGCTTCAGCAGGTTCCGGTAGAGCTGCCGCTGGGAGCCCCAGTAGTGAGAGGCAGTTCTGCGGGAGACATTGGGCACACCTCAGAAAGCAGTGAGGGATGTGGGCTGCCAGTGCCAAAGGATTGCTGGGGCTACCATGTGCCTGCGCACACCTGGAGTCCTCCAGGTTGGGACCTGCGTGATATATGTGTTGCCACGACTCACTGGCTGGCATCAGCAGTGGGGCATCTGCATCCCCTCAGCACCCAGCCTGGGAAAACACAGCTCCCAATGCATCCAGTTCAGGTGTGGACAGCCAGAGGTCCCTGCCTCAGGCAGGTAATGCCATGCACAGCTCCAAACACAGTGGATCTGCCATAGCATCCTGGTACCAACAGGCTCTACCCTGAGTCACCATTTCCTGTTGTCTTGGAATCACAGAATCATTCAGGTTGAAAAGCCCTCTAAGACCATCAAGTCCAACCCCTAACCCAGCACCACCATGTTCTCCACTAACCCATGTCCCCAAGTGCCACAGCCTTTAAATCCCTCCAGGGATGGCAACTCCACCACCATCCTGGGCAGTCTCTGCCTGGCTGGACAATCCTTTTTGTGAAGAAATTTTCCCAAACACCCCATCTAAACCTCCTTTAGTACAACTTGAGGGTTTTTCCTCTAGCCCCATCTGTTGTTATTTGGGAGCAGAGCCCAACTCTCACCTTGCTCCACCCTCCTGTGTTGTAGAGAGTGAGAATGTCCCCCCTGAGCTTCCTTTTCTCCAGGCTGAGCCCCTTTATCTCCCTCAGCTACTCCTCATCAGACTTGTGCTCCAGACCTTTCCACAGCTCCCCTGCCCACCTCTGGACACACTTCAGCCCCTCAATGTCTTTCTTGACTGCTGCTCTGGTCCAGCTGCCACACCATTGCTGGTACAGTCCAGGTGCCCTTGGCCTTGTCCACAGGGGCTCATGTTCACGTCCAGGTCCTTTTCTGTCTGCAGCTTTCCAGCCACTCTGCCCCCAGCCTGTAGCATTCCATGGGGTTGTTGTTACCCAAATGCAGGACCTTGTTGAACCCCACATCACTGGCCTCAGCCCATGGATCTAGCTTGTCCAGATCCCTCTGCAGAGCCTCCTGCCCTCCAGCAGACCAACACTCCCACTCACACTGATGAATCGACTGAAGGTGAGTTTGCACATGACACCTGGAAACTTCGTGCCCCTGCTGGTCCTTTCAGAGTTCCCATCAGAACTGAGATCTCAAATGACTGCAGTGTGTGCTCATCCCATGTGGCCCCATGTGGCCACTGTCCCAGCATCCTCACCTGAAACTGTACCTCGTGTCCTGCAGGCTGAAGAAATACTGTGGCTGGCAGTGGGCAGCGGGGTGGTCCAGGTCACAGTCCCACTTGATGAGAACTCCAATGCTCCCCCCCTGCAAAACACAGTTTTACTCCAGGAGAGGCATGGGATCAGAAATTGGCTGAGTTCCTTACTGTTCAGACATTCCTAGAGCATACATTCCCTTAGCATTTCAGCATCAGTCCTGTCCCCTGCCTCTTGCTCACATCCTTGGGGAATTTTGAGTCATCTTCCATAGTTTTATAAAAAACAAGTACCAGCAGTGCGAGGTCTCCGAAGTTCTCTCCAGCTGCCTCCACCATGTTACGTACACGGAACACAGGACAGGAGGGGTTGAAGACTGGATCGTATGTGCAGCTCTTGAAATAGCTGGGGTCACTGGTTTGTAAAGTGTTGCACCTGAGACAGCAGCGGTAGGGGGACAGAGTGTGGGAGGTCATGGAGCCTGTCTATTGGAACTGAAAAGGGGACCTTCCTGCTGGAGTGGGCCCCCCATTTCTCTCAGTGCGGGGAAGTCACTGCCTCACCTAAAGCCTTAGATGGAGAGAGGATGGAGTAAAACCATCCCAGAGGAATCACACAGAGTTATCATACTTTACAGCATCTGCCATAGCCTTCCCCTCAACCTCCCTGTGTTTATTCTTTCTCCTCCAGCACCCAGCTCCCACCCAGCTCAACACAGTGCTCCAGGGGTGACAGCAGGGACAGTTCAGCTGCCCCACACTGCATCTTCTGCCAGGGTAAGACAGCACAGTCAGCATGCCTGGGGCTGCGAGGCCAGTGCAGCCCTTTACCTGGCTTCTGTGAAACCACTTTGCAAGGACTGAAATGCAAAAATATTAGTCTCACTCCCTGGATGGCCTCGTCCAGCTCTCTGCAGTGCTCTACATGGGCATGACCAGTCCCTCTCTCTGAGGTGTCCCCATCCCATAGCTTCTACAGCTGCACACTCAGGGTGTTCACCTGAACATCCATCCTGCCTGTAACTGCCCAACGTCACCTGTCTTGGGTGGCACATGGCTTCACGTGGCCTCAGGTGCTCAGCCCCATGACAGACAGGCTCAGCGCTGAGGCTGGACCAGGCTCAGGCTGGCTGGGAAGCTGTACTTACTTGGAGAAGTTAAATTTGGTGAAGTGGACAGTGTTTTTTATAAAGAGAGTAAAATTCTCCGCCTCAGCCAGAAGAGGTTTCCTGGAAAACAACCACCAATGAACTCAAGTCTTGCACAGTGGCCAAGGCACAGCCCCATTCCCCAAGCTCCACAGCCTCGTCCGCAATTCCAAAATTTTGGCCACAATGGACAGGTGCAAGAAACACTCTTTGCATAAAGTTCTCTGACCTTAACTGAGCATGAGTCTGATGCCAAAGGTTTCCCTGAACACAGTTGCCCTTGGGCGAGTGTCAGGGTCAGACTCCTGGTTACACAGAGGGAAAAAACCAAAGCTCGCAATACCTGCTGTCCCCTCATCTGTGATTACCTGGGCAGGGTACTGTTCTCCACAGGACACCAGCCATAGATCTCACAGGTGGAATGGGTGGCATTGAACATCACACATTTCCCAGTTTTTATCCCTAAAAATGAGAGAATGTATGACAGGCTGAGAGAGTTGGGGTCCATCAGCCTAGAGAAGAGGAGGCTCTGGGGAGACCTCAGAGCCCCTTCCAGGGCCTAAAGGGGCTCCAAGAGAGCTGGAGAGGGACTTGGTACAACAGTCTGGAATGACAGGACAAGGGGGAATAGCTTCCCACTGCCAGAGGACAGGGTTAGATGGGATATTCTCCCCTGTTAGGGTGGTGAGGTGCTGGCACAGGTTGCCCAGAGAAGCTGTGGCTGCCCCATTTCTGGTCCAAGGCCAGGTTGGATAGAGCTTGGAGCAACCTGGGCTAGTGGAAGGTGTCCCCGCCCATAGCAGGGGAGTGGGACTGGATGAGCTTTAAGTTCCCTTTCAACCCAAACCATTCTAGGATTTTATGTTTATTCAGCAAAACTCCCAGTACCGTTGCCATGAACCACAGGGTTTCCCATGGGACAATCTGCATCTTCTGTGCACATCCCGTCAAGGACAGAGGGGCTCTGGGAGAGACAAGAGACAAGTGCTGTCACTGTGCTGTGCAGCCACCTGAGGCCATGCTGTCACTCACCCCCATTGTTGTGCTGCTGCTCCTGTTTCTCCAAGCACTTCCCAAACAGAGAACAGACCCTGGACAGCCACAGAGAAGAACATTCACCATGTCCAGATCCTGAACAGCCTCCAGCCAGCGAGGAGAGAGGCATGTCTGAGGGACAATCCTTCCCACCTGACTCCATGCTCTTGGGAGCACGTGGCCCCTGCTCCTCAGAGGCAGAGGAAGCCTCCAGAGCTAACTCAGACCTTTCAGCTGGAACTGGGAACCAGCACAGTGGGGTTCAGGAGAGCCTTAATGACTGAGCCCATTAAGCACCTTGTAAAGCACCACAACAAATCCCCTGGAGAAGAGTTTAGTAAGCCCTAAATCCAGCATAACACAAGTTTTTCAAGAAACAGGGAAAGCTTCACCCTCACTCTGGACCCACCTGGTTCCCAGGAGCAGTAAAAAGCTCTTATTCAAACACAGAGAGATGATTACAGGTGGGGGAACACCAGTAACACCTTCTCCAGCTCCCCCAGGCCAAGGCAGGAGTCACCAACCCATGAGAAACCCATGTCCCCAAGACCCAGGGGGAACAGGGGCTCAAATGCAGGCAGGGAACCCCCAGTTATGCAGTCAGAAGAAGTGGGGGTCTGTCTAGGCCTTCCCAGGGCTGCCACAGGACAGCCTTAGTCTCTTTTTAAGTTCCCTTTCAACCCAACATGAGCCGAGAGGAGTAGCACTTTTGGGTTGGGTGGAGAGTCCCTGCCTAGGGGTATGGAGTCATTATGGGATGCAGGAGAACATTTGGGTATTGTACAGGGTGTATAGGGGATGGGTTGTTTAGGGAAGGAAGAGAAGGCACGAAGAGGAGGGAACTAGGTGGTCCAAAAAGGAACAAACATTGGAAAATAGAAGGATAAAAGGATTCAAGGAGTAACTGCATGTACAGTTGCTAAAACAGCTCGCCTTGTGTTTGGTGCTGCTTCTGGCCCCAGGCAAACTGGTCTGCCAGCACCGAATACTTTGGTCATTGAGAACAGTTAGAGAATGTTCAGACTGCTCTAACTTCCTGCAAAGCCAAAAGCTGTCACTGCTAAATCTTCAAAGCTTTCCAAATATGAATGTCACCTACAGCCCCAAAGCCAGGAACTGAGGAGGTCAGCATGGGGTGCAGGCTGGGACAGGCACCCACACACACCCCAGCACTGGAATAGGATCAAATCCTCTGTTCTCTGTGTCCTTGGCTTGCACACTCCAAAACCAGCACCCAGAAATGCCCATGGCTGCCTGTGGGAGCTGTGAAATGCCCTACAGTCCTTGTCTTCCTCCCTGTCAGGACTTCAGGAGTTATCAGCATTTTAAAGGTGGATCATTAGTGCAGTTTTCCCTGACCCAAAACCAGGTTTGCTCCTCCTCTCCCACAGCATCTGGCCACAGCAGAGCTGAAAGGACCATTAGGACAATCAGTGGTTGGCTCACGCACAAGGTGCCAGCAGTGGCTCAGCTTAAAGGACATTTGCTCCCATCCACCAAGCCAGGTCCAGCCTGGGAGAGCTCAGTGGAGGAGGCTGGCCTGACCTGAGCCTTAAAGGGAAGATTTCTCCCAGAGAACATATATCACTAAGTGTTGGCTGGCTGGGAAATCACCTAGATCTTGTGTTTTGTTCCTCCTAAAAACAGGATGCTAAGATGGACATTAGTCCTGCAGCAAGCAGTTATCAAGGAAACATGACACAGGTATCCATGGACTGTGTATCAAAGTGTCTCCTTGTCTGAGGGCAGCAGAAAGCCTGGAATGCTCATACAGTGCCACCATCCAAGGAGCCCAGAGCTGGTGAGGCCCCAAGTATCCCTTGTCCTGGTCACCTCAAGCAGTTCTGGCCAGAGCGTTGTGGATACACACCTTGGCTCCTGCAGGCATGACAGAGCAAGTGCAAATGAGCATGGAAGAGCTATGGAGCAGCGAGAATGAGAGGAATTGGGTTTGTTGGGAATATAAATCCATTTTTCCCTTTTATCTGGTCTTCCTCAGGGTCCCACCGAGAAGCAGGATGGATGGCTCCATCCGCCACATCCTGGGGGCTGGGCTGGGGCAGCCCTGCTCACTCACCTCAGGACAGGTGCCCTGGGCCTGCTGGGCTGTGGCAATGAAATTGGTCACCAGAAAAAGCACATTTTCTCCCTGGGAAGCAAGAAGGCACCATCAGTGGGGGGTGACACCAGGGTGGGTCCAGGAGATACCCAGTGACACTGCCACCGGGGGGAACAGGCACTTATGGCCATGTTTGGGCTTTGGGAGGCCAATGGTACCGGCGGCGTTCCCTTGCCAAGGGGATTGACCTCCTGTGTGCCCCGCCTTGCCCCCGCCCGGGGCCCGGCCGTACCTGCGGGGGCCAGGTGAGATCCGCCGCGTCCCAGAGCCGCCGGCCCGCGGCGCCGGCGGGAGCCGCCCCCTTCACCTTGGTGACCACGGCGACAAGCGGGGCCGCGTCGCGCTCCTGGTACCCCTTCCGCAGCAGCAGCACCCACCTGCGGGGGGGACGCTGAGGGACCCCCGTCCGCCCCCCGAGGGCAGGGGCGCGGGGGTCCCTACCCCAGCAGGAACGCCCGTCCGCCCCCCGAGGGCAGGGGCGCGGGGGTCCCTACCCCAGCAGATAGCCCAGCGCGCTCAGCTGCAGCAGCCGGTGCAGGAGCCCCACCCGCCGGTTCCGCGTCAGCGAGAACTTGGCCGTCTTGTAGTCGAGCAGGGGCCCTAAGGGCGGGCCCGGCATGGCGGCACGGAGGGGGGAAGGCGGACGCGGAGTGGGGACAGAGGCCACAGGGTGTCGGGCTGGCGGACACCGGCGAGGAGCACAGCACCCGGACGGGGGGGAGGCCCCGCCCCGCCCCCGTTGCCATGGCAGCGGCGCGGCCCGGCCGGAGATGGCGGAGTGCGAGCCCGCGGGCCGGGCCGCTGTGAGCCAGCCGGGCCGCTACCTCCGTCACCGTGAGCCCGAACCAGAGCCACACGGGCACTGAATGGGCTGGGTTGGGAGGGACTGTAAAGCCCAGCCAGCCGCACTCCCTGCCACAGGCAGGGACACCTTCCGCTAGACCAGGTTGTGTTTTATAATCACAAGGTCATGGCCGTGCTTCTGTTTAACTGTAAATATTTTTGAAATTAGAATTCCCGCTGACAGAGAGCAGGATTCTGGGAACAATACAGGCTTCAATGTCAAGGTCAGGATTCAGAGCACCTGTAAGCAAACGAAAGGGGTACTTCTGTGTGTGTGCTCACAGACTGCCGGGTAGAAGTGATGCCCGGAGAGGTACCTTGCGGGCCACAACCTTTTCCTTTTCCTCTGCATCATGAATAGTGACAGCAGAGGTATTTTTCATAATTTTTATGGGAAGTTAATCCTTTAGCAACATAAATGAAATGTCTTCAACTGTATCCAGTCTTGGCTTTACTAGCAAAGCTTGAAATTATTTTTGCAGGGGAATCTTGTACTTATGTACACCTTTGTCAGCGTGTGTTTGGGGACTCCCTTTGACTATTTCTTTTCTTGTTGGTCTTAACCTTGTCACTGCATAGTGCTCTTTTCCTTTGGCTCCTGACTTTAAACAGCTGTTATTTAATTCCACACCCCTGTGCTCATAGCACTCCTGTGATGCTGTGTGAGAAGAAACTCAGTTACTGCTCCCTGGGCCTTTATCAGCAGTGGTATCACCAGGCTCACTTGTGCTGTGCTGAACTCCCCATCCTTTTGTTTGGACTCTCCACTTGAGCAGAACATGCCTGGGGAGGTCATGGCTCATCCCTCATCTTTCAACCTTCAGGCTTCTCTCCTTTTTGGACCTTCTTGTCATAGACTTCACCTTCTCCATCTACAGCTGTCTTTGGGCAATCCCAGCCGTGTGTATCTCCAGCAGGAAGATTCACAAATCTCCCTACTCCTGGTCTCACCCTGTAGCTGCGCTCCAAATCCCTCTGCTTCCAGCACTGTCTGTGATGGGCACACACTCAGAAAGGCAGATACTGCATTTTTTCTTTCCCATGCCACATCCCATGCTGTCTGCCAGATCCACGTTCTCCCTGGTTTGTGTCTTTCATGCAAAATTCAACATCGCTCCATCCACTGCTTTACAACCCTAATCCTCCTGCATCTCACTCGCTATAGCCTCCTCCTTGAACATCCTCCATTTCTTCAGTGGGCTTCTCTGGCTCACAAGAAAGAAAACAACCCTAATCTTCATCACTTCTGGCCATCAGCTGTTAGTGTCCTTCCCAGTTCCATTCTGCTTTTTCTTCCTCATGTTTACCTTTGGAGGCTGCAGTGGCTGCTTGTCTCCGCTCCTGTCCTCCTCACCTCCTGTTCCTTTCACAGTCCAACAGTTCTCCCAAGTCTAGTATTCGAGCCTGGCAATGGTTTCCTTTTCTTCCGTGCTGGTTGAACCCTCATTTCTTTCCTGCCCCATTGGAAACTTGCAGAACACTTGCTGAGAAAACCTATTCTGATTTTCCAGGGGCTCTGGGAAGGGTTAAAGAGAGCAGAGCTGGCTGCTCTGCCAGCAGGGAGACTGTGGGAGCTACCTGGTGCTCATGTCAGCTTTCAGGCTCCGTTAGGCTGCAGCAGGAGCTGGGCAGCCACAGCTGCATGCAGGAGCAGCAGCCCCCAGCTTTGTCATGGTGATTGGATTTTCAGTCTTTGCTATGTTGGCAACCTGAGGGGTCAAAGAACACAGATGATTCACTGGCAGCTTCTGCTTTGTGTTTGTGGTAAATGAGGTAGAAAAATAAATAATATGTTGTAGTTTTAATTGCTTAGAGGTGATAGAGACAGTTGCAGAGAAATACTTGAACTAACATAATCTTCCTTCTAACTCTGAAACTTAATCCTCTTAACTCTTAAACTGTTTGGTTTCATGTATTTTTTCTTTGGGAAAATTTTTTGGAATGGCAATAGCAGAAGACACTGGATTAAAGCAACTTAAAATCAACTGGAACTATTTCCATAGTCAAAGGCAGCTGCCTTGGCCAAAGGCTTGGAGGTGGGAATTGTTTTCACTCCTGTTTTTAAACTATGAGAGCTCACATGAAGCTTATCTGTTTAAACAAATGGGAATGCCATGATATGCTGTTGGCCTTGAGCCTGCGCCTGTCCAAGAGCCATCTATGATCCAGGATCATACAGACCTTGGAACTAAGAGAGAAAAATCATCCAGTGTATTGACATATTGTATTTCTCTGTTTCTAGTTTTTCTCTTTTTTAGAGTCAAAATTACTATAATGAATGTTTTGAATGGTTTGATGACTGATATATGAATACAGGAATTGTTTTGTAGTCTATATACAGTTCCTATTCTACTAAAATTTTACTCATTAAAATAAGAAACAGTTTTTCCAGCCTCTCAGGCTGGTGGTTACTGGTAAGTTGGCAGTGCTGGGTTAATGACTGGACTCAATCTTAGAGGTGTTTTCCAACCTAAAAGATTCTGCGATTCTGTAAGGTTTATCTTCTTTATTTGAAAGTAATGCTATGATTTACCTAGTGAAGTCTATCCTATAAATGTGCAACTCATTTTACAGTTATATATCCAATAAATCAAGCCTGTACCTTGGACTCACACCTGTCTGTCCACACCATTTGGAGGGGTCTCTTGCGTGTTGTAAGGTCTGTAAATCTGGGCTGTCTCTGGAAATGTCAGAATCATCCTGACACCCTCTCATGTCCAGATGAAAACTGCATGTATTGAACATAGAAGCTTTACAGGCCTTGATTTAAATCAGTGTAAGTACTTATATTTTAAAATACTTGCTCACCATTTATTGCTTCTGTTATGTCCTTTGCCCCTAGCCCTTCCTGTGCTGTCCAAAGAAGAGATGCAAATTAAAATCCTATGAAAAAATACACCAGTACACCCCAAGTCTGTCCATATTCACCAGCTGGAGAAGATCCACTTGGCTCTGCCTTGACACACATGGATTCATTAGTCACTGAAGTCAGAGCTGGGTGGCTTTAGGCTCAATAAACCTCTCAACCTACCATTTAAGAACCTAAAAACACCAGGTGAGCCAGGTTTTACAGGGCAATGTCACTGGATGTTAAGCATCCAGTTCTCCTGTGGGTTTGATGAGGTTAGGAGGTGGCTGAGGGAAAAGGAGTGCATGCCTGCTCTGTGCACAGGAGGGATCTGCCCTCCGTGAGGGCTGCTGGAAGAAGTGGGAGCAGGCAGCTGGAGCAGGTTTGGGGGGGGTGGGGTTGGAGGGATTTGATGTGCTTTGGAGCTGCTGCAAAAGGTTGTGAGGAATTAACATGGAGAGTTACACCGAGAACTGTAGTTCTATTATACCAGTTATTCCCAATTTACCTGGTGATCTCCCCAGCTGGAATCTCGGTTCCTCTTTCCGCAAACTCAGTTGTGTTCTCTTTAAGTTGGGAACTAATCTTAGAATAACTCACCAGAATATTTTTTGAGTTCCCTGTTTATGAGGGACTCAATGGTTCCAATATTGAGCCTTTTTTTTTTGTCCAAGTGTCAAGTCTATATTTTTCCTTTTTATTTTTTTTACGTAAATTGCCAGGTAGCAGTTGGATGCCTCTTGAAGGTGCTATAGCACACCAGCACTGCTGCCTCTTTCCAGGCTCCTCTCTCCATTAAAGCACAGAGGTTACACGAATCCGTATTGATTGCCATAAATGGTATTTTTTCCCTGAATTCTTGAGAAGCTCTCACTTTGCTCAGTGGCCATTCGAGGCCTCGACTATCCTTGCTGCCCATCACCTCAGAAGGATCTGCCAGCTTGTTTTGCTGCAGCACTCTGGGACTGCTCCAGCTGCCTGTTTCTGGAAAATGAGCATTATTACTCCAGGGAAGCTCACTGCCTGATTCCACGTGAAACTCCTCTGCTGTAAGTTACATAGGTGACCATGAAGTTTTAGCTGTAGAAGCTACTAACAAGTGCGTTTGAAGTCAGGGCTGGGCAGTGATCCTGCAGTGTGGCTCCAGCTGCTCCACACACAGAGAAAAGTGATTTTTTGTGCCTTCCAAGCATTTTTCTAGAGGACTTTTATGTCCTTTAGGATATCAAGCATGCTGCCATGACCAGAGGTGCCTTGGCTCTTGTCCCAGCAAGGATTGAAACCCACAGTGCTGCCTTAAAATGCTTCCAGTCTAGCAAGGGAAGCACAGGAGCATGAGAAATCAGCCATCCTGGCTGCAGAGGAACTACTCGCTGCAGCCCCTTCCCTCTGATGGATGACTGATGTTTCATAACCTCAGGCCAAGCTGTCATTGCCTCAGGAAGTGTTTTTGGTCTCTTGCCTAAATCTCCCTCATGACAGTTTCAGTCCGTTGCTTCATGCCATGTCTCCTGTGCACACGGGGAAGATTTGTTCTCCTTTTATAGAATCTGTAAGGTTGGAAAAGACCTCTAAGATCCCCGAGCCCAGTGTCTGCAGTTTTGTGTCTGCGTGGTGTGTTACGTGTGGGGAAATGGGCTTTTCCTTCTTTGCTCCCAAAGTGAATGCAGCAGAGGCATCTGCTGTTGGAACCGAGTCTCTGCCACTGGGATGGGCCCACACATTCCTGCTCCTTAGAAAGTATGGTGAGACAGGGAAGAGCCATGGCCCCAGAGCAGCCTGGCTGCAGGGACTGCTGAGACACAGCATAAAAACTCCTGGAATGATTTGTGAACCCGTGTGCTTGAGCCACCTGTGCATCGTGGAGGGATGAGTGGAGAACAAGACCATCTTGGTCTGTGCCATCTTGTAATGCCCTGCCGTTCCCCGGCTGCCGGTAGGAGCAGATACACCGCTGCTGGTAGTGTGATGCTTACCTCATCCCAAGGCCCTGTCTGCAGGAGGAGGAGGAGGGGAGAATGGCAGGGATAATGAGAGGATTACTTACAGCCAGCCTCACCGAGCCTGCAGCTCGTCAGTGCTGCTTTCAGAGCCGAGGGAAGCAGGGGATAGTTTAGGAATGCGAGGCAGGGAAGTGGTTTAATTAGGACATGGAGCTGCTCTGTTCTGAGTGCCAGCCCACCACTCCCTTCCAGTGCTCCGGGCTCCCCTTTTCCTCCCTCCAGCACGGCCAGGGCTCAGCTATGCAAGTGCATCAGTGACTGCTTATTCCCCTGCGACTCCTGTTCCCCTGTGCTTCCCCATGCAAGGGGCCAGGGACCCCTGTGGGTCCCCCTGCCCAGTGATCCCTGTAAGATCTCCCACAGCCCAGTGGTCCTTGCAGCTCCCACGGCTCCCATCCCCGGGGCTGTGTGGGCAGCAGCAGTGATCCTGTGTCCTGAAGCCTCCGAAATCATCATGAGCTCAGTCCTTATGCCCATCCCTGGAGCATCCCTGAGTTGCACTCAGGGATGAGGCTGAGGGCCACAGGCTCAGTCACTCACTGCCATTTAAAGGGGGCGGGTGGCAGCCCCCGCATCGATTTTTCTCTCTAGTACAAATTCCATTTTATTACCCTCTGGATTCACATTTCTCCTTGTCCCCTGGCACCTGCCTTATGGGAAATCTCCTCTCAGGTCACAAAAAACCGGCATTGCCCTGGTAGCTACTCTCCCAGCCTTCTCAGACCAGCAGCTTCACTAGCAAGGCTCAGCCATCCCCAGCTGCTGCCTACCCACTCCCACGCTGTCCATGAGGATTATCATCCAGGGCTCACGTTAACCCTCTTAGCCCAGCTGGAACACGTGTGTCAGAGCTGCTCCTGCCCCATGGCCCCTAAAGCCCTTCCCAGTTCCCAGAGCCCCAGCACCAGTCACTCCAGCACTGGCCCACATACTTCCCTGCAGCTCTGGAATTAGATTGATTTCCTGCAGCCTGATTACACCATTGCTCAGAAAATAGGACTTTATTTATATTTTAAAGCTAATTTGGAGAAAGGTACTGCGCTGGAAAACAGGTGTATGATCAGCCACAGGGAAGCAGCTTGAAATGGAGTTCTGGGAGCTGCACATGGGGATGGTTTGGTTTTAAATCTTTGGAATTGGAGGTACAACTTGGGGAGGTGATGTTTTCTCTCACAGTGACAGCCTACCATCTTAAAGACATGCTGATGCTGTCTAGTTTGGATTTATTTTTTTTTCCCTGCTGATACAATTTTCAGGAACAAATCCCTGTGGGAGAACTGCTGGGGTGCCAGTGGCTGCTGCCACCCCCCTTTTTTACTGTGTGCATTAATGAGTAGTTAATTAAAAATCGATTTGTACACATTTTGTGCAGGGCATGTTACTGCAGTAGGATGGTATGTGACACATAAACCAACCAATTTTGTAAAACTGTTTAAAAAACCACAACCTGCAAGTGTGCTCAAAAGGCCCCACTGGCCTCCCAGGCACCTGGGAATTACGCTTCAATCCTTTAATTCCCTGCCAGTCCCCTGTCCCCACTCTGGCTTTGTGTGCTGTGGCCTAACAGTGATTTCTGTGCATTTTTACAAATGAATGATTTCAAATAGATTAAATATTGATGGTTAAAAGGCTCATTCAACAACTCTCTGATCTTTGCCAGCTTAAAAGGCTGACTGAGACCCCCAGCTGGCAGAGTCCAGCCCTGGCGATGTGATTGCCATTGACTCCTCCACAGAGGAAGATTAAAGTGTTGTGATCCTCAGCCCATCCTGCTCTGTGAGAACCTTCCTGCCCTTCCCCAGCCCCGTGCCAGGCTCCCTTCTCCTGTTGTATTCCTGTGGTTCTTCCTACTCGCCTTTATCCAGCTGACAGTGGACTTATTGCTGAGATTAAAATCCAAATTTCTAAGGAGGGTTCAGCCTCTGCCTCCCCAGGTGTCTGTTGAACACTTGCTTTTTTAATGAAGGACTTTGTTATCTCAGGAAAGAAACTTTTCTAGAGAAGAGCAGTGGTGGGGATGGGGGTATGTGTAGGTTATCCACTAATTCTTATTAATTGCACAAGTTGTCCCATCCCTTAAGTTGGCTCATAACCCTGGGAAGCTTTAGTTACCCTGTCCTGCTGCTGCTCAGCATCGTCCTTGCTGCCCACAGGGGAGTCAGGCCCATCTGGGTATCAGTGTATTTGTGTACTGTAATGTTCAAGTTCCAGCTATCCCAGCCCTGTGGGGTCCCGGTTCCTGTGGTCTGGCTGTAGCCTGTCCTTGTGACTGGAACCCCCGTGGCAGCAGAGTGGCAGTGGGCAGCACCACCCTCCCTTTCCCCACACTTTTAGGGGGCTTTCCTGAGCATCGGCTGGGGATCAGCTTCCTACTTGGAGTCTTGGGGACACACAGAGCACAACCAGCCAGAGCCATTGCAAAACCAGTGTTTATGAGGGTGACCGAGTGAGCCCGTGGCTCACAAGCCACGACACAGAGGTGCCAAGCAGGGCCACAGCACAGTGGGCCTGTGCTGCTCTGGTGGCGGCAGCGCGAGGGCGAGGCGGGACATGAAGCAGCACTGGCAGACAGAGGGGTTCACCAGGGGCCAGCATATCCTACTGAGAATCCCCACAGCCTCTCTAGGCTCTACCAGGGACTGGGCAGTGAAAAGCAATGGACCAACCTGCCCACAATCCTTGCCTCCTCACAGGATGCAGAGGATGAGAATGGAGCAAGGTGTCCATGATGCAAGGCCTAGCAGCTCAGCAACCTCGTGCTCCACTTACTTCCAAAACATGCTGAAACTCCCTTTTCTTCTACTTTAGCCTGCCCATGGGCAAATTAGCCAGAATACGGGGATGATTGCTGGGGAGCAGGCAACACTGAAAAGCACCTGCTGAGCCCGTCCCAAGCCCCAGAGAGCCTGGGAGGGGCATCACAGGGGGCTGGGCCTCTCGTGGTAGGGCAGGTGGTGCTGCAGGGGCACAGCAGAAGCGGGGAGCCGGCTCCAGGCAGATCAGGGATGCTGCTGGGGACCTCCAGGGACAAGGCAACACATCTGGGATCCTGAGCATCCACAGCCCGCTTGGGGCTGGGGCAGGAGCCTGGCTATGGCATTATGTTCCAGTGGGCATGGCCCCCAGCTCCCCTCGAAACAGGCAATTCCAGCAGCTGGGAAGATGCAGTTGAGCTGCTGCTGTGCCAGCCTCCACTGGCTTTCCTGGGCCACCCACTCTGGCCACGTCCCTTCTCCACCTCCTCTACCACTGGCCCCCTCAGTCCCAACCTTTGAGGAGAGCAGCCCTGGGGATGGGGATGGCGGGGATGGGGATGGCAGGGATGGCCCCTGCTTCATTCCAAAGGGACTCTGAGGGAGGCAGAGGAGCTCCACAGGAGGAAAGGGGGCTGCAGTCAGAGCTGCAGACAGGATGAGAGCCAGGTTAGGCAGCGCTGGGATGCCTGTCCCAGTCCCCAGGGAACCTCTGCAGCCCTGGCTGCGTGGACGTGCCAGCGGACAGGAGGTGTGCTGCACAGTGCCAGGGTGCACTTGCAAAGAGGTGACAAGGACACGGCTCCTCGTGAGTAGGGCAGGCACTGGGCTGAGACCCAGTTCCTGAGTGCAGGGGATGGGGAGGGAGGGAACCAGCCCCTCCATGCTCTGTGGGGAGCATGTGGTAAGGGCGAGCATCCTCATCCTCTCCAGATGGAGCCCCAGGAGGAGGGGGATGGGTCTCTGGCCTCACTGTGGGAGGGGGTTCCGATGCTCCCCTCACCAGGTGCCCCCATCCCCTGGGGTGTCATCTCTTGCAGTCATCGGTGTTGGTGTCTGGGAGCCCAGTGGCGGGCTGGGAGCTGGGCTGGACTGCCTGCACCCTCTCCTCCAGGCTGCCACTGGGGAACACCACATAGCGGGCGCTGAGGCGCTGGGGCTGCAGCTCCCGCAGGTTCTCCTTGCTGTGCCAGATGCCGTAGCCGAAGTAGACGAGCAGGCCTGCAGGGGGGACAGGAACAGCAGCGGCTCCAGCACAGCCTGGCCACTGGCACAGTCCTGGCTGGCATCCCAGCGGCTGGAATACTCACCTAAGAGCAGCCACACTGCGAAGCGGAGCCACGTCATGTAGCTGAGCTTCAGCATCAGATAGATGTTAAGGATGATGCTCAGAGCCGGGGAGAGGGGCACCAGCGGGATCTGTGGGAGAAAATGAGCCAGTGGGGCTAAGACCTGCAAGACCACATTTCTCATCCTTAAAATCATAAAGACAAAAGGCAGCACTGGCAAATGTGGGAGACAAAGGGACTGTCACCCTAGAATTTTTAGAAGTGGCACTTTTTTTTAAGGTAAAAAGGCAGGCAAAAGGAACAGGGGAGCCAGAAGCTGGGAGCCAGGCTGACAGGGTCGGCACAGGCATCATCATGAGAACCAAACTCCTGGTGTGATCCAGAACCAATGTGATCCTTGCTGGAGGAGCCAGGGCAGGGGTATAGCAGGGAGGTGGTGTCACCACTGGTGTTACCATCCACATGGCTGCACTGACCACATCGGGGCTCAGATGGGCTGAAAATAGGAGACAGTGGCACGGAAGGCACAGAAGAGGTTTGGAGGCTGAAGAGGAGCTCCATCACATAGCTGAAGAGCAGCCAAAGTAAGGAGCTGGGACAAGCAGGAGGGGAGCAGAGGGGTTGTGGGGGTGCAGAGGAGGGAACCAACGGTGGGCAGGAGTCATCCCGTGGGATGGACAAGAGCTGCTGGCGATGTCTTCTCCTGGGGACCAGTGACCACACAGAGTAACAATGCAGGCTGTGCCTGGGGCCCCTGGAGGCCCATCAGAGCTGCTCCAACCACCCCAGCCCCTGCAGAAGGACTGTCCTTGCCTGGGCCCCAAGCCTACCTGGAAGGTCTGGGTGCTGTGCTGCTGCTCGTGTGCCCAGATGAGGAGGAGGCTGAGCAGAAAACCCAGGCTGAAGAGGACCAGCAGCAGGGAGAAGCTCCAGGTGGGCAAGTGGAGGTGGGTGTTGCCAAAGACCAAGATGGAGCAGAGGCAGATGGCAGACACCATCAGGGTCACCACGGCCACTGTGACCACCTCACCTGGGTAGAAGTCACTGAGGAACTCCAGGTAGGGCTCAAATGCTGCCTTCAGCTGCCCTGGCTCCCGCTGCCGTTTGTTCTTGTCCCTGTCCACCAGTTGCAGCTTGTCAGAGAAGGACTCGTATTCCTTCAGCTCACCACTGGATGGACCCTCGTGGGGCTCGGGGTTGGGCCGGTCACCAGCCGCCAGTGCGGGGACATCCACCTTCTGCTGCTGGAAGCGCAGGACGATGATGCTCGCAGCCACAAAGGTGTAGGCCAGCAGTGTGCCAATGGACAGGAACTGCACCAGGGCCTCCAGGTCAAAGACGAGGGCAAGCAGAGCCATGAGCAGCCCGAAGACCACAATGCCAACGACGGGCACCTGTGTGCGGGGGTGCACTCGGGAGAAGATCTGAAAGAAGAGCCCATCCTCAGCCATGGCGTAGACGATGCGCGGCAGGGAGAAGAGGTTGCTCAACAGAACCGTGTTCATTGCTGAGGGACAGGCAGAAGAAGGAAGACCCCATCAGACCCAAACCCAAACTGGGGGATGTTCCCAGCCCCTATAGTAAGTGGGGCAGGCAGCTCCCCACCACCACTGCCTGTACTCACCGCAGATGGAGCCAGCAGCCACCAGAAACCCTGCCCAGGCATAGCCCCTCCTGTAGAACGCATCAGCCAGGGCAGAGTCGGGGTCCAGCGAGTGCCAGGGCACCATCAGTGTCAGCACAACTGACACCAGGATGTAGGCGCCGGTGGCCAGTCCCAAGGAGAAAGCGATGGCCCTGGGGACAGCCCTCTGCGGGTTCCTGGCCTCTTCACTGGAGGCTGCGATGACATCGAAGCCCACAAAGGCGTAGAAGCAGGTGGCTGTGCCAGCCATGATACCCGACAGCCCATATGGGGCGAAGCCTCCCTCCTGGGTGCTCCAGTTCTTGGGCTGTGCAAGGACAAAGCCCATTATGAGGATGAAGAGGATAACACCCATGCTGATAGCCGAGAAGACATGGTTGAGCCAGGAGGACACTTTGGCCCCAAAGGAGATGAAGGCAGTGGCTACCAGCAGGATGGCAGCTGCCAGGAAGTCTGGGTAGCGGGCCAGGAATGGCACCTGCCAGGCACCCACATGGGTCTCAGTGAAGTTCTTTATCTTGTGGTTGAAGATCGAGTCCAGATAGCCACTCCAGGCCCTGGCCACCGCGGCCCCCCCGATCATGTACTCCAGCAGCACGTTCCAGCCGATAAGGAAGGCCCAGATCTCACCCACAGACACGTAGGTGAACATGTAGGCAGAGCCTGTCTTGGGCACACGGGCTCCAAACTCTGCGTAGCAGAGAGCAGCCAGCAGTGAGGCAAAGCCAGCGATGATGAAGGAGACAATGACGGCGGGGCCAGCGATCTCCTTGGCCACGGTGCCTGTGAGGACATACAGCCCGGAGCCCACCATGCCCCCGATGCCCAGCAGCGTCAAGTCGATGGTAGAAAGGCATCTGTTGAAGGATGTCTCCATCATGTCATCCTCCAGGGTCTTCACTCGGTTGAGTTTCTGGCAGAAGCGGGTCAGGTCGGTGGAGCGGGGCAGCCATCTTGCCATCCTGGAGGCAGCAGGCCCTGCCTTTGGCAGAGTGAGAGGTCCTCAGTAGTGAGACCCTGCCTGGAGACCTGGCAGAGGGGCAGGAAGGGGTGAGCATCCCCTTGGAAGGGAGGTATCAGGTTCTGGGGACAGGATAGAAGAGCCACTGAGCACGTTCCTGGGGTCCCTCACACCTCAGCCAGTGTGGGCCTCAGCATGGAGCACATCCTCCTACAGGGTGGTGGCATAGGACAGGGACCTGTGCCTGTGTTCAAGATGGGAGGGAAACCACACCACTCTGTGGTGGCAGCATCTCCCAGTTAAAGCCCAAACCCCTTCATCAGGGGCCCTGATGAAGGTTTCCTTGCTGCTTCCCCTCCACCTTATCCAATATCTACCTGACATTCACCCTGGTGTGCCGGTAACCCATCAAGGGGGCATGTAGAGTCTCCCTCCTCCCAGCATCACTCTGATTCCCCAGTGAAAGCCCAGGCAGGCTGCAGGGGCTGCAGCAGGAAGTCTAGAGCAGCTCCAGTGAGGATGTGGGAGTCACCTGCCAGACCAGGAAACAGCCAGCAGCGGGGACCAGCCAGGCTGGCAGCTGCCACCGTGACAATTGGAGGACGCAGCTCTGGGGACCCTAAGGTGCCGCTTCCTGGCTGCTCCGCAGGGCAGTCGGTGACTTTGGGGATGCTCTCCCCTCCCAGCTGCCCTCTCCTGCATGCCAGGAGATGTGTTCCCCTGCATACCCAAGCCACAGGTCCTGCTTGGAGGGCTGGTGCAGCCCCACTCCATAGGTCCACCTGTTCCAGAGGCCAGAAGGTCCCAGAAAGGCCAATGGGAGATGACGGAATGACACTGGCCCATAAGGACAACAGGCACAATTCCTACTGGCTGAGACCTCCCAGCCCTGCTGAGACTCCCCATCCCTCTACACCTGGGTCCCAGCGACTGGAGGGGTTGGCAGTACTGGGGTCCCCAATCCCGACCCACCCAACAGGCGCAGCACACCCACTGGGCAACGGAGCATCCCCGGGGTTCGGGGGGTGGTCGCGCGTGGGAATCCTCGGGTTGGGGGTGATCACGGGTGGGGGACCCCCGGACAGAGAAGGAGGGGGTGTGTGGGGGTCCGGATTCATCCCGGGCGGGGAGAGGCGATAGTATCGCCCCTGCTCAGCCCCGCGGCGATGCCGGTCCCGGGCGGCGCCGAGCCCCGCTCCCGGCCGCGCTCCCACGGGACGCTCCCCACGGTCCCGA
>VXAY01007227.1:46311-56383 GCA_013399855.1 Oxyruncus cristatus | reverse complement strand
CCGCCGCCGCCCGGCTCCGCCTCCCCGGGCCGGCGGAAGGGCGGGGGCCGGGCGGGGCGGGGGAGCCCCCCGGGCCGCGACAGCTCCGTGGGCAGTTCTGGCCCCACCCCCGGAGGTGTCTCCCCTGCACCGGGGAGCAGAGGTTGGGGGCATCGGCGCTGCACCCCCAGGCCCAGGGAGGGCTTGACACAGGGGGTCCCCACGGCGCCGGGGTGGGCATTCCCACGGGGCTGTGTGCGGGGCCGGAGCCACGCGGAAACGGGGCACAGGGTGGTTACGGAGATGCTCCGAGGGCTGGAGCCCCTCTGCTCTGGAGACAGGCTGGGAGAGCTGGGGGTGTTCACCTGGAGAACAGAAGGCTCCCGGGAGACCTGAGAGCCCCTTCCAGGGCCTAAAGGGGCTCCAGGAGAGCTGGAGAAGGACTTGGGACAAGGGATGGAGGGACAGGACAAAAGGGAGAATGGCTTCAAATGGACAGAGGGCAGGATTAGATTAGACCTTAGAAATGTGATGATGGCTTCACCATCGTCACACTAACCCTAATCCTAACCCTAGGGTAAGGGTTAGTGGGACAGTGGTGAAGCCCTGCCACAGGTTGCCCAGGGAAGCTCTGGCTGCTGCATTCCTGGAAATGTTCAAGGCCAGGTTGGCTGGGGCTTGGAGCAACTGGTGCAGTGAAAGGCTCGAGTGAGATGAGCTTTGAGATCCCTTCCAATCCAAACCCTTCCAGGATTCTGTGATGGAGCAATTATCCTAAATCTCCTCTGCTGGATAGAGTTCTGGATGGAGCAAAGGGCTGAGATCCTGCTCCTCTGCTTCTACTTGCTCTGCTCTGGAGCTGCTGCCCAGAGGACTGGCCTGTCCCTCCATGCTCAGGTGTTTGTCATGGAGAAGCAGATGTGGTATGGGGGAAGTGGCTGGAGGGGCAGCAGTGGAAGCAAAGCTCCTGAACAGGCCCATCCAGCTCACAGTCCTGCTGCCCAGCCAGTGCGTGGGCAAGAGCACAAAACCTGAGCAAAAGCTTGTGTGCTCCCACCTGGCTCTGTAGTGAAGGGGAATCACCTCTCTCCATCTCTAACTCAAAAGGTGTTTCTTTCCAGAAGTGCTTCACCTCCACTTGAACCAACACAAATCTTTAGCCTCTCCAGCCCCCCAGGGCAAGGAGTTTCCCAAGCAGTTACCTGTCCCACCCAAACCTGCCTGTTACAGGTGTCCTGCAATGCTCCCACTCCTGTATTTGTAGAGAGTGCAGTCCCTCTCCATGTTTGATATATAGTCTCTACCCTGTCTGCTCTTGGGCCCCTTGTCAAGGATAAAGAAGTCCAGCTCAGCTGGAAGGTGTTCCAGACCCCTGGAACCTGTCCCCAGGGCCTTTGCAGAGCCTGTTCTTGGGGTGCCCTTCTTGGGGTGAAGGGATTTGCTTTTGAGTGCTTCACAGCAGGAAAATGTTTTCATTTTCTTCTCTGATCCCCTCCCTATGTCTCATCTGATTTTTCTGATGGTGTCTGAGCACTAAAGCTGACGTTTCCATGGACCCAGCAGTCACCCAGCAGTCACCACCCCAAATGTCACTGCGGACAACTTAGAGCCCACTGTGCAACACTAAGGGCTCCCAGCTGAACACATTCACTCTTATCCACGCTGAACTGACCTTCTTACATGTAAGGGACCTTGCAATCCTCCTCATCAGCCCAAAGTATAGGAAAATGAAGCAGAAAACAGGACTCGTCCTTTCCTGCCACACCTCACTCCCCTTCCCCCAGCTCCTGGGTGAACACACAGCTGGCATTGAGCCACACCTCTCCAGTCAGTCACCTTGTACTGAACGGGGAACTCAAATCCTCTGGTTCATCCCCTTGCCACGTCACTTCTGGCACACATGGAGCCCTGGGCAGGAACTTAAGGTCCAGCTCTGTGGATGGCCGAATCCAGCAAAGGTGCCCCCAAAAACATGTTCCTGGGGCACCGGCCAAGAGCTTGGGGGCTGCACAGGTCACTGAACCAAGGAGCTGAGAAAGCTGAAGCCCTGTAATCCTTGGCAGCACTTCCAGCCCCTTCAGGATCGCTGTCACCAGGTCTTACCCCAGTGTCACTGGCAGTGCCACAGCTGTGCAATGGGATGGTGTCACCCTCTGCTGACACAACAGCACTTGCTTGGAAATAATCTGTATTCTCCACGTCGTACTGCCCAGCTTCGGGGAACTGAGCAAGTGTTCATCTGCTGAAACCCTGCTGACCTGATCACGAGCCATCCCAGGTGCCTTACTCCCTTAGGCTAACGCTTCCCAACAGTTACCACGACTGATCCCCTCTGCAGCTCTCTACCTCGGCAGAAAGCCCTTCTGAAATGCAACCTGACCACAGGCATGGAAAATTTCAGCTTGGATCCGATCAGCTGCCTGGCAGAGCCATCTGCAGCCAGATGGTGGAAGCAGGAAGCCCGAGAGCTGCTGTTGTCATGGCAGTGCTGGAACAGCCGCTGTGATCCCCAGCACTGGCTGCCCCCCAAGAGATGGCAGCGACCAGAATCCCGGAACAACGTGGGCTCCAGTCCTCTCCCCAAAGGGCAGTGCAGTGGGGCTGAACCGACCGGCAATAACCCCAATCCAAGCTTCTCCAGCCACACCATCGCTCTGCTGCTGCTTCAGCGATTCCAGAGCACTCGTGTCGAGGAAGGGGGGGGAACTTCTGGGAGGCAGCATGACCCCCAGCATCTGGGCATCCTTTCCTGTGATAGAACCCATCATTCATCCCTGCCTTCCTTATCCTCACCTTGGGAAGCAACTTCCTTGCTAATAGCTCTGGCCACGAGTCTGCCGACTTCACCTGGTCAAGTACCAGTGAGTACCATATATTCCCACAGGAGGACGAAGGTGTCTCCAGAAGAGAATATTGCCCACCTTGCCCATCACCATTTCAGAAGTGGAGTGCAGGTCTCATATCAGCCCACTTTCCAGCTCAGAATTTTCATCCAGGAGGTGGAGACCCCATACAAGCTGTGGGTGTTGTCTCCAGTTGCTGAACCATGGTAGCACCATCCCCACGGGGGAGGGAACGCCCGCCCATAATGGAAATGAGAAGAGGTCTCAGTCCTGAATTTCCAAAAGCCTCATTGATCCTTGCAGCTCAGATCTTTCATGTGTTTGTCTCCTTCACCACCAGCTCCCCCCACAAGTTCTTCCAACACTCTGAAAGGTCTCAGAAACACTCCAGGTTCCTTCCCCACTTCCATCTAGCACACCATGAGCCCCATACACCTCACTGGGGACGGGACAAACCTAACCATAACCACTGGCATTCAGAAAGCTGCAGCCCCAGAAGGCAGGGCAGAGCATTTTATTTCTCTTCATTTGGAAATTGGTCTCCAGCCTTCTCTGCTCTCTGAGTCAGTGGGAACACTAACATTAGTCCAGTAACGCTGGGTGAGGCCTGAAATCCTCCTTTAATACAGATGATATTGGTAGCTGCCTGGAGGAGGCTCAGTGAAGGGTCTGCCTGTCTAAGAGGCTGTTTCTCCTTCAAACACACACAGAAGAATCTTCTGGTAGATAAACCTTGGAACTGTTTTTCTCCCCAAGTTTTATTCATTGAAGCACAAGGCCACTGCCATGCGGCGGGTCTGGATTTGCCTCGGGTGGTCCAGCCTTGGCTCAGTAACGGCCTCAGCAACACTGCAGGATGTTCGTGGCAGGTGAACATGTTCCATCAGCTCCCAGCTGAGCCAGATGCAACTGACACCTTGCTCTGATGACCAGAGAGGCAGCCTGAAGCTCCCAACCCCCCTGTGCTGGGCTCTGCTCACCCCAGCTCTAATCTAAGCACCCCAGTGAGTTCTTCTATACCCACAGCCTCTTCCTGACATGATACAAAGCATGGACAGTTTGTCCTTTAGAGGGAAGTCAGAGAAAAAACTCTGGAAAGTGAATAGTAGATTTACTCCTTCAGGAAAAAGCTTTCTCGGCCTCAGCTTCCTTCTGCTGCAACTTCCGAATCAGCTCCAGCAAATTCATCTGTAGAGTCAGCTCCTGCAAAGGGAAAGAGACATTTCTACAAGATGATCCCATTCCCTACTACAGAAAGCAGAAAAGACTGGCTTATACTAGCCCCTCAAGAGCTACACATTTTAAGGGAACAAAAAAAAAAACAACCAGGCAAATAGAAACCAAAGGCTTCATTGTGTTTAAGCATTTCTCTAAAATACAGAGCAGTAACATCTTAGCAGATCTGCTGCAAACTGTGGTTGTCTTAGGAATCCTGGGGCTTTCGGATTCCTTAAGGATTCAGAAATGCTTTCTTCTTGACCGTGATAAATGTGTAAGAGCCAGGAGGGCTGGCCAGTTCTGCAGGCTGTGTAAGGGCAGTAGCATCCCCTTGCACCCGCACAGCCACACGCCCCAGAGGATGTTCTCCAAGTTTGTCCCCTCCTCCTTCAGCAGCATCTCCAACTCTCTGACTCTTTCCCAGCACAGAAGGGCAGGAAGAGGAGGGATCACTTTGGGTACCCCTTAAGTGGGGTCCAAGCCAAGTGCAACACGTGACTGTGCTGGTGCACAAAATTCCTTGCAGGCATTTCATTCTCCATCAAAAACTCCCTTTTCCACGACTGCAATCAAGTGGAGACACCGTCTCCTGCAGACACCACCAGCAGCTTATGGTTTCTTTACCATTTGCTCCTTCTCAGTTATGTTTATCTCAGGAACGACACAGTCGAGCCGCTAATTTGCAAGCCCAGGGCTGTGACTCAGCCCTGCAGACATGATGCTATGGAAATAAAAATCTATTTTTGTAAAAATACATCCACTGCACAAGCAAGCATTTTATACAGATTGTGAGGAAACACATCAGCTGATGGGAACCATGTGGAGAACAGATTCCAGCAGGGATTTCTTGGTGGCATTCACAGGCACAAACCAAGATCCAGGCCGGGTTTGGCAGCTATCCTAAAGGCAAACATACACAAACCCAGCAAACAGGAACCCTGCTAAGGGTTATTACTTATAAAAACAACATAAAAGGCAGGGCAGGAGGGTGAGAAAGGGCTGCCTGCATTATACAGCTGGGGAACAGCACCACAGGGAAAATGAGAGGCTCCACAATTGGGAATCGTGTGGGTGGGTGTTAGAAAAATGCCTGCTTTGCTTCGTTTAAGCCATCTTTTCTCACCAGTAGGTCTTTATTAAACTGACATTTAATCAGCTGAAAAAACAGAGTTAAGAACAGCCTGTCTCTGTGTTCCCTGCAAACTTGTGTGGCTTTACAACAGGACTTGGGAAGTTTGAGTTTTTTCATTCCTGTGGTGGCATAAAGACAACAGGGACAAACCGAGGTGATTGCTCAGCCGTTTTGAGAGCAAATGCACTGGGGAAACTGGGAACAATTCTCTAATCACAGTCTGAGATCATCAGCTCCAGCAAGTCATGCAAGAAGGGACAAGGTGTCTAATAAACAAACTCCTGAAGCCAGTTTGTACAGCTAAGCTGGATACAAAAACAGTAAATCACTTATTTTCGTGTTATTCAGACCCATTTGAGAGTCACAGGACTGCAGGCTGTTGGCACAGTGTTTCTTCCCTCCATACCGCGAAAAATATTGCAGGAAGTTGGGAATGCTGCCAGTGGTATGGCACCATTGGTTGGGAATGCTGCAGTGGTACCTGGGTTTCTGCTCCTGTGTTACAGACTGGGTAAGAGGTTTGCCCAGGGCACATCACCCACCAGCTGGGAGGCAAGGGACAGATCATTCTATCTGACCCAGAGATCCACAATTCATTAACAGTGAGCTTTTATTTTAAATTAAAGGTATTAACCCAAGAGTACTGTCAAACAGAATCATGAAATGGTTTGGGTTGGAAGGGACCTTAAAACACATCTCATTCCATCCCCCTGCCATGGCAGGGACACCTTCCACCAGCCCAGGTTGCTCCAAGCCCTGTCCAACCTGGCCTTAAACACTTTCAGGGATGGGGCAGCCACAGCTTCTCTGGGCAACCTGTGCCAGGGCCTCACCCCCCTCAGAGGGAAGAATTCCTTCCCAATATCCCATCTAACCCTGCCCTCTGGCACTGGGAAGCCATTCCCCCTTGTCCTGTCACTCCAGGCACTTGTCAAAATACCTCAGCCTCCCTGCCCGAACACCAACCTGGGGATTGGTGGTGATGTAGAAGCCAGACACCCCGGCCTTCTCCAGGGTGCTCTGCTGGTCGATCACTTTTTGGTCCAACTCTAGGACTATCTTCTCATCCATCATTCGCTGTTCCTCTCGGATTTGTTGCTCCATAGCCTGAAAAACATAACAGTCAATGGGAAAAAGTGGAATATCTGCCTTCTTCCTGGCTTTTTCTCATCTCTAACACTTTTACTGGAACCCAAGAGCAAGTGGACCATGAATCCCTCCTGATGAGCCCAGTGACAGCAGTGGGCAACCCGCACAGCCCCAGGTCTTACCACCTCTGCCTGCAAAGCTCCCACTCAAGAAAATGCAGGGAAGTCATGGGAGCACCCTGCTCTCCATGTGTTTGGAGACCAGGAAAGACCACGAGGAACCAAACAGTGTCCAAATGAATTTTCCTGATGAGTCACTGCCTGAGCTATGGCTGAGCTCAGTCCAACAACTGCGTGCCCCTCTCAATTGAGGCTAAAGGAAGACTTGCAGGAGTATCATGGGCCGCTAAAGCTCATCAAGGTGCCAGCTCAAACGCCTCCCAGAGACTCTCTGGACACTAACATGGACCTGGAGTTGTAAATCCCACCCAGATCCCATTTATTCATGAAAGGATCTGAATGCTGGGGCTCTATTTTTGACAGACTGAGAACATTAGCAAACAAGGATGTTGCCAGAATAGCTCCAACTAGGAGGACACGGCCCCTCCTGCCTCGCCAACATCTGCCCAAACCTCAGCAGAGAAAAGAAATGGAGCTCGGGAAACATGTTGATGCCAAAGCAACTCCAGAAATCAGGAGTGGAAGCAGAGAGCAGGAAGACTGCAGGAGATGAGCAGAGCCCAGCTCAAATTAACACCTTTGTGTGTGCACAGGCAAGGTGATACACCCTCACCAGGTGCACTAAGCAGCTGAATTCCTTCGCAAGCCACATGAAAAATCAGGAATCATATCAAAATACAATGGCAGTCTCATTCTTCTAGGGTGAGCAGGAGGGTGAGGGATTCTGCCCCTCTGCCCCCTCAGGTGAGACCCCACCTGGAGAGCTGCCTCCAGCCCTGGCGAACAGCACAGGGAGGACGTGGAGCTGCTGGAGAGAGTCCAGAGGAGGCCATGGAGATGCTCCCAGGGCTGGAGCCCCTCTGCTCTGGAGCCAGGCTGGGAGAGCTGGGGGGGTTCACTTGGAGAAGAGAAGGCTCCAGGGAGAGCTGAGAGCCCCTTCCAGGGCCTAAAGGGGCTCCAGGAGAGCTGGAGAGGGACTGGGGACAAGGGATGAGGGACAGGACAAAGGGGAGTGACAAGACAAGGGTTAGATGGGATATTGGGAAGGAATTCTTCCCTCTGAGGGTGGTGAGGCCCTGGCCCAGGTTGCCCAGAGAAGCTGTGGCTGCCCCTGGATCCCTGAGAGTGTCCAAGGCCAGGTTGGATGGGGCTTGGAGCAACCTGGGCTAGTGCAAGGTGTCCCTGCCCATGGCAGGGGGTTGAAAAAAGGTAATCTTTAAGGCCCTTTCCAACCCAAATCATTCCATGATTCTGTGGTTCTCCTGCAAGAAATACATGGTTCAAGTTTCAACATTTCAGTCATGCAATGCTGCCCCTATATAACACAGAGAACAGAGGCATGTGTTCAGCTGGAAATATCCATGAGGTTAAATTATCCTCACTGCACAGAAAGGGAGAAGTCACAAATCCCAGGATTTCCTACACCACTGGCTGGTGATTTAACAGACCTGGGAGGGGAGCTGACTGCACCCATGCTGCCACAATTCCTGTGGAAAATCCAGAATTTGAGTGACAGAGATCTCGAACATGAACAGTCTGGGAAAGAGCTGAGGTGTGTCTGAAGCATGGATGTATCCATGGCTCTGCAAAAGGCCCGACCTAACGAAGAGCAAGAGCTACCTCTTGGAACCTTTCCTGGATGCAATTAGCATGTCACAGTGAGAGAGTTTCACAAAACCACCTGCTATTAAGGAGGATGCAGGACTTGGATCCACCAGAAGGTGTTCCTACACCATCTGCTCCAGAGAAAACACTCAGGGCAGGACTCAAAACAGCTCAAGCCCCAAAAGGAGAGGCAGAGAGGTGACTATTCCTTCGCTATGGGATGCTGAGGAACCTAAGCAAGCTCTGTCCTCACCCCTTCGTCAGTCCAGGGGTTCACGCCCTTTGCGGGAGATACAATGGATTCACATCCCTCATTCCCCAGATTTTCCTTCCTCCCAGCCAGCTCAGTGTGCTGCCCACACCATCCTCTCCTCCACTTACTCCGCTGAAGAAGTGCCTTCCCTTGGGCCTGAAAACAATCCCAAATTTAAGTGCCTCACACTGTTTTAGAGTTGGCATCTGATTCTGGGTTATAGAAAAGTGCCAAATCTTGAAGGAACTGAGGCTTAAACAGAAGTTTTGCTTCAGCTCTGGTGATTGATGACCCTGTAAGATGAGCAAAGCTTTTCTAAATGCCGCAGGTTCCACTGAGAAGCCAAACATCTGAAACCTACACCTGGTATTACCTCTCCTGGGAGCCCAATCCCAAGCTGTCTCATGGAAGCTGGTCGTGGAAACCTTTAACCACAGAGGGCAGCTCCCGTTATACACATATCAGATGTTACAGGTATGATTGATCTGTTCCCAAAATGCTCTTCAGCAGAATTGTCAGAGCATAAAAAAAGGAAAAAGTTACTGTATTAACACCTGGGAGAAGAAAACAGGAGACAGGCGAGGGAAGGTAAAAGGAAGTGGAAGAAGTTTGCACAGTATGTAAGACAAGGCAAAATGAGATGTATGTGGGCAACTTAATGAGTGAAAAAACACTGGAAAATGTTTAAAACAGGCAGTAGAGATTATTACTTGCTGCAAGTCTAAGTCACTCAGAGACAGAATAACAGGGACAGCTTGGCTTTAGTCACCTCGACAGGAGGAATGTGGAAACACCAAAGGATCCAACAGTGAGTGTTGACATGGTGCTTATCATGGGCAAAGGTAGGAAAGAGCCTCTCTTTAAACAATTCTTGTTTGCCTAAGGTGGAGCAAAATAACTTCCCCCATTTGCCCCCATTTTCCTCCATCAATTAACGTAACTGGCTACTTGCCTCTACCTATCACCAACATAAAAAAAAGTCCTTTGGGACTGTACCTACAAGTGCCTTTTCCAAATACCTTGGGATGCTCTCAGAAACGATTGCTACACTTTGGAATCTAAAGGTATTTCCTCCTTATCAGTGCTACTAACTGATACGTGATGTTTTTATTTTGAGTATTCTCTGCTTTTGACTTGCTATGACATCATGGCAGATCTCAGGCACCTTCTCCATGTTTTCTATCACTTGCTTCCTATACAGGCTCCAGCCCGTCAGACAGTGATGAATCATTAAAGCACTGTGGAGAGCATCGCTGTTAGAGTGGGCTCCTGAACTTCCATGATTCCCAGCCGTGGCTCTCCTAGATGGCAAGAGCCTGGGCCCTGGGGGGGCAAAGGGCAGAGCAAGAGGAGGAGACCTCCAAATTGGTGTGCGGAACCTAGGTCTGTGCTAGCAGGGCAAACAGGACGGCTGGTGGCTCCCAAGGCTGCAGGACAGGAATAGTCAAACCCTCTGGACATGCTGCAGTGCTCCTCCAGCAACAGGGCTGTGAAACCCCCGGGAAGGGACACAGCTCTGCACCCGGCCCCCCCTCACCTCCATCTCCCCCACAGCCCCCCTCACCTCCATCTCTCGCTGCTGGGCGGCGCGGAGCAGTGGTAGGTTGTGGGGCCTGCAGCACTGCTGGGCCTCCTTGTGCCGGTGGAACAGCTCCTGCTTCAGCCCTGCCACGGGCACAGCGGGGGGCTCAGGAGGACACGCTGCTGCCAGGTCCCCCCCAGTGCCACCTCCACCTCCCCCCCACAACCCGCTCCCCCTGCGGCGTCGCTCCCC
>VXAY01007227.1:16231-45747 GCA_013399855.1 Oxyruncus cristatus | reverse complement strand
CCGCCCGGGGTCAGTGCGGGCGCCGCGAGCGGCCCCCGCCGCGCCGGGCTCACCTGGGCAACGCCTTGACGAGTGCCTGCAGCTCGACCAAGAGCCGGCGGTGCCGCTCCTGCTGCCGAGACAGGACGTGCTGCTGCTGCTGCTCCTGCTCGGCCTCCAACCCGCCGGGCCGCGCCATGGCCGCCCCGCCTGCTCTCTGCGCGTGCGTGAAGCCGCCCCGCCGAGAGCCGCCATCGCCCCGCCCCTCGGAATCCACCAATCCCCGTCCCGATCGGCTCGGCCCCACCCCTCGCCCCGCCCCCTTCACCCCGCCTCATCCCGCCCTGCCCACAGTCCGCTCCCGCCCGCCACTCCCGGCGCTCCCGCTCGCCGTTCCCAGCACGTACTCGGTCCCGACCTCTCCCGGCGGTGCGGCGGCAGCACCGCCCGCCGTCCCCGCCTGCCTTGCGACACGTACTGGCCGCGGGTCGGAGATTTCCAGGCGGCTCCTCTACAGACCATGTGATGCACGGGGAGGTATCTCGAAGTGTCCTGCTGTTCCGGCTTCGAAGTAGTTGCAGATGTTCTAAATTACTTTATCAGGAGAGTTTCAGAGGGAATTTGTCCGCTTTGGAATGGGTGGCACAGAGTGACTTCACCGCGGCCGAAAATGAGGTGACCGCCGGCATCACCGGCACCGGTGGGATTTCACTGTCAGAAGCCATTCTAGCCCGTGAGCTGGGGAACATTCCCGTGGAGACATCGCCGGGGCTATGCTGAGCAATGTTTGTGGGTGCCCTGGGAAGGTCGAGGCTTCGTGGCTGCCCAGATCCCTTCCAATCCCTGAAAACACACGGAGTTACTGAGTCCTGGAACGGTGATGGATTGTCCCCGTCGGTGCTGGGGTGTAGGTGCTGAGAGCTGGCACAGGCTCACACAGGCAGAGCTGTGCATTCATGGCAGCAGTCACAGGAAAAGGTCCCTGGCTTGAATCAGCAAAATGAAAGACCCATTGAAATGGATTAAAAATGCCTTAAAAATATTGGATTTAATAGGACTTCAAAGCCTACAGAAGCTGTGCTGCCTCTTGAGAGAACTGGAAATGGCTGTTCGAGAGATCATGAAGCACCCCCAGTCAAATGGAAAAACATCCCTGAACAGAAATTGCCTTCTTTATGCCCCGCCTTCCCTCCTCATTGCCTCAAATTTCCATTCAAGTATCCTTAAATCCCAAGTGCTGGAGAGGCTTTGGGTGGGCTGAGCGCAAATCCCTCTGCCTCTGGGCTGCTTAGACCTTGTGGAGTTAACCCTGCTATGTCCATCTGTCCTGCCCATCACCCACCCTGCCTGCTCTTCCCCCAACCTGGGGGCAACATCCCCATGGAACGACTTCCTCGTATGTTGAACAGGCAAATTATTCCAGCTCCACCCTCAGGAACCACCATGAGGTTGTGCTGTGCTAAAGCAGCCGGAGGATGAGTGCTGCAGCCTGCTCAGCTGCCAGGGAAGGGAAAAAAGGGTCCTTTAATGCGGAGCTATGAGCTGTGCTGCACAGCTTTGGCTGGGGCAGTATCCTGACTCAGTACGAAAACATCCCCAACACTTTGCCATCCTTCACCATGAAGATTGGATGTCAGCTTTTGCGAAATATCCCTCTCTGTTTGTCATCTGCTGTCGCAGAGTTTTGCTGCCCCAGCGAATGCCCCCAGCAGCACAACCCAAAATCCAGACTGGGATGCTCACGTATGGTGACCAAACTTCACCTGCAACAGGAGCAGACCAGCTGCCTTCCCTCACACAACTGGCCACACTGGTCAGGACCTAAACACCACCTTCCTTGTCCCCTCCAAGTGTCACATCCCAGCGGCACAGCACAAAACAGCCCCTGCCTTGACGTCACTGCCCTCACAGACTTGCCAGGCTTTGCTCCCTTCCCAAGTCTCTTTCGAGGGGGGGTCAAGCCTGGGGTTGTCTGCCTGTGGGGAGGGTGGTGTTGACCCCAGTCCCTGAGCAGCACCAGGCTGGAGGGAAGAGGCCGTGGAGGCTCCAGTGGTGCACTGCCAGGACGGTGGGCAGGGACCATAAAGGTCACCCGGCAAGTAGAAAGGGGGGCAGCCAGGCAGCCGAGGGGCTCAGCCCAGGGAAGAGGGGGACACATTCTCAGGGACACTTTCCGGCCGTGCCAACAAAGTAATGAGCATGATCTGGTGTCTGTGCAGCCCTGTGAAGGCGAAGGGAGGGGGGACGCCAGGCCCTCTGCTCTCTCCCTTCCTTTGTGCTGCAGGAAATCTGCGCTTCCTCCCTTCCCAGCACTGCTCCCGCCTCAATTGCTACCAGATGTGGGTCCCATGCGCTCCTCATTAGCCTGGCAGCTCCAGGCGCTGCCTCTGCATCCTGCAGGGCTGGGAATTCAAAGGCTGGGATTTTGGGGGTCCTGGGGAAGGGAACTGAGCTGGCATGTGCTCCATGAGATGCCCGGCCCTGGTTTGCACAGAAATCATTGCTGGGCCAGGATGCTGGTGGGGATGTAGGGCGGAGTAAGAGGGGCTGGGGAAGAGCCCAGTGGGACCTGCACATGGTCCCACAACATCATCCTGCTCCAGTTGCCTCTGGCCAATGTGCATTGAGTGATGTGCCCTGCCAGGCAGGATGAGGCCACATGCTCATGGCCATGGGAGCTCAGCAGCGGGAGAGCAGGATGTTCCTTCCCTTGACACAGAGGAATCTTTGGCTGATCCTATCCTTCTGCTGCTTCCTGAGCCCTCAAAGCAGCCACGGGGCTTTCCTCACACTGCTAGTGCAGAGGAGGGTGGACAGAAGCAGAGGAATGAGAACACTTCATGGGATGTAGCCTGTGTCCTGGTGTGGGATGAGCAGAGTCATCCAGAGGGCCAAAGGATTCTGTATCCCACTGGAGCCACTTGCCTTGGCCCTAAGCAAAGGGTGGGGTTCAGGCTTCTTGCACTCACCTGCACAGAAAATATCTCCCAGGATGGAGAGATTTGCAAAGGTGTCCACTGCCTGTTTAGGGAAGGGATGCCTCAATCTCCCTTTCCTGCAGCAGGCACATTTGCACACTCAGAAATGCTGGAAAACAGCATTTTTAGGGCCTTGCTGGATCCTGAGTTGAGCAAAGATGGCAACAGGAGTGGGGTGTGCACAGAGCACAGTGCACTGGGGCACGCTGCCATGAGGAATAATCCTCCAGAGAACCCCGAGCACACACCTGTCCGCAGGAGATGGCTGTCCAAGGTTAAAGTCCCTGTGGGAGAACTGCCACGTCACCACTGCTCTGAATCACTGCTGCAGAATTGGGAGCACCTCCACAGCCTCAGCTGGCTTGGCTTGGATGGTTTCCCCAGGTCTCCTCCAGCTCCTCTGGATCCTCCAAGAGCTGTACCAGGCCCCTGGACCCCTGGGGAAGAGACTACAGCAGCAGCCCTGTGACTCCACTCTGCAATGGGTGTGTAGTCGCCCACCACAGAGGCTTTGCTACCCATCCCCAGCTTCCCTTCTCCTTTTTCAAGCCACTGTAAGCTTGTGTGGGCCCTCAGCCATGTCCCCAGTTGAGGGGAGCACATGGCTGGGACCACCAGAGCCTCAGCCTCAGGCTCACCGGATTTATTTCAAGTTAAACACTGTGGAGTAAAAGCATTTCCCCTGCTCTGGCCTCTGGAGCTGAATATCTGAATGGGAATTTCACCCCTGAGCTGCAACTAAAATAAGATCTGGATTGAGGTGGTCACTGGCTCTCAGTGGTGCTGGGTAAAGTCTCTGTGCTCCCTTCCTGGCTTGGCTGGGGGTATAGCCAGGAGAGCAAGGGCTACTGGGCTGGAAGAGCTTGGCTTGATCTGCCATGAGGAGCATGCATTGTTACTTGTTGGAGAACATGTCCAGGCTTTGGTTGTCTGGGCTGAGCTCCCTGGGGACTCACAGGAGATGCTGCACACACGCATTCTGATTGATGCAAAGGATGTAGTGGGATATAAGGGATTCAGAGGGCTGCAAAGGATGCAAAGGATGTAAAGGATGCAGTGGCCTGCACTGCAAAGGCTGCAGTAGGCTATAAAGAATGCAAGGCACGCAAGGAGGCTGCAAGGGATGCAGAGAGTGCAACAGGATGTAAGGGGTGCTATGGGATGTAAAAGATCCAAGGGATGCGAGAGTTGCAGTGAGCTGCAAGAGATGAGAAGGCTGTGATGGGATGCAGGGATGCAGCAGTCTGCAGCCAGTCCATTCCATCCATTGGCTGGGGCTGCCTGGTTGCCATCCATGCCCTTCTACGTCAGCAGCCTGATTTTGGCCAGGGGCAGTGACCCCAGCTCACGGGTCCTGAGGACCACTTGGGCAGGGGACAGCTGCAGGCTGCACTCCCTTGCCCTGAGGGGGACCAAACTCCAACGAGGCAGCCATGACTCCTCTCCTGCAGACAAGGCACCAATTTAGCCCCATGCCCTGACCCCCGCCTGGCATCCTGCGCAGCTCTGAGGGGGGAGCACGGCCAGCAGCCAGGGCCGATCATGTGGCTCTTAATGAAATCCAGACCCAGGCAGAGTGATGACATTGTGCCGTGATTTGTGCTCCCACACAGACTAAACAAGGGCGGACACGATGTGGCTGGGAGCACAGGCCTGGGGATGAATCAGGTACTGGCAGTGCCGGAGTCTCTGCTTATCTTCCTCCTAATTATTCCTCCTTTCCTGCTCAAAGTGATTGGATAGAGTGCCCTCGTGCTTTCCCCTGCACAAATAGGAATTTTTCTCAAATGATGCTTTCAGAGGCTGAAATAAAGGCTTGGGCTCTTGGATCTGCCCAGTGATGTCTCCATGTGTCCCGTTGCTCTGTGCAGCTCATTGTGGCCAGGGATTAATTAGCGCTCTGGATCACATGGAAATGCTTCCACTACTCCATGGGATGAGGAAGAGTCTTAAAATGGAGCCAAGGTGGGGTTGCTGGGTGAGCAGCCCAGGGAGGTGCTGCCTGCGTGCCTGATGCCTGCTGAACAGGGAGCTCCAGCTGCAGCTCCCTTCTCGTGCCCAGTGCTCAGGGCACTGCACTGTGCCCTGCAAAAGGCACATTCATGTGCACCCCTGAAGTTTGAAGCCCATATGATGCATGGCAGCAGAGGGCAGAGAAGCATGACTGTGGCTTTGCCTAGCCCTGAGTGCCCATCAGTGGGGACAAAATGACTTTAGAATGGTGCCAGATCCTGATTCCAGAGCCTGGAGCTGCTGCTAGGAGGTAACTTCCCTGCCAGGCATCCTGCTGCCCTGTTTCCCAGCAAGTCCTTGCTGGGGCCCCCTGAACTGCAAATCCTCAGGGAAGTGCCCAGCACAGGACTTGTTGGATTCAACATCACAAAGACCAGGTCTGTGGGCATGGTGTTGGGAGGTGCCTGAGTGCCACTGCCATGTGGCCAGCGGGGATGGAGCTGGCACCTGGATGCTGCAGGCTGGGGTCAGGCTCAGCCTGACCTCTCCATCCTCACCTTCAGCTCCTACAGGCTAGATAAATAGGTAAGTACATAAGTGTTTGTGTGTGTGTGTGTGTGTGCACATATGTATATAAAATAAGTAGTAATTCATATAAATATATAAACATATATATAAAATATAAAAGGGTATATATCTATACTTATATATTTGTAAGCGTATGTACTATGTACTCCAAGAGTATATAGGAGAATGTGTGTGTCTATATATGAAAATAAATATAGAAATATAAAAAAAATTTACTCCTGGAGTGTATAGGAAGGCATACAAATATATTTATATACCCACACACAAAAATATGCATGTAATATATATACGCACATATTTTTATGTGTGGGTGTATATATACATATCTATAAATAAATATATATTCTTGGAGTATATATTTATATCAGTGTCCTGTGTCTTGTGGCATCTTGGGCACAGGAAAGGCAGCAGTGACAAAACCACCCCCTGCCTTCCTTCATGAGGGAAAAGGCTGCAAACACCCACCCAAAGGCTCCACCATCCCAAGGGAGAGTTGTGAGTGCTGGATCAAGGTGTCCATCCCAAGCTAGGGCTGGTGGCACACAGTACCAGAGCCATTCATGGGAACCCCCAAAGCACTGGGCACAGCTTTCTTCTTCCTTCTGGGGGCTGATGCTGGAGCCTGCATCCCACAGGAGCACAACGCCCATCCTCGTTGCTCTGTGGGCTCCTTCATGCTCCCTGCATGGGAGTGGAGCGGGTGGGCGCGCAAGCAGGAGCTGATGGCCTGCAAAAGGCTTCTATTTATTGCCACTTGAATGCCACCGGAGCCCTCTAGGGATGTTGATGAGGTCACTGATGGCTGCAGTGACAAAAGGGAAATGATTATGGTGGTGTTGCAGTGGCTGCACCTCTTTGGGGTCCCGGCCTGTGGGGTGATCCAAACAGCTTGGCGGCGGGGAGCCCTGTGCCAGCTGGATGGTGGCTGCAGAAGTATATCACCCACGTGGCCCTGGGGACATCCCAGTGCCCCCAGCCTGGCTGTCCCTGGAGTGTCCTGGGGAAGGCAGTCAGGGACCCCTGCATCCCTTTTGTGGGGCAAAGAAGGAAATGGCCATTTCTTCGTGTGTAATGTAGCCACATGGAGCCACTACAGGAAGTGTCAGCTGAATAGATATTTATATCCCTATAATCTTGATGGAGTTCCCCAAGCCCTTCCTAATCCCCCCATCCAGCACGACATTCCCCCTAACACTGCTGTACCTCTTCCCAGTGAACACTGAGGGATAAATTTCCTATATAGTTTTGGGAGCCCTGAGTTGTCTCCTGCATGTTTTGTTCTCATTGGAGTTTCCCTTCTGAGTTTATTTTTTGTAGGGCCTGAAATAGGAAATGAATTGTTGGCAGCAGGCTGGCTTTTATCGCTGCTCACCGGCCAAGCCAAAACAAATGTAGTGTTGTCCAACCCAAAGGCTCCTTCTTCGCTTTGGGAAATTGGGAGGAAATGGGAAGATCAGTGTTACAGTGTTGGTGGAGGAGGGGATGGGCCACAAGTGTGGCCCACACTTGGACTCCTCTGATTCCATGAATGAAGGGCTGGTGGAGCAGAGGGCTGGTGGCTCCATCACAGCATCTCCCGCCAGCCTCACCCACTGCTTATCCTCAGCCATGGCCATCATATTGTCACCAAGTGCCTGTCTATCAGGGAAGGTGGATCCTGCTCCATCTCAAGGGAGCAGAACACCCGGATTTCTCCACATTATGACTCGGTTCAGCTGTTTTTTCTTGAGGTCAAAGTTTTCTGCATGTCCAAAAGAGCTGTGGAAAGCAACTCAGAGCAGCAAGTGTGTTTAGCGTGTAAGCTAAACTTCCTGGTAAGCTCTCAGCTGCAGGGAAATGCATGGTTTTCAGCCTCTGCTGATTTGTGGATCCCTGAACAAAGCCCCCTCACCAGTGTCTGCCATGGGGAGCTGTCAGTCAGAGATATCCAACATGTGGCAGTGAGAGGGAAGTCTGCAGGATGCTTGGAAAAGAGCAGTTGCATCATGAGGAGACATCAGTCCTTCATGATGCTGAGGTGTGGCAATGCCTCATCCATGTCCTTTGTGGTCCATGGTGTCACAGGACATTGCTTGAAGAAGATTCTAACCTATCTGCACTGGAAAGACCCTGTTGAAAAGACCCTGGAGGCAACAGAGGACCTCAGGTTGAACATCAGCTTCTTGGTTTTCCTCAAAGTAAGGCAAAGCCCACAGTGGTGGCTGCTGGGAAGGGCACAGGCAGACACCTGAAGCAAGAGTCCAGTTGTGGGTCTCCTAGTCCAAGAGCAATGTGAAGAAACTGGAGAGGCCAGGACAAGGGGTATCAACATGGTCATGGAGCTGGCTTGCATTGTGCCAGAAGTGGAGTGGGCTGGGCTGGGGGAAGGGTTCCAAGAATAGCCAGTGACTAAGATCATAGAATCATAGAATCACAGAATCTCCTGAGTTGGAAGGAACCCACAGAGATCATCCAGTCCAACTCCTGGCCCTGCCCACCCCAACAATCCCACCCTGTCCTTGAGAGCATTGTCCAAATGCTCCTTGAGCTCTGGCAGCATTGGTGCTGTGCCCACTGCCCTGGGGAGCCTGTTCAGTGCCCAACCACTCTCTGGGGGAAGAACCTTTTCCTAATATCCAGCCTAAATCTCCCTTGAGAGAGCTTCATGATGAAGTTGAACCGTTCTTGGTGGTGCCAGGTGATACGATGGGATAAAACATCTACCAACTGAAGGGTCAGGTTGGACCCTAGAAGAAAATTCCTCCTTGGGAGAATGGCCCTTTGACAATCAAAGGGGGCTGGGGCATTTCCACCCTTGGAGATTCCCAAGACTCAGTGAGACATTGCCACAGCTGTCCTGATGTGATGGTTGGGCTGGAGCCTCTGGTGACCTGCCAGGACACACATCAATGTCTGTGATGTGGGATTTTTGAATTTATCCACAGGCTGCTCACCTGCAGGCCCTCCTCTGGCTGGCTGGGGCTGTGATTGGAGCCCAAGGATGGGCTCATACCTGGGTGAGGCTCTGCTGTCCCAGGATAGCCTGGGGACTCGGGTGAGCTTACAGTGCCTGATTTCCTGAGGCACCAGCCCCAGCTTTGCTGCCTGCATGAGTGAGAAAGTGCCCTGAGAGGAGGCTGGGGCGATTCCCAAATTCACATTGCTGGGTTGCTGTCATGAGCATCACAGCTGGTTCCACCTGAACACTGTTCAGTGCTGACATGATGTGTATAGGACCGTGTGATGTCTGTGACAAACCTTTCTGCTTTAATTGTCTTCAATTTTTGCACTTTTATAGCCTGGATTCAACTCCTTCCCTTCTCTTTTCCTAACCTATTGATAGTTATTAAACTGAGTCTCCTGGAAGCCTCTTCAGTTTCTCCAACAGCTTCTGTGGTGGAGGGATAGGGGCTTGGATACCATCCCAGGTTTCACAGGCTCAGTGTCCCCATTTTTCGTTTCTGCATTGATATTCCAGGAGTAGTTTCAGCCATTGTCCTTCATCTTCCAAAGTGAAACCTGAAGGAAAAGGGAGGGAGAGTGAAGGAACTCTGAAAGGTGACCGGGAGTCTCGGAAGCAATACTGACAAGTCCTGTGATGTCATTTTTCAACTTTGTGTTATAAGATGATGCTTCTCCGGCCAGTGTCAGACACTGAACTGGCTCCAGCTCCACAGTGCTCCAGAGTGCTGGAGCCCCATCCCCTCGTGAGTGCCATGCTGGGCTGGTTGCAGTTCTGGTTCCAGGTGATCTCATCCCATTCTGGTGTCCACCAGCTGCCTCCATCACCTCTGAGATTTCTGTGGTTGACCTTTTGGTCTGGCAGTCCTCTGGGCCATCATCCCCCACTGTCGGCAGAACTCAGGATAGCTCAGTGGCGGGCACCAATGCTCCTTGCTCCCATGGAAGCAGACAGCTACAATTCTCATGGCAGGAAACATCCTTCTGCTCAGGAATCTTGGGCAGGTGCCATGTGGGAGAAGCCCCTGCTTCTCAGCTGCCTCTGGGCTTGTCCCAGCCTTCCCTATGGGAGCATTGTGTCTGGGGCTGTGTGGAGACCTCAAATGCTGCCAGGGTTGGCAGCCTCTGGGCAGGAGGTTAGAAAGCTGGGGTCAGAGCCTTGCATCCACTGCCACCCCCAGTGTCCTCCCACATTTGTGTCCCAACACGCTGAGCACCCAGCCAGGGCTAGGCTCTCTTTGCCCAGTGGCCAGAGCTCTCTTGAACCTCAGGTTCTTGACCCAGACTACACTGGGGAGTGTCAGCCACCAGGAGGATGCTGGATATTGGTGGATGAAGGGCTCTTCGTCTTTCCCCCACGGCTGGTCTCCTGATGCAAGGTGAGCACCTAGAAGCAGGTCCAGCAGGGACCTGCGTTCCCCCCTCTGCTGCTTGTTACCAACTGCCTGTACTTGCTGCAATGTCATCTATCTCCCCACTGCATCCCACTCAGGACCAGGATAGCACCCAAGTAAGGCCAGGCAATTCCCAGCACATTGCCAGCCCATGGGGAGCCTGGGGCAGGGAGAGATAGCATCCAGCTATGGAAGAAATACACTTTTATTAGGAAAGCGCTCTGCAGAGGTGCCAGGCTCTCTCGTACCAAACTAGTCCCTCCAACTCTGCTGGATAGGATGCGGGAGCCCGAAGGGCGTCCAGCTCTGTCCATAAATAGCACTTCCTCCTGGACAGCAGCAGCCCCAGGGCAGAGGGGAGGGTGGCATCAGTCGAAACCAGCTCGACCCCACGCTGGCACAGCGCAGCTGCGGCAGGACCGGCAATGGAGAGCTGTGCCCGGAGCCCAGGGCGCTGGGGCAGGGCGTCTGCTGCCAAGGGTGGTTGTGGGCCATCCCTGGCACTGCCCTGGGCGCTGAGCAGCAGCTCAGTGAGAGGAGCTCTCCGGTGCTCCGCAAGCCCAACAGACCAGAGTGGGATGCAGGAAGCGAGCGGCTCCATTACTGCAGAATATACCGTGGGCACATCTAGTACAACAAGCGCTGCTTATGCGATCAATAATACTGCTACAAAAAAGGGGGGGATATGCCACGCATGGACCCCCCTGGGGTGGCGGCCAGGCCGGCTCCCTGTGGTACTGCCCTGCGTGGGGAGGGAGGGTGAGCTGCCAGACCCAGGCACGGAGCAGGAGCAGGGCATGGATGGAGGGACCAAGTCCTAGGGCAGGGGTGACTAAAGGAAAAAGGGGGATGAGAGTGGTGGAGGGAGATAAATGGAGGCTCAAGGCTCTTCTAGTGCCCCCTGCCCAGTCCAGGCTCCCCCATCCACTGGTTGTGCTGGTAATGTCCTCCTTCGCAGTGTGCGGCCAGGCAGTGTGGGGCCGGAGTCTGGCTCCTGGTCACTGTACTGCCTGGGCGGGCACAGCAGCTGCCCTGGGTGGCTCCAGGCTGGCTTCTCGGCTCTTCTTCCTGGGAGGCTTCTTAATGGGGGTTTTCTTGGCTGCCTGCTCACTGGGGAGAACCTGATCCTGGCCGCTGCCAGCATTTGGCTTCTCCACCCACTTGGGCTCCCCAGCTGTCGGCTCAGCCACCCCAGGGATCAGTTTTTGCAGGTGGGGAGATGTGGGCAGCAAGGGTTTGCTGGTCTTCTGGCTGCTGGTGGCTGCTGAGCGCTTGGCTTTCTGTGGAGGGGTGGGCTTCTCCCGCTGGGTGCCCACCCCATTCGCCCGGCTGCCTCCATCCCCCTTGTTGAGACTCTGAGTCTTTTCCTTCAGCTGGGCAGCCAGCTCGGAGGCCAGCTGGGGATGCAGTGGCTCAGAGCGGGGTTTGCTGGTGCTGGGGCTGCGAGGAGCATCCTTGGCATCCCCGACCCGCCGCTCCGGCTGGAAGGCACCCATCTTTCGGAAGGCGTTCTGCACTGCCCCATTGATGCTCTCCATCGGCTCTGAGCTGGCTTTGCTCCTCTGCTTGGGCTTGGAGGGTGAGTGGGGCTCCCCGGTGAGGCTGGCTTTGCCCTCAGGGACACCAGGCTCTTTGGGTTGCTTCTGCGCTTTCTCCTTGCCCCGCATGCCACCCTTCTCCTCCACTCTGCCCTGCACACTGGCTGATGTCTCGCTCGGGCTCCTCTTCCTCTTGGCCAAGCCCTGGCCTTGCTCGGGGCTGCTGGAATGGGCAGCTGCTCGGTCTGGGGATTGGCTGGGTGCTGGTAGCGAGTTGGACTGGCCAGAGTTGTACCTGCCATGGATCCAGGAGACTTTGGGCTTAGTGGCTGGATCTGGGGGACGGGGCTTGGTCCTTTCCGGGGATGGTGACTTCCCGGGGCTGCGGGGCTCCGCAGTGGCATCCTCCTCCTCCCTGGACTGCTTGGAGAGGCGAGCGACCCGGGCGTAGAGTGCAGCGCCGGCCGAGCCAGAGCCGCAGGAGGAGCGCTCGCTGTCGGAGGACTTGAGCAGGGGTGTCTCACTGCTGTCGGCTGGGAAGGCTCTGACAGACCCAGTCTCCTTCAGGAATGTGTATTCGCCTGCTTCCTCCCCGCTGGTGGGGGCCACCAGCTTGTCCCCGGGGCTGGCAGGTGTCCCTCTGTCCCTGCTGTCACCCACGCTCTCTGTGGGAAGAGAGCACGGGGATGTAAGGTAGGATGTGCCTGACAAGGGGAAGGACTGAGATGCTCCTGCAGGACAGTGGGCTCCCCCTGGACTCCCCTTGTTCCCGCCTCCCAGTCAGGGACCTCCTGGCTCTTAACCCTGGAACAGCAAACGCCGGAGGAGGGAGCTTTGAAACTGCATGGGAGGCAAGACTAACATCTGCATCCCTTCCTGGGGCACGAGGAACCAGGGTGACACAGTCCCCACTGTGCAAGGGTGACACTTCTTCTTCGAGCAGGCCCCTGGTAATGTTCCCAGTTTCCTGGGGATGCACCCCCTGCTCACCTTCATGAGGGACGCAGTACACCGGCCCCTCGTCCGTGGTGTCGAAGGAGGAGAAGGAGCCGCGGGATGACCAGGATGGGGAAGGCTGCTCCACCACAGAGGGTGGCTCAATGAAGCTGCAGTTCAGGGTGTTTTCTAGGTCATGGTGGGCCACTGCAAGGGCAAGGAACTGCTGTCAGTGCCTGTTCTGCCAAATCCCCCAGTACTGCCCTGCCATCCAGGAGGGTGGGATGCTGCATAGCTCCCCTTGCCCAACTTCCCAATGGTGTTGGGGTCAGGGACAGCATCCAAGGCACAGGGACAGCTCTCACTGCACCTCCCCACCAGGTCCTCCAACCAAGTGCCCACAGAAGCCATCAACCAGCAGTGGTGGTGACAAGGGTCCTCCATGCTTGTGCCATGGGCAGCAGAGCCCATTCAAGCCTCACACCTCCATCTATCCCCCTCTCCATGGAAGGTCTCCACTGTAAAGAGTGAGGATGCACATGGCACAGGGATGAGCCACCCAAAACCCTGGGTCCCACAGGACACAGTGAGCGGCCTGGTGGTCATGCATGAGCTGTGCAACCTGGCAAAGCCACCCCACAAAGAAAGTCCTGGTACTGTGGCTATCCCCTTCTCAGGGGAAGAAATTAGCAGCCAGCTTTAATTCCTCTAATTCCAACTTCAGCATCACTGACTGCATTTTCCTTTTCCATCTGCTTCTGCACAAGGATGCAGAAGGATGATAAAAGGATGGCTGCAGCAGGGGATGCACACCACTCTTTTTTTTCCCAATTCTGCCACTTTTTGATCCCTTTGCCAGCTTCTCCCATTCTAAAGCTGAGTAGGAGCAACCCACCCTGCCAGGAGGCCACCTGCTGAGAAGCCAAGTGGAAGAGACAAACCATCAGAAAAAAAACTTGGTGTTTAAAAAATGAAATAAGGAACCTCAGCAGTTAAGAGTTGTCTGGCCTGGAAGGATGGCTTTTTTTCAGCTTCACCATTTTTAAGGCTTTTTGCTGGATAAGTTCATGTTCCAACACACCCTGCAGGGCTTCCCCAGATGCTCACAGCTTCAGCATTGCCCTTGGGTACCCACAGGACTGTGGTAGTAACCAGCTGGGAGGAAGGAGCCTCCCAGAGAGCCAGGCAGCATCAGATGCACTTGTCCCAATCCCCATAATGCTGGCTTTTTGTCCCCTGGGACAGTAACAAGTTGCCTCCAAGGCCAGGCAGGGCCTTACTTTGGAGCAAGGGCTGCAAAAGTGTGGTCTCAGAGGGTGGCTGGACACTGGAACAGGCTCCCCAGGGCAGTGGTCACAGCCCCGAGACTGCCAGAACTAAAGAAGCATTTGGACGATGCTCTCATCACATGGTGGGATTGTTGGGGTTGTCCCGTGCAGGGCCAGGAGCTGGACTCAATAACATTCCATGATTCTATGAAAACCCTGTGCACAGACAGAATCCCAGCTGTACATGGATATTTCCAGGTATTTGTAAGCTCTGCCTGCACATCCCAACTGCATCCCAATCCCAGCTGCATCCCAGTCATGCTGCAGTTTCCCACTTGGACTGTTAGATTCTTGCACCACACCCCTGTTTTACAATAAAATTTAGTGTTATTGGGATGTCCACCGGAACGCTTACCCATTATTAGGGAATCTGGCTTCAGACATGGCAGTGCTGCACGTTTGTCCCTGCATAGTTTGTCTTCTTGGATTAAGGTAAAAAAACCCAAGCAGAGATATTTAAAGAGCAAACAATCCAGAGAGGGGGAAGCAGCAGTTCCAAAATGGCTTTTCTTAAATAAAAACCAAAAAGAGAAAATTAAAAGCAGCCGGCTGGAAGCAGATGAAGGGAGATGCTTCCTGAGAGGAGGTGTGACAAGTGACTGGGACTTACAGCCATGAGGCATCTCTGGGACTCCAGTGAGACCCAGGATACAGCCAAAAGATGAATGAGGATGTGCAGCTCACCCAGAGATTTTGGGAGGTTTGGGGACTCCCACATGGTCCCCGGGGATTTATCTCCCCTGGGCAAAATATCATGGGCTGCTGGGGCTGGGAGAAATGTGGATGCTTTCTGCATATTCTGTCCTGCCACTGCTCCCTGAAATCTCCTGGAGCCACAGCATCAGGGTGCCAACCCCAACCTTGCTTGCACAGTGGCCAACTGGTTTGCAGACCAGGATGGAGCAGTGAGGAGCTGCAGAAGGACCATGAGAGGGGGATCCCAGAGCCCTCCTGGCCACCCTCTCTCAGTCAGCCCAAAGCTCCTCAGGATTAGCATCACCCTCAGGGCTGACTGATCTTTGCTGCTTGGAGAGGACATGTGGTGGTGGGGTGCAGAGCTCAGGTTAGCCCCAGCATCTGCAGGGTGACATGGGACTGAGACCCACGCTGGTACCACTGACACCCCAACGAGCAAATCTCACACACAGGGATGCCCAAACCCTGTCACCACAGCTGCTGGTGTCAGCCCAGGATGTGGCCCTGCAGGCTGCTAGCTCAGGTGTAATCCCCAGGGAGATCCAAAGCTGGTGCCAAGGTTGGGAACAGCTTTTGAGGGAGAAACCTGGGGCTCCGGGCACCTGATGAACTCCAGTGGGGCTTCAAGACCTGCTGTCTCATCTGGGAGTGTTCTACTACGTGTAGGCTTGTGCTCCCTGGTGTTTGAGCCCAGAAAAACCAGGGGAAAACCCACCTGGTTCCAATAAACATATGGCCCAGAATGTGAACATATCCAGAGTGACCATCAACTGGACATCAGCCAGCACCAGTTTCACTGCAACATACCCATGGGGTCCTGAGCATCTCCAGCACTGACCTGGCACTTGCAATGGGGCACTTCAGCATACCCTGGACCCTCCTGTTGGAGCAGGACAAATGTGGCGAACAAGCGGCCTCTGCCACCCGATACTGGCTGCTGTGGCTTCCAGGTGAGGCCACATGCTGATGTGGCAGCGTGGTCACCAGGCATTAGGAATGCAGCTGCCAAGGGCAACTCAACAGGTCCTTGTCGCCCAGGGAGTCCCCAGAACCAGCAGGGTCTGGAGGCATTACCAGAGCACACACCAGTGGGACTAGGAGCTGCTGGAACCCATGAGGGCTCTGCTCTGCCGGATAACACAAGGCAAGCCCTGACCAAAGCCTTTTCCTCCAGTGAAATAATAACCCTCAGCCCCATAACAGACTCCAGGAACAGCCCCAGCCCTGCTGGGACCTGAGACCATTCTGAGCATCCTTAGCCTTTCCCAAGGCTGCTGATGCCCTATGTACACAGACTGGCTGGACAGGTGCCAGCTGCCCATGGGCCAGTAAGGAGAAGGCACAGGCAGCCCCCCGTGAGCGCCCCCTGCCCTCACCACACACTGGCACCCTCTGTCCTCCCCAAGCTCTTCACGGCCCCTTCCACAAACACAGCCTCTATGATCCTCTATTATTTTTGCAGCAGGAATGTTTCTTGGGCCCCAGCATACCCTGTTCCAGGCAGGGCTTTGCTGTGCCCCACGTGGTGAGGGCTCATCCCCCCAGCTTTGATGCTGAAGCTCAAGCATGATGTGCAGGGATGGGGGTCAGCTCCATGTCCCATCTGGAATAGGGAATTGGGCCTCACGCTGAGCCACTGTGCACTAGGATGTGACCGCTAGGGGCATTCCACCAGCATGGCATGCCCAGGAAGGTTCTGGGCTCAGGAAGGGAGGCTGGGGCTGAACCCCACCCAGTACAAGGTGGGGAGTGCTGCCTTCACCCCAAGTTTATTCAACAGGCTGCAGCACATCCCCAGCTTCTTATGCTGTAGAGGTGCAAGGAGGGTTCAAAGCACGCAGGGGACAGCATCCCCCAGCTGCCTGGATGCAGGGAGTCCCCAACAGCCCTAACAGCGCCAGGTCAGGGGCTTTGCCAGGTGTGAGCAGTCCCCTACAAGCCCACTCTGTGCCTGGGCAGTGTGGGGAACTCAACCCAAGTCTCTGCCCACAACTCTGCTGCACACGACAGCAAGGTGGGCATCCCCCTTGGGTGCTCTGGCTCCAGACAAACCTGGGGCAGGGTTAGCTCAGGACTAAAAGGGTAAAGGAGGCATTTTGCTGAGTGACAGGGACCATTCCTCTCCACGGAAACCTCAGGAGAGTAAAACCAAAATCCAAAACTTCTAAGCAGAGCTCCAGCACTAGGTACCACCCTTGCCTCACAAAGCAAAATTATGTGCTTGGAGATCCAGAGGCTGCAGTCAGAAAGAGTTGAGCCCCTGTGAGCCAGGCGCCTTGCACCAACCACGGTAATGCTTCTGAGGACACACATGTCCCTGTCACTGCTCTGCTGTGCTCACCACCCTGGTTTGGAGCTCAGAAGGAGCCACACACACTGCCCCGCCAGGAATAAAGCCCCTGAGGCCTGCCTGGCTCTCCACACCCTCCCCAACTCCAGCACCTTACCCACGACCTTGGGCAGCTTCTGGCGGCGCAGAGGGATTCGGGGGAGCTTCATCCCGATCCGACTGAACCTCCCGCACAAGCGTCTCGGTGGCTTCTTGGCTGCTGCTTGGTCCTGGCTGGAGCTGCAAGAGAAGGTAATGGCACTGTCAGAGAGGCACTGTTCCCCTCCCTGTGGTGGGGACAGACTGCACGGGTGACAGGGACAGCCTTCACGGGTAAGAGAGAGAGGCAGGAGCTCAGGGATGCTGCAAATGCAAAGAAGGTTTGGAACGATAATAGGGTGGATCAAAGCAGGGGCATGCCCAGGGTACAGGGAGTTGGGGACTCACTCAGGCTGGTGCCAGCTTGGCAGCTGGGCACCAGCTTGCACTGCACCAGGAAGCAGAGTAGTGCCAGGGGATGGTGGCAAGACCAGAACCAGCCACAACCATTGGCAGTGCAGCCCCAGAACACCCATAACACCCGGTCAAGACTCTGAATCTTTAAAAAAAATAAAAAACATCCCAATCCAAAGCCAAATACGTGGCTTCTCTTTATTTGCTCTCTGGTTTGAAAGCCTCCTGGGACTGAGTTTTCAAGCAATTTTCTGCAGCCGTAGGAGTGAGTGGCTTTGCATGTGGATGGAAGGGAACCTGCGGTGTGCCCACTGCTGCTGTGGTCCCTCGGGATGCTCTGGCAAGGGACTGCACTGGGACAGCACCATGGGTCACCCAGTGGTTTGGGGACACTGTGGTCCACACACCCTGGGAGAGAGGAAACTGGAGCCATTCCCCCTCTCCCAGTGCCCTACCTCACCCCACAGGGCTGCCTTTGTGCTTCATCTGCAGGATAATTTCCTGCAGTCCCCAGGCTCTCCAAGCCAGCTATGCTGTGCTGGGATTGAGCTGGCAGGGCTGCAAGGGGAGGCTTCTGGAAAATTCCTGTGCAGTGGCTGGTGGCACGAGGGGCTTTTCTCTGCGGCTGGAGGAGCTCCAACAGTCCTCTCATCCCTTGCTGAGCAGCGGAAGCATTTCTTCTTCCTGTGGGTCTCTCCCTACCCCTGTCCTCATGGCGGGATGTTATCTGGTGCTGCCAAAATGCTGCCAGCATCCTGACCTTGCTTCAGGAACTCTCCCAGCCATGATCATCCTTATGCGGAACAGTCAGAATCCCCTCTGTTCCCTAGGTCTCATTCCATGGCCCAGAGGTTTGTTCTGGGAGTTTTGGCCACATCTTAATGCCCTTGTTGTATTTCAGGATTCCCTTCGCAGATCAGTTCCAACCCCCTGGAGACTGGAGGAGACTTGGTGGGTCTCCATAAAGTGCTGGTCCACAAGAGGGAAACAAAGTCAGAGAGAGCAGGAAGGGGCTCCCCAGGCAGGGCTCACCTCGAGCCCCTCTATCAGCCCCAATGATGCAGCAGGACCTGCTGAAACCCCAGGGACCAGCACGGTGCCCTGTGGGCAGCACTGCTCTGCCTCAGTTTCCCCACAGCACCACTGTCCCAGCATGGTCCTTGCATCCCCCCGTCAGTCCCAGCCCCCACTGGTCCCCCACATTCCCAGCCTGGTGAGATCCCTCCTGGCACTCACCTGCAGGCTTCGTCCTTCTTGCGGCAGACACAGCAGCAGCAGAGCAGAGAGAGCAGGAGGATGAGCAGCAGCGCCAGGAGGGCCCCTGCCCCGATCACCCCCATCCTCTGGTTGGCCTCTGCAAGGCAGACCCGTGGCTCAGCCTGGTGCCAGCCCTGTGGCAGTGGCAGCCCTGGCCCGTGCCCTCCAGCACTCACCCATGTGACAGGCGCCTGTCAGGGGGTCACAGGCACCATCGTGGCAGCTGCAGGCTTCAGCACAGTTGGCTCCGTAGCGTCCAGGAGGGCAAGTCAGGTTACAGCTGGAGGGAAGGGGCTGGGTGAGAGTGGTGCATCCCCTACCCCAGGCACAGCAATGCGGGGCTGCTTGGCTGCTAACTTCTCCCAAGCCCTCCATGCTCCAAGGAGCACTTCTCCAGCTTGCTCTGACAACTCAACCACACCCTGAGGGGCCCTGTAAAATACGGGGATGAGGAGCCCATTGTCCACTCAGCAGTTTCGCCCATTGCTCTGGGGATTTGGCCCAGCTGGATCTCAGACACTGTCACTGCTCCCCTTCACCCATTTACCATTCCCACCACCATTCCCCTTCAGCATTATCATTAGGCATGGTCATTAAGAAAGGTCATTAATCCAGCAGTCACATCTAAAGACACCCTGGCGTCAGGCACAGGGATTCCAGCTCAGCTCAGCAGTGACGTGGCTGCAGCACCCAAAGGCCCACCCCTGCCAAACTGCGCAGAGCCGCGGTGGCTACGAGCTGGGAAGGTGCCTAGATTGACTTTTTTTTCTTTTAGCCTCCAAGAAGAAAAAGCAACGGAGCAGCCCCGAGACATCCAATCCATCAGAGTGGGCCTGCCCCATTCAGCTCTGCCTGGTGTCAGGTCTCCACCACTGGTAAAATGACCTCCATGGTGGAGTCATCGAGGGGATGGGGACATGCACAAATGGCACCAATGCACGAGTATCAAGGACTTGAGCATGGAAAACATGCACCAGGCACATGTCAAAGCACCTGGGCCTCTCGGGAGGGGGACCAATCTGACACACCTCCCCAGCTATGGGCCAGGCACTACAGAGCCTGACTCGGATGGATTTGGAGATGCCAGCAGTGCTGCTGGGCACCAAACCCTCCACCAGCTGCATCCCGGTTGCAGCAGCTGCATCTGTAAGGAGCCAGTGGGCCCCAGCCCAAACCTGATCCTCCAGGGACGCTGCTGCCCCTAGTCCTTGGTGCAGTGCCCGTAGGCAGCTCAGCCCATTTCACACTCCAACAACTTGCAAAGTGCGCCTATGCCAAGCTTTGTGCCCGCCATGTAACTGCTGTGTGCCCGTCGTGTGCCCACTGTGTGCCTGCCGTGAGCCTGCTGTGAGCCCGCCAGTATGGGCACTGAGCTCCCATGTCCACTCCAATGGCTCTGCCGGGAAGCAAATGCAGCAGAACAAGAGCAGGGATATCCCATCAGCAACACAAAACCTCTCACCCCACCACTTGGCTTCACATTTCTGCCCCAGGCTGAGGTTTTGGGAGAGCAGAGGGGGGTGATTTTTTTCCAGGAGGGTTCTGACAACTCTGGGAAAGACAGGGAGAAGATAAAGCACTTTGCGCACACTTTAGCAGCTGTTTCTTTAGTATCCTCCTGACACAGAGCTGAGAGGACACCCCTTCATGGCAAGGACATTGCTTTTGCCTTCCTTCCAGAAATCCCATTTTTAGCAAAATTACATGCTGCTGACAAAAACACTAGTTTGCACATAGTCACAGGGTTCTGCCTGAGTGCTGGGAACGTCCCTGAGCCCGCCCGGCGTACACCACATGGCACAGCTCAGCTCGCGGTTATGGCACCAGGACGTTGCTGGGGCTGTGCTGCATCCTGAGCATCCCCCACCCCCACAGTCCCGGTGCTGTGCTAGGCTCAGAACAGTTTAATCTCAGGTCTTTTCCAACCTAGTTGACTCTGTGATTCTGTAATCCACGCTCTGTGGCAAAAGCATCACCGCACACCCCTGGTCAGCACTGGGACCCTCTCACCTCTGTCTTCGCTACCAAAGGTGGCCATGATGCCCAGGCTGGGCATCCTGACCTGGTGCCTGTGCCAGTGGCTCTTTCAGCACTGTGAGTGGTTGGTGAAGCCCCACAAAAATAAACCCCAAAACACAAATGCTACCTGTTTCTACACCCTGAATGAAATGCCAGCATGGGCAGGATGCCAGCTCCAAATCTCTGTCCTTGCCATCACCCTTGCAGTTAATTGCTGGGAAATCCTGAGCACCACCCGGCAGGACCTGGAGAAACTGTCTGCATGTCCCAGCTGGGTGGGAAACCCTTTCCTCTGTTGTTTTCAAACAAATGTTGTTTTCAAACAACATTTCAGTCCCATGCTGGGAAAAACTACCCAGGGATGTGAGCAGGCCCTTGCACCCCATCCCTGGGCCAGGGGAAGGAGGAGGCCTGGGTAAAACCTGGCCAAATGCAGAGCTTGCAGCAGGACCCCCTGCGGACTCCATGTTTCTTCTCTCTTTTTGGATAGAAATTCCACCCTGGACTTAAAAAAACCCAACAAACCACCATTTTGTCAATTTTTTTTTGCCACATAGGCATTTTCTAAAGCACAATCCCCCTCGCAGCAAGACCTCGCTGCTAACAGTTCTGTGAGCATGTCCTTCCCCCTCTGCTCCCCACATCATCTGAATTATCACGAGTGCGAGCACTTCCACAGTAGGAAACCTCTCAGCTGAGAACCACGTAGGGCCCAATGGGGCAGCAGGTGCCTGAGCATCACCCCATGAAGTGTGCTTACTGTGCCTCACTTACTAGGTGCCGTGGGAGCCAGGGTGGCAGAGGCACTGCCCGGTCTCGAAGTGGCACTGGCCGTTGACGCAGTCACTGCAGACGAAGGCGCAGTTCTCCCCGTATGTCCCATTCCGGCACTTGGTTTCACACCTGGGGAAGGATGAGGGCAGGTGGCTGGAGCACTCTTGGCACTTGGGGACCTCTGGCATCCCCGTACACGCAGGGAGATGGGGCTGTATGTCACTGTGGTGGTTTGGGGTTTCTGAAGCCAGGAAAGGGGTACAGGGATGGACTGAGCTCTCTGACACAGCCATGGGACTGGGGTCGCAAGACCCATGCCCTATGCCCAGTTAATGCCGTGTGCTTGCAGTGAAACTTAGCTCTCAAGCTGGGATGCTTTCCTGCAGACTCTTGTACACAGGATTGGTTCCAGGGCTGCAGAACCCCTCAGCAACCCTGTTGCCTGAGCAGGGAGAATCAGGAAAGCCAAGCATCACTCTGCCAGGATCCAGCTGCACTCACCGGTCTCCGATCCAGCCTGGGTTGCAGTGGGAGCACTTGCCATTGATGTGGTTGCAGGTGTGGCCGTCCTTGCAGGGGGGACAGAGCTTCTCACAGCCCTCTCCGTAGAAGCCAGGCGAGCAGGGCTGGTCACACTTGGTGCCATTCCAGCCTGCCTCGCAGGTCAGGCAGCGCCCATCTGCCACAGTGCATGGCTGCAGGCTCTTGCACTGCCCACACCTGCAGTGGCCAAGGGGAAACCATCACTCAGTGCTGCCCCAAAACCTCCTGCTGCCACCTCCCACCAGTGCCGGATCAGACCCAGTAGGGTCTGGCCACTCACCGTCTCCGGCAGCCTTGGCCGTAGAAGCCGGCTGGGCACGGCTCGCGGCAGTACTTGCCCCGGTAGCCCGGCTCGCAGGTGCAGGTCCCATCCACCTGGTTGCACTTGCCCTTGTAGCACTGGCAGTAGCGGTCACAGCGGGGCCCAAAGGTCCGCTCCCGGCACTGGCAGCGCCCCGTGAACTGTTCGCAGGGCGAGTTGTTGCAGGAGCACTGGTTGTTGCAGCCGCGGCCCCACCAGCCGGGCTGGCACAGGCAGTTGCCTGTCTGCTGGTCACACTGGGAGTTGTGGCTGCAATAGCAGGAGCTGGAGCACTGCGGGCCCCACCAGTTGGGCTCGCAGGTGCATTTGCCTGTCTTCTGGTCGCACTTGCCATGCTTGCAGAGGCAGATGTTCTCACACTTGGGACCCCAGCGGTTGAGGTTGCAGGTGCACTGACCTGTCACGTCCTCGCACTGCCCGTTGGGGTGGCAGCTGCACATCTCTTTGCAGTCAGGACCCCAGAACTGCCGGGGACACTCTGTGGGGAGATTCATCAGCCCCAGACTGCCCAGGGGGACAGCCCCACCACTGGAGGGACCCACAGTCCCAAAAGGACCTCTTGGCCACCATCGTCCCTCTCGGCCACCATCGTCCCTCTCTTCCCTGCAGTGCACTGGATTTCAGAGGAGATCCCAGCAAAGGGACAATGCCCAGGGGACAAAGACAGGGGACAGGCAAGGGCAGAGCAAAAGCATTCACAGCCCCATCCCCGGTGCTCTGCTCTGGAATGTCACCCCAGGATAAGCTGGGACCGCCCCAGTGAACCCCACTGAGGACAGGAGGGCTCCTGCCAGTACTCACTGGTGTCGCAGTTGGCGCCGAAGTAGCCGTGGCGGCAACGGCACTCGCCGGGCCTGACGCACACCTCGTTCTCCTTGCAGGTGAAGTTCCCCTCACACACGGCTGGATGCACACACAGACAGGAGCCCTGTGTGAATGCCTGCTCCCCTGAGCAGTGCCTGCTCATCCCTGCTCCCCCAAACCCGCCCAAAGCCCCCAAGAGCAGGGGAAGGGCTGTGTGGTAGCCCTCTGAGTGCTGCTGAGCTGTGGCATGATCATCATCCTAGCAAGCATGGTAGCTGGATGGGACCCTTTCCAGGAAAATGCCACCAGCCTCCTGTCACCCAGCTCAGCTCCAACCCTGCCACCCAGATCAACTCCATCCTGGCCACCAGCCTCCTGCCACCCAGCCAAGCCTCGTCCATGCCAGCAGCTGCACCCACCGGGGCACTGTCCCTTGCTCAGCTCCACCTTGCCAGAGGGGTGAAGGGGGCATGGGATAGAGGGGTCGTGGGCAGCCATAAGCACTTCCTTGCACTCCTTATGGACCACAGCAGTGCCGCTCCCGCCCCACCTGTGCCTCTCCCGCACAGCCACCAGCCCCCAAAGGCCACCAGCCCCTCTCCTGCTGAGGGGAACTTGTGCTGAGGCCGATGCCTGGAGCCAGGCAGGCACAGGATGTGGGACAGGCAGCATGGCCAGGCAGCACTGCAGTGCAGGCAGGTGCTTGCAGATCCTAAATGACCCTGGACAAGCTTCCTTAGGTATCGGGAGAGGTAGAGACAACCACCCATCCCAACCACCTTACCTGGGAGTTGTTAGACCTACGGTGATGGATACTATAGAAAACCCTAAAATAGACAGATTACACAGGTTAGGAGCAGTGAGTCTAATGGTTAGTGTAGGCTGGGGGGCAGGAGATGGGGACAGCTCACTGTGGGACCATCCTCCCCACATTGTCCTGGCAGATCTTGTCCTTCTCCCTTCCAAAGGGGATGCATCCCATTCCCAAAGCATGCACCGAGCGGTTACAGGGCTTATGCACAGTGGGTTAGTTGGTTACATGGGCTTTGCTACCAGCTGCAAACTGCCACCTGCAGCTCTCCCAGGGTGTGGTGAGCCCTGTGGCCAGCCAAGACTGCAGGGAACCCTAAACAGCCACCTTCACTGTGGTAGCAGTGCAGGGGACGATGCTCCCAGGGTTTCATGATGAGCATTCATGCTGGGCTCACTGTGGCCCCAGTAAAGAGCTGTGACACCTTGTATGGCCCCAACCTAGGCTAGGTGGTCCCTGCCTACTCCAGCAGCCTCTCCCCATTGGGGCCACGATAGACACGTGCCTGGTCTGGGCAGCTTCTTCTCCACCAGTGCCTCTGGCTCAGCTCCCCACACTGCTGCAACACCCATGGGGAATCTCAGTCCCATCCCTGCAGCTGCACCTTCACCCCTGGGGGACACCCTGCTGTCCCTTGGGTCCCTGAGCAGCAGCCCCAAAACCTTAGACCCAGAGCTGGCTGTCAAGGAGAGAAACCCCCAGAGCTCTGTGACCCCCAGGTCTGAGGCCGAGCACCCCTTCCATCCACATGATGCTGGCTTGGAGCACTGCAGGGAGGCAGGACCCCGGCTGCAGGTCCCCAGGACAGGGGGTCCCAGCCACAGGACACATCAGGGTGGCCCCCAACAGTGGTGGTGAGGCCAGGAGGGCTCAGCAAAGGATGGGCAGTGTCCAACGAAGCAAAACACCAGTGTTTACCTATTAAACACTCGCTTCCTTGTTGCCTCCATCCCAGGCAGCACACAAGCACTGAGGAGCTGCAGGGGGGAAAAAGCATCACAAAAGTTACAACCCTTAGAAAGTCCTGGTCCTTCCTGACAGCCCACCAAGAGCACCGAAACCATGATGGTGAGAGGTCCTGCCAGGGGTTGCTGCATCCCCACGAGGCAGAAAGAGCTCTTGGCTCTTCCTCCAGCACACAGGGAGCGATGGATCTGCTGGGGGGCTCCCATGGGTGCTGCTTGAGATATTCCACCAACCACTGAGGTGACTAGAGGAGCAACAACAAGACCACTTCCTCCCTTTAGTGACTGATGAAACAGCAAAAGTCATGTTTGCAACCTCTACAGTGAAAAAAATAAATAATCCAAAGAATCCTCCCCAAAGCTGGGAAAAAAGGGAAGATTCTAAATGTCCCAGAGGAAAACACGACCTGAACCCCAAGCTTGCTGCTTGGTGGCCTAGGGTTGGCACCCCAAAGGCAGGCTGGAACCACCTGGCCAGAATAGCTGGAGCACAGTCAGCTCCCAGGGGATGTGCCCATGTATGAGCAGGGGGATGCCAATTACAGGCAACTGGCATGTGTCCCTGAGCCCCTGGGTGTCCTGCAGTGCCACCACCTCCAGGGAGCGCCAGGCATAGGATCATAAGGCAAGATGTGTTTGGCACAAGCTTGATCAGGACAGGGACTCAGACCCCTCAGCGGCTCAGCAGGGATGCTCAGCTCCCTGCCTGGATGGGACATGTAGGGACACCTCACCTGCACTTGGTCAGTGGTGCCTCCAAGCAGATGTTCGGGGGCTCATGATGCTGCAAGCAAATGTGGAGAGTACACTCCCTGTGCCACAACCTCACAGAAATCCCTCTTTGGGGACCCTTGCTCATCCCCAGAGCCACCCACTTGTCCTCGGGGTGACCCATGCTGCCTGGTCCCACGGGCGATGGGAGTGAGGCTGGAGGGTCACAAACAGTCCAAGCAGTTGCTGCAGCCAAGGAAAACTTCACCCGGGCTGGTCTGCAGCACAGCCTGGAATGCATTTGGCTTTTTTCTTTTTTTCCCTTTTCCTCTTTATACGTAACAAATGCAGAATAGGAGGAGACAGCAAGGAAGTATTCGCTCGAAACCCAGCGCAGTCACAGGACCATGTCTGGCTGCCAGACCGCCTCGTCCTGGGGCCAGGGAGGGAGCTGCCAGCAGCCCCTTGGCCAAACTGGGGTACTGGGGATGCAGCTTCCACCACTGGCCCCTGGGCAGGCAGCACCCACACAGCCGAGCCAGGAGCATCATGGTCCCCCTTTTCGTGGACGGTGAAAAATTGGAAAGGAGGCAGAAAAGAACCACAAAAATTATTCGAGGCCTGGAAAAAATGCCTTGCAGCCAGAGCCCAAAATAGCTCCATCCATGCAGCCTGTGGAAGCGGTCGCAAGATGCTGTGATGGCAGCAGTGCATACACACCCCCCACCACGGGGACCCCCGGGCTCGAGTGGAGGGCTCTGCTCTCGCCAAACATGCAGGGGGATGCACGGGGTTAATGGCAAAGGGGGTCAACCACCAAATCACCTCCCTGAGGACTGGGTGGGCTGGGTCAAGGTTCTCCTCTGCAAGAAGCTTCAGGCTGCCCTACCCAAAAAGCTTTGTCAGCTGTGCTGGGATGCTCAGGTGGAGAAGGGTCCACAGTGCCTCTGCCCTCCCAAGGCATGGCCAAAGCCCCCACTGTTCCACCTGGGGTTGCTTTCACCACTCCACTCTTTATAAATTCAGTTTGATGGGGTTTCAGATGAAACCATCGAAGGTTTGCAAGAGGAAACCCCTTTGCTCAGGAAACCTCCTCCCTCCAATGGCTCAGCCTGGCCACCAAAATGGGCATCATGGGGGATGCACCAAAAACCATCATTCTTGATGAAAGCCCCAAGCTGACAGTGGGGAACTGGGAGTCACTAGAACACAGTGGCAGGAGGAAAAACTCTCCTGCCATGAGCTGGAGGAGGCAAGCGGCACCTCGACCACCACCAGCTGGGATCCAGCCCACCACCTCTTATCTTTTGGGCTTATCTTTTTCCTGATAGCTAATCTCTCTTTCCCTGTGCCTGCTATTGGCATCCCACACCCTGCTCAGGCAGTGCCTCGTTTATCAGCAGCTTTGACAGCAAACAAACTATCCTGTGGCAAGGAGAGGTAGCCAGGATGCAGCACTAGGAAACTAGTGCTCACAGCGTGGTACCTGGACTGGTCCCCGAGCACAGCCAGCCACAGGGAGGGGCAGTATTGCCTGCAGGTGACCAGTGTGTGGGACTATAAGATGTTTCATGGCCTCAGCTCCTTAACAGAGGGCTTGCTCCATGTGCCCCATGATCACTGGAAAGGGATAACTGGGAGATGTGTTTAAAAGCTCCCTCCTGACCCACATTAAGACATCCAGTGCAAATACATTTCCTTTTTTCTTTCTCTTTCCTTCAAAGTGCTACAAATGCTGGGAAAAGAAAAAAAGAAAAACTGCCTCCAAGCTGTGGCCGGGGCTGGGGAGCTCAGCTGATGTGGAGGAAGAGGAGCAGGATGTGGGCAGACACCGAGCTGTCACCTGCAGGGACGAGTGCTCCATGCCAGCCCACAGCCCCATCCTGCTCATGCTGAGCATCAGTGGGACCTCAGCAAAGGATCTTGGGGTTTCCACAGAGGCAGAATATTTTTTTTGTGGATTACTATCCTACATCGTTCCCTGTGTCTTCTCTACCAACAACTAAGGAGAGGGCTCCTGAGGCAGGAGGGATGGCTCCTCACCCAGACCAACACAGCCCTCTCTGAACAATGAGGAGCAGGCTCACACCCCTGAAAGCAGGAGCAAGACCCTGGGGCTCAGGTGGGAGCTGCTGCCCATTGTCCCATGTGAGACCTCCCTGCTCAGCCCACTGGATGGATCTGCAGAGGAGCCCTGTGGACACCCAGCATATCCTTGGCACTCAGAGCATCACTGGCACCTTCCCTATCCCCAGTGCTCCTCCATCCCTGCCCTGCTGCTTCTCCGAAGCATCACTCCAGTGCTAATCTCTTCTTTCTTTGTTACCCATCACTTGGTGCCACCCAACTTCCACTGTGTGGCACACAGGACTCTTGGTACCAGCAGGTCCCAGCCAGTGGCACACCCCCAGCCGATGCCAGCTGCAGCTCCCCGACCCCAGCTTCGGGACGCAGGCAGGCAGACACCCCCAAGACAGGCAGGAGTAGGACCGTGTACATAAACAGAAACCCTTCACGCAGAGAAAGAAAATAAAAGTAAGTAAATCCCAAAGATTAGCAAGAGAGTAGGACAGGGAAAAGCAGTGCCCAGGCTGTGACCAGACTGCATCCCCACCAGCACCTTTGGAGAGGGTCATGCCAATGGGCAACCAATTATACAAGAGCTTCAAATTTAGGGACAAGTTGCATTTAGAACACAAAACCCTGAAGAGCCCCAAATATGCCCTTTTCTTCTGCCCTAAATAGTTTCTTGAATTGCTACTTGCAAGCCAGATCTCAGTAAGTCACATAATCCTCCCCCTGAGCCCTCCAAAACCTGTGGTGGCATCTCCACAGGATGCCTGGATGGGCTTTGCAGAGCCTAGAGTCCAAACAGCAGCTTTACCAGGCTCAGGTGGGGGACACTGGGACGCCAGGCCACCTCCATCCCCTTTGCCCCCAGCCCTAGGCACAGGGCAGGACCTGTAGCACCAGGGCATTGGGGCCACCAGGATGGGTTTGGATGGTGACATACGGAGTGTCCTCCATGCCTATTGTACACAGTCATGATGGTGGTGGGTGCCAGGCAGGGGGGTGGGGAGAGAAGAAGGGTCTGCAGAAGGGTGAGGGGTGAAAAGTGATGCAAACATCATCTGAGCTTCCTAGGGACCATCCCTGTGCAACTATCCCCAGCTCCCAGGCTGTCTTCAGGTCCTGTTCCCACAGGAAGATGGACACCATCCCCTACCCGTCCCATGGATCCTGTCCCACTCAACAGCCAGTGCCTCTTGCACACCCCATGGTACCCATGAATGGCACAAGGAGTGAGTGAGTCCAAGCCCTGCAGTGCTGGTGCAGCATCTTCCCAACCCTCATCCAGTGTGGATGGGGGGGTCCCTGTGCAAGGGGAAGCACCCAGGCACTTCATTCCCAGGACGTGCAGGCAGCAGAGGAGAGACAGCTCTCTGCATCCTCCCCTGTCAAGCAACAGCACAGGCAGGAGCTGCGGCTGCTCTGGCTCGTGAAATGCCTCCTTAGGAAACTCAGGCTGTAATTTGAGGAGGGGGCACCAGCGCCCTGCGGCCCTGCTGAATGGAGCCATTATGCGGCCCCTCTCGCTCGCAGCACATGTTTTCCTTGTGGACTCGTCTGACCTCATGAGCGAGATGTAAAGGTGCATTTATGTCCTGGGCCCCCCATCAAGGGCAGGGGATCCAGCTCTCCCAGGCAGGAGGCAGTAGTTGTGGGCATTCTCCCCCTTTGCTGGGGCCAGCCTGGCCCAGGAGCCTGGGCAGCACCGTGCCTGAGCTCTGTGGAGAAGGGAGAAGCTTGGCTAAGGTGATGCTCTGCAAAGCAACCTGTGGGACACAGAGAGCACTGGGAGTGGGGACAAGGCAATGCTACCTCCCAGGACCCTGCCCCCGGCCAGGCAGGCAGGATGTGACCCCCGGGACAGCTAGACAGTGCCAGCACTCACTTTCTGAAGCCAAACACGAGGGTCCTGGAGCTGCCAACTCCATCATCACCAGCAGCCCGGGGCAGCTCCACCATGATATCCAGAGCATCCTGCATCCCATCAGTCCAGGCTCAGTAGCACGACCAGCCCCCGGGAAGTGCAGGACCGACCCACCACAGTGCAACCCGATCCCTGGAGGCACCCAGGACCGGCTCCCCACCGCAGATTCTGCTCCAGGGATGTAGGATTGCCACCCCCTTCCCC
>VXAY01007227.1:0-15407 GCA_013399855.1 Oxyruncus cristatus | reverse complement strand
TGCCGCCGCCGCCGCCCCGGCCCCGGGCAGCGCCGCCCCGACGGCCCCGGGGAGGCTCCGCTGGGCGGGCAGCGCCGCCGAACCGGGGGAGGGTTCCCGAGGGAGAATGGGAGGATGCGAAGTCCTGGCTTCCAGCGCAGCCCGGGGGTCCAGCAGCTCCCGGGAGTCCTGGGAGTCCAGTGTCCCCGGAGTTTGGAGGGGACCGAGGCCTGATAGCACCGGGGATCGGCTGTCACGGTGGTTTGGAAGCTCCAGGTCCCCGGGAGGCCCCGGGAGTCCGACGGCCCCGGGGTCTGGTTGTCCCGGGATCCAGCAGCTCCAGGGGTCCGACAGCCCTGGGTGTCCAAGAGCCCCGGGTTTTGACTGTCCCAGGGGGCTGGCAGTCCCAGGTGCCTGGGAGTCCCTGGGATCTGGCAGCCCCAGGTTCTGGCTGCATCTGGGATCTGGCAGCCTCAGCCCTGGAATCTGTCTGACCTGGGGTTCTGGCAGCTCCAGGGATCCCACAGACCTGAGTGCCCAAGGGCCCACGGGTCAGTCTGTCTTGGTGTCCAGCAGCCCTCAGAAGCTTGAAAGCCCCATTATCCATCTGGTCCAGGAATCCAGCAACTCCAGGTGCTTGACAGCCCCACGACCTGGCTGTCCTGGAGGTCTGGTAGGCCCACATGTGTGACAGCCCCAGGGTCAGACTCTCCTGGGGGTCCCTGGGACTCCAGGTCCTTGGGAGCCAGGCAGACCAGGGGGGCCAGCTGACTGGGGGATCCAGCAGCTCCAGGTGCCGGAGAGCCCCAGGATCTGGCTGTCCCAGAGGTCTTTTCCAACCAGGTATATGACAGCCCCAGTGTCAGGCTGTCCCGCAGGTCCAGGTGTCCCAGTGATCTGGCATCTCCATGTTCCTGGCAGCCTGGACCAGACTGTTGGGAGCCATGCAGGAACCCACGGTAGCCAAGTGGTGCCTGCAGCAGCAGTGCCAAGGAAGCATGACCCTGCACAGGGGCACAAGGGCTTCAGAGCAGCTACTGGTTAACCCACTGTAAGGACACAGCTGGGAACTGGGGGGACACCCTGGGCACCCACAGCGGTCCCACACCTCTGGCCTGGTAGGGCAGCCCAGTCAATAAACTGCCTCAGCTTGACTGCAGTAGCACTGAATGAGCTGGGGCTTCCTTGGCCACCACCCTAGGCCAGCTGCCTTTTCAGCTCGGTGGTCACTGCAAGAGATGCCTCAAGCTTCTCTGAGCTCCTGGGACATCTGATAGTGGTATGGGGAAAGTGTGGATAGGGATACCTGGCCATCCCCCCACAATGGTGGCACAAATGCAGCTGAATAGCTGCATCTGTCTGTTGTGGAGTGCTGGCTGCTTGCAAACTAAGAGTTGTGGAAGGTGTACGGACAGTGCATCTCCCATGGAGCTGGCTCTGAAGGTCACACGTCTCTGGGGGTCTCCTCTTGATGTGGAGCCTCCATCCCAGTAGGCATGAGTTGGGCAGCATTATTTTGGAGACAATGAGTTTAGGGTTTAGGGAGTTCTAGGTGGTGTTCTGAGCACCTTCCCAGCCCAGGGATCCCTGCATTGAGCAAGTGCATTTGGTGGGTTCTCACCACCTTTGGTGTTTGCAGTACTGATGTGCAGGGAAGGCTTCTCTCCTGCTCAGACAAGTGACTCCCAATGGAAAAGTCTCTAGCGGTCTTACCAGTGGGAATATAACTACTGGGTAGCACTCCCTCTCCCCCTTCTTTTTCCCCTCTGTAGCCCAGGAATGTTCCATGTGCATGGCAGCAGCACCAGGAAGCAGCATACCTTGCCCACCTCCCCCTACCTTCACATCCCTGTCCCTCTTGTTCCATCCAGCTCACAGGAGCAGGAATATGAAGACCATGGAGGCACAAATTGCTCTCTTAGGATGACTCTGCCTCAGGCTGAGCTCACCATCCCTTTCTGTCAGGGAAAGTGGGATGGGGAGGGGTCAACTCCAAAGTTAGGCAGGAATCTGGGCTTGGTGATGGTATTCCCACGCCTCCTCTGGCAGCTATGCCCACCTCGAGCTTTAGCCCTTCTCTGGCTCTCTCCATTCTAGGATTCCCTTCCTATCCTGCTCTCTTCATCCCCTCCCCATTGTGCTGAGCAGGACCAGGCTCCACTGCCCCGGTCACGATAGGCCAGGGCAGCCTCACGCTGCCTCACCTTCCCCTGCTGATGCTTTGTGTGAGGATGTGTTTGCTTTTGGATGGCTTCTGGCTTCTATAAACTTAACTTCTCTTCCTCTTTGCCAGCAGACAACATACCCCAGCTGCTCCGTTTTCACCAGTCTAACTCACAGAAGGGGTTGGGCCGTAGCCAGGGAGATAAACTGGTCCCTCAAAAGATGCTGCCAACTGGTGTAAGAGGCTGGAGAATCTCAGGATGCTGTGGGACAGAGGTGGAGGGAGGTTTTATGGTGCTCTGGGCTGGCTGGTGCTGCCAGGGCCTGGGGGACTGCACAGCCCACAGCTACCAGCCACCCATCCCTGTGATCCTGGCAAGGCTGCTGCCCATGCAGAACATGGCCCATGTTTTCCATCACACACCACTAGCATTTCCTGGTTCAGACTGCCAGGTGCCTGTCTACTGTGGAACTGTTTTTGGAAAAATACCACAGAAAAAAGAACCCCCAGCACTATAGTATTTCTGAACACAAAACTCAGGGAAAAGATGCTGTTTTGTCAATGGTTCAAAAATCCCTGTGGCTGCTTTGGTGGGCAGGACTGCATGGAGGGGCATAGGGTGTCATAAGGTACTCATCACCATCCTGATGTGGTCAGGCTGCCCAGATGGTTGCTGCAAGGCTCTTTTTCCTTTCCAACTCACCCACTGCTGCAGCTAATATTCTCGCACACAGGAATGTTGCAACATGGCATGTGCACCACCATGCCTCCTCTTCCTTCAGGACAAGCAGAAAGCAGTGTTCAGCAGCAAGAACTAAAACTGAGCAGGGTGGGGAAAGCCTGGGACACGAGATGGGTGTTGGTTGTGTCTGTGCAGCCAGAAATAAGAGGCAGTTGCTGTTTTCTGGCTGAGCATGGGAAGGTTAAAGCTGGATATCATGGTAAAGGTTCTTCCCCCAGAAGGTGGATGGGCACTGGAACAGGCTCCCCAGGGCAGTGGTCACGGCCCCAAGGCTGCCAGAGCTCAAGGAGTGTTTTGACAACACTCTCAGGGAGATGGTGGGATTGTTGGGGTGTCTGTGCAGGGCCAGGAGTTGGACTCGATGATCCCTGTGGGTCCCTTCCAGCTCAGGATATTCCATGAAAGGTTGCAGGGAACCAGGCATTTGGAGGTTTCAAGGACATTCAGTGTCTTGGGTGTTCAGGAGGCAGCACCCTGCACCCATACACTGCCTCTGCAAAGAGCAGCACATAACACCTCTGAGCCAGGCTGTGGAGTCATCTTGTCCTGGAAAGAGGGCTGGGGAGGGGGTTAGCTCCAAAAAAGGAGCCTCAAGGGTAGGCTTCTCCTGCCATACTACACAGATGGCTGGGGGTCTTTGCATAAGGTCATAGTGGATTACTTCTGCATCCAGCATCCAGCAGAGCTCAGGCTCTGTGGCACCAGTGTGCTGCATGCCACTGCAGCAGCATCCTGCAAGGGCTGGAGAGGCAGCCCAGTGTCTGGAGCATCTCCCCTCTTCCCTGAAACACAAGGAGCCCAGCTGCTGCCTGCAGCAGTACTGTTTTTAAATCTCAGCAGCCCTGGCCCTGTGCTCCAGCAATGCTCCCCGCTCTGTTCCAGGTGTTTTTTTAAGGCAGGAGAGTCTCTGCTAGAGTACAGGCAGGAGGTGAACAGCTCTGGAAATCTAAACGTCACCCTTTTGAGGAACTGATCCAGGGAAAAAGGAGACACTGCCACAGCTCTAGACAGGGAATCCTAGAGATGCTGTGATCCTGCAGAGCCCAGGAATAACTGTCCCTAAACTGAGGTGTGAAAGCCTGCAGGGTGCACGTCCCCCAAAAGCAGGTCTCAGGGTGGGAAGAGGGTCTCTCATGCCACACCCTTCTCTGCAAGTGGGAGAAGGCTGCAGGGCTTCCAGGTCCTCTGAAGCCCATCACAGGCAGCTCCATAGCTTCTTCAGTCTCTAGCCCAGGAAGTCTGGCCTCACTTAGTACAGCCTACCTCTGGCTCCTTTCCCCAAGCCCTGGTTCTGGCCAAAGTGTGCAGCTGGAGGGCTGAGGGCAGCACTGACCCCCTCTCTGAGACCAGGGCAGTGCCTGGGGACAGGCAGCTGCCCAATAACTCCAAGGGAGAGACAGAAGTAGGAACAGTTTTGATTTAATAATTTCCATTCTCTGCAAATCCAGTGTACAGGAGAGCTGAGCTGTGGTCCAGCTGCGGCTGCTCCCACTGTCCCTGGTCCATCACTAGAGCCAGGGACTGTGGGCATGGCAGGAACGGGACAGGGATGGGGCCAGCCTGCTCCACTGGCCACTCCTGCTCCACTGAACGTGTGCCCGAGGATGGACAACCCCAGGAGGCTTTGGCTCAGCTTATCCTGAGGGATGGGGGAGAGCCTGGACCTGCCCAGCTCTGATCAGTGCAAAGCTGCTGAGCAGGCAGGGAGCAGCTGTCCTGGGACAGGCAGCAGGGACTGATCCAGCCCTTTCACAGGTGAGGAAGAGACAAAGCCCCAGCCCCAGCAGAGGCTGGAGGAACTTCTGGCTTGTCTCCAGATTGTGCCCAGGTCACCCAGCCCACCTGTACCTGAGCCCATGGCACAAAGCAGACAGAGAAATCTCCCCGTGCAATCCCGCCAGGGGAAAACTCCAGGACAGTGTTCACCAAGGCATGGGGCTGGGCTGGCAGGACAGCCCCAGCATTGCCCCAGCATTGCCCCCTGGGACTAGCTCAAGAGGCTGTGGAATGGCAGAGGATCATCCCTGGGGCAGTGCCAGGTGGGACAACCCCGCAGCAGTGACTGCCGGAAGGTGTGCGTGGTTCAACAGCAACAAGGACACTTCTCTCAAAGGGCATAGGGTGCTAGGGGGAGCTGCAGCAGAAGTGGGATGGGGAATGGTGACAGTGGTTCTAGCTGAAGGCACAGGAGTCCCAGGATTGGGGTCAGTGGCTGAAGAGGTTTCCTGCGAGGAGGCGCCTCTTGACCTCTTTCCAGAGCAGGTCCCGCTCCCGGTTCGCCCGCTGCAGGAAGCCCCTGTTCTCCTGGGCCCTGCGGGACAGGTAGGGCAGCACCTCGCTCACTGGGCCATAGGGCACGTACTTGTACACGGGGAAGCCAGCCTGGCCTGGAGGGATAGAGGCTGGTCAGGGCAGTGCTGAGAAAGCAAAAAATAATTGGGAAAAAAGGAAGAAGAAAGAAAAAAAAGAGGAATAAAGGGAAAAAATGTTACAGGGAAGAGGAAAAAAAACAGGGGGAAAGGGGAAGAAAGGGGGCAAAGGACTACAAAAAAGGAATAAAGGGAGCAAGAGGGGGAAAGGGAGATGAGGGAAAAGCAGGGGGAAGGGGGAAAGAAATAGAGGGAAGAAAAAGAAAGGGGAGAGGAGAAAAAGGAAGGGGGTGGAGAAAAAGAAAGGGGAGGGGAGAAAAAGAAAGCGGAGGGGAGAAAAAGAAAGCGGAGGGGAGAAAAAGAAAGCGGAGGGGAGAAAAAGAAAGCGGAGGGGAGAAAAAGAAACGGGGGGAGAGGAGGAAAAGGAGGAGGAGAGAAAAAAGCGCCACCCTCCCTTTCCTGCCAGTTCTTCCGCGCCCCTGGGGCTGTGCCGATGGAGCAGGGATGGATGTGCAGGAGGCTGTGGTTGGGCACTGAGAGGGGGATCCTGGGAGCGGCTGAGCCTGTGGGGGGAGCTGTGGCGCATCTCTCCCGGCTCAGCACCGGGAGCTTGGGAAGAGGCCAGGGGGAGCGGGCCGAGGTCACCAGGAGCCCTGGGAATGTCGGCAGCCGGGGCTGGGCCAGCTCAAGGAGCATTCAACCAGAAACATCAAGTTAACACATTTTTCCAGCATGACCAGAGGAGGCTGCAGACGGTCGGCCAAACCCCGCTTCCGAGGGAACTCCAGGACAGAGCAGTGTCTGTGCTGGACAACTGCCCAGTTTGCCTCCTGCTGCTCTCCTGGCCTTAGGACTCTGCTCTGAACATCGGTGTGGGCAAGGGGATCAGTCCCTGACCTGACACTGGACCCTTGCATGTCCCTCTGTCCAGGTCCCTGGGTGTGCTGCTCCACTGCCTGGGCCAGCAGCTGAGGACAAGGCCGTGCAAGAGGCTGGTGCCACCCTGACAGCAGAGAGTCCAGGACTCAGTGTGCACCTCCGACGGAGCCAAGTGACACCCCCAGACCAAGGAGGTACAGAAGAGGCATGCGCTCTGCCAGGATCAGTGTCTGCCCCACCTTAGGGCACTGAAGCCTCCGCTTCGAGTCCAAAGTGGGAATCTCCCTGCCCAGTCACCATGGACTCATGGAACTCCAGCAGAGATGTGATTCTCCACCTACATCCTCACCTACATCTTCCCCAAACCTCATGCAGGGGTCATAGCGCTCCCCACAGCAAGGCACTGTGCTCAGCTAGTCCTGCTCTCTGACAGGCCTGGCTCACTCGCTCCTTCCTTTAGATGACACAGCAGCTGCTCAGGGAGACACCAGGGGTCCAGATGGGGCAGGAGCACCTCTGCCAAGCCCTCCCCACCTCATCACTCACCCAGGGGGAAGGTGATCTGGTCACACATGCCCAGCAACTGCCCAAAGCACACCTTCTTCTCTGAAGGATGGATCCCAAGCTCCATCATCCTGCAAACCAAGCCTCAGCATTAGGGGAGAGCAGAGACAGCATGGAGCTCACTGCAGCAGTGTGTCCCACTAGCGGATTGAGGATCACCTCCAAATAGGACAGAATAGCACTGACCACATTCCAGATGGATGCCGAGATGTAGAATTTGAGGGATTTGTTTTTACAAAAGCTCCCAGGTGCTGCACCTCAGCTCCAAGCCCCATCTAAAGCCCTGAGCACTATTTGGGAGCCAGGATCCCTCCAGGTGAGCTCAGCGGGGACCTCAGAAGCCACAGCACATCTTACCAGAGCTCTGCTGGGCCCCCACATCCCTCAAGCCCCTAGTCCCTGCCTTGCCACACTGCCTCCCCAGCACCCACCTGCGCAGGGTGAACTTCACCGTGTCCTCATTGTGAGATGCCACCATCACACTGGCTTTCCGTCTGTGCTTGATCTCCTCCAGGACATAGTCCAGGCACCTGTAAGGCAGTATGGGCCTCTTGGTGAGGCTGCTCGCACCTATTCCCACTGAGGCAAGAGAGGAGCGTGGCTGAGGCTGTCCCCTACCTGTGGTACATCTCATTGGTCTTCTCATAGGTTGGGTTGATGGGATCCTCGTAGCCCATCTGAGCTGCCCTTTCCCGCTCCTGCTCCATATAGGCGCCGCGGACCAGCTTGGTGCCGAAGTGCCAGCCCTCCCGGCGTGACAGCTCCACGTCCCCTGTCACGTTGTCGTAAGCTTCCTGCCGCCAGGTGGAAGGGATGGCAAAAGGTCATCACACCAGTGCCAGCCCTTTACTTCAGCACCTCTGCCATTGCATTGGCATGGCTTCAGGAGCTGAGGTCTCCACCCATCTGCACCAGCAGGTGCTGCAAGGTGCTGGATCTCACCCTCAGGTAGCACTGATAGGTGTTGAAGATTATGGCCTGGTTCCTGTTGAAGCGGCGCTGTGTATCCACGGTGAGGCGGCTGATGGCTGGCTGGAAGTAGCTCTGCTCTGCGTCCACCATCAGCCTCACACCCTTCTCCATGGCTCTCTGGGTGGTGAATGACACACAGGCTGGGTTCATAGGGCTGCCTGCTCCATGTCTCCCCCTGTGGCTCCCCCAGCTCCAGCGCCCCCTCACCTCGGCAAGGACATCCATGCGCTGCAGCACCCGCTTCATCTGAAGATCTTCCTCCTCACTGAAGCGTGAGAGCAGAGGCTCAAGCTGCCCAGTCTGAAACAAGCACAGCTTTGTGGCACCCTGCCTGCACCCAGCTCTGCCCATGGAAGACACAAATCCCCCTGGAGGGAATCCATCCGCAGGGCTCCTGCCTAACCCAGCCTCACAGCACTCACCAGCGAGCACCGTGTGACAGGATGCCCACCCTGCCAGCCTGGTGGTTGCACACTGTGGTTACAGCATGGCCAGGCTCTGGCAGCACAGATGCCACCAACACTGCAGCCACCAGCAACATACAGGGAAGAGCTTGAGATCCACACTCTGCTCCCCCAAACTCCCTGTGGGACTGCTCTGGGGTTAGCACAGTGGGGTGCTCACCTGCCTGTTGGGGATGAGCAGAGGCTTGGAGATCTTGGTGCGGCTGTCCAACAGGCTGTTCCAGTCAAGCAGGTCAACAGTACTGGGAGCAGAGAGTCAAGTCCCTACTGGTGTCTTGCAGGGACAGGGGGCTCTCTACCAGCTGCCAACCCCCACCAGCAAGCAAAATGTATGACACGTGCTACCCTGACCTATCTTGTCACCTCCACCCAAACCTTCCCTACGCTTGGTTGCTGTGGAGACCTCCCCTTCCTGCTACCCCAGGGACAGGGATAAGGTCCCCCCCAGAGTTCCCACCCAGCTGCACCCCCAGGTCCCAGGCAGCTTACCTGTTTGTACCCAGGCTCTCGCCCACAAACCACTCCTGGCTCTCTGCCTTGGTCACAATGCCGAGGTTGGCCAGTGCCTCCTGCCACCAAAAGGAACACCAGGGGCTACAGGGGTCTGCCTGCTTACGATGTCACAGCTCAGGGCTGCTCTGGGATCTCTGTGTCCTCGGCCACCTCCTACAGCACATCCCCAGCAGCACAGCCTCCCTCAGGCCTTCCTGCCTCACCTGAAGCTTCTCCACCTCCAGCTTCATCTCCAGCACTGCCCGCCCAGCCTGGCCCTGCTCTGCGGCCATTTGGAGAAAGAACCTCCGCCACTTCACCAGCACCTCCGAGAACTGCACCTGTGGAGACAGAGCTCCAGGTGAGACACCCAGGCTGGAGCCTCCTGTCATGCCAGGCCTTTGCAAAGTCATACCCAGACTGAGGCAGATGCTGATCTAGAGTTGGGCACCTTGGCCAAGCCAAGCAGTACAGACCCTCTCCCCCCTCACATCCCCTCATGTTGGGACCTTTAAACTTCTGAGCTCTTTGTATCTCCCCAAAAGTTGAGGCAGGGTCTGTAGGGGTCTTTGGCACACAGGGAGTTGGTGCCCATTCCTCTCTGCCATTACTAGAGATGCCACTACAGCAAGCCTGGCACCTGCCCCAGTAGAAGCATCCTCTGTGGCCTGGGCTCTGCCCCACCTCACCTCATCACAGCCCTGGCACTCACCAGGAACTGAGGTCTGGCCAGCGCCGTCAGCTTGATGGCAGAGAAGCCGTCCTCTGAGCTGCCACCTGGATGGAGCAGAAGGACAGAGTCAGTTCAACAGCAGGGTACTCAGGCAGGAGGGAGGTACCTGAGATGCGGTGGTGGTGGGACTGAGGCACCCCTCTAGTCCCCAACACAGTGGGGCTGCCCAGGACACATGGAGTACTCACTTGAGGCATCGATGCAGCGGAGGAAAGTCTCCATGTGCTGGTCACACTTGGCCTCATCCGTGTAGAAATAGGTGTGGGCACCATTGACCGCCCCACGGTGATCCCCAAATCCCTGATGGGCTCGGTATTGCTTCTCCTTTTGTTCTGCTCCTGGGGTGGAAGAGGATGGAGATGGGCCATGCAGCCAAGCTCCTACGGCCTCCCAAGGAGCTTCTGCCATGGGTGCAGAGGAGAGGGGCTCTGGCTTGGACCTTGGAAGAGCCCCCAGGGCTGACACATGCCCTGCCTGCTCTGTGCCCGAGCAGAGGCTCAGTCTTTGATGAGGAGCAAGATTGGGCTGGGAACCACATTGTTCCTCATCCAGCTTATTTTTTGAGCTGTGGGAGCTGGGTCCTTCTCCCACAACACAAGGCCCACAGTGCCCAGATCAGCTGGACCTTCCTATCACTCACCTCCCACGTCCTTCTCGGCTGCAGAGGTGCGGGAGCTAAGAAGAGAAACAGGGAAGATAAGGGCCAGGTCAGTAACCCCCTGCAACCCCACACTGGTGGCCAGGGCAGCTCTGAGGCTCCTGTGCCACTATCCTGGTGCTGGACCCTGCTCTTCCCTCACCATCCCATCACTGATGGAATCCAGCTGGCAGGTAAGATGCCCCAAACCCCTTTGTGGAAGGGAACGGGGCTTTAACATCCATCCAGGGAAGACCTGGAGGCCCTGAGGCAGCACAGCAAGGATGCTCTGTCCCAGGGTCCAGAGCTGCTCTCCAAGACCCCATCCCATGGCAAGAACAAGGTCAGCCCTGGTGGGGGCTGGGATGCTCCAGCTCTAACCAGCTCATGGTCCTTGCTGTGGTAACAGCAAACCTCAACCCAATGCCTCCCCACCTTGACGGCACCTGCAGCTGGACCATGAAACACAAAGATCCTCCAGACCAAGAGCACATGGAGCCAAGGGTGTCCTGCTGCCTCAGGACACTCCTCTGTGCCTTGGCATCAGCCAACAACTCACAAACAACATCTCAGCTTCAACTCGAGCTGACCTCAGATGTAATTTTAAGCCCAAGCTCTCCTGCCACAGAGGTAACAGGGCTCTGGCATACTGGGGGATGCAGGCCAACTCACGAGATACTCCCTGAGCTTGAGCAGCTAAGCCTTCTTGCTGACATCTTAAACCCAGCCACAGATCTGAGGTCTCACCCAGGAACAGGGCCAGCCCCTGGAGAGCAGCCCTAAGTGACAGCAGAGCCATCTCCTCCAGGAGGCCTCTGCCTTGGCATCACTGTCCCAAAACTGGCCGTGCCCAATGAGGGGGAAGCACACTGTGAGGGAAATAACAAAGTCACCCATCCAGAGCCAGCAGACTTGGACAAGAGAGCAGAGAGGCATGTGGCATGGTCCCAGGACATGTTGTCCCACATGGAAGCCCTATGACAGGGATTAGGAGCTGCTGGAAGCATAAACAAGCGGAAACAAGCCATTCCCTCCGGCTTCCTGGAGCCAGAAACAGCTCCACATGGCTCAAAGTGCCACAAAGCCTGAGGTGAGCTGGGGCAGAAGCAGCTGGAGCTCACAGGGAGCAGAAGGCATCACATCTAGCAGGCTCTGCTCCCTGATTTTGTTCCCTTGAGGACAGGAAAAGCAGCTTTCTGGCCCTGAACACAGAAGGTGAATGAAAGGAAGGAGAAGAGGTCATACACTTAGGGATGGAATGTGCCAGCAAAGCCCTTAGCAAGTGGAAGGTCCCCTCGGAGCAGACGGTGTGGCACGGGGAATGGCTTCAGCTAGATACTGCTGTGACATAAGGACACACAGACATGGGTCCTGTGGACAGGTTCCAGCTGCAGCTGAGGACAGCTCTGAGCCCAAGGCACACCTTGGGCCCAACATCCGAGGTGCTGGGAACAAGCAGCCAGGAGCAAAACCTCCTCCAGTGAAGGCACACAGCTCAACTAGCAAACAGCACCCTTGGAGCTTGGTTTTGTGCTCCCAAAGACAAACACACCCTTCCCAGCAGCATTCCTGCTGCATGACTGCACCAGCCTTTCCTTCATCCCCCGGGGGATATTTAAAGCAGTGCCACAGTGCTCACTTTGTTCTTCTGCAACAAGCAAAATAAAGGAAGCTTCTTCCAGCTGAAGAAATAACTCCGTCCTGGATATCAGCTGCTCACTTTGCAGTATTAATCCTGGCCAGCAAAGCCATTCCCTTGCCCACCAAGTGTCACTGAACCTGGCTTGTACCTGGCTGTCCAGTTTGCAAACTGACAGCAAGTCTCTCAGAGCAGGGCCCATGTCCAGGCACTGCCCAAACACTCCTGGCAGGCTGTATGCAGAAAGGAGCAATCTCAAGGTTGAGCTCAGGACCTGGGAGCTCACACTTGCCTAAAGCAGGTTATAAGGACTTGCCACAGCCCCATGGATGGCTGGGAAGGGTAATCCAGCTGACACAGCATCTAGGGGCTTTCAGGAAGTTTTGGATTAGGCTAAATAAACCATCTCAGGAACAGCACAAAGGACTGCTGTCAGAAATAATACCTTTGGCCTTGGAGGTTACCCGGAGGGTGCCAGCAGCACAGTGTGTTTGCTTTGCTCATCAGCAAATGGGTCTGGCAAAGTGGATGTGGGACCAGGGAGAAGTTGTCCCTGAATGACCACATCCAAGGAAAAAACCTCATCGTTACATGAAGTCCAGATCAGAGCTATAAGTGGTGCTTAAAATCCCATGGGTAGGAATAAAGCAAAGCTCTTGGCAGACTAGTCCTTCAACCTGCTCCATGGATGAGTTGCCAGCACACACCAGTGCAGGACCACCACAGGATCTCCTTGGAGAGCTTCAGGCTAAACAGAAGCCTGATCACAGGGACATGCTGACAGAGCACTGGGCAGGGGTGGCAGCTGCTCTGGGAGCAGGAGAAGGGGAGGTAGCAGCTTCGGGAGCAGGATTGGCCAGGCTGGATGGTGATCCCACACTGGGGCAGGTATCAGAAATCCACACAAGGAATCTTTAGAGAAAGTCAAGTCCATGTGCTGCATGGCAGAGCCTGAACAGCATCTGACAATGCTCTTGGAAGGACTGTCCCTCCCCGTGTCAGCACAACCCCAACCCATTTCCAGTCTTGGGACGCCCATTGGCTAGCATCAGCCCCAAGGCTGCCAGGGCACCATAATCACCTCCACTATGGAGGGGGACTCCCTCTTTCTCCTCTTTCTACCATGGGGACACATATGGGTACCAGAAGCCCCTGCCCAGCCGAAACACTGCCTCTCCAGCCCCCACCCAGGCTGGCACCCACCTCAAAGCCCCCAGTCCATGAGCAGTATCCAGGCTCTATTGCCCGCAGCACACTTATTTTCCAGCTGTGTCACCATGACTTGGCAGAAGCCTTCAGCACATGGCTGAGGCCTCCTGGGACAAGCTGGCAGAGCCCTGGATGCCAGCCTGGGCAGGGCAGGCAGGAGCCTGTGGCAGGCAGGATAAGCCAGGGCCTGCCCATGTTGCATTGCTGTTGCCAGATGGAAAGCCTGTGGAAAAGATGGATGCAGCCCATCGGTGGGGCAGAAAGGGTATTTCCCTGCCATTGTCTCCAGCTTGCTTCAGAAGAGCAACAGGAAATGGCACCAGGAGCCCCAAACATCTGCTGGCTGCTCCTGATTTGTGCCTCTGTTTCCTGGCTGGCAGCAGGGCCCAACCCTGAAGCATTCACCGATGGGAAGGACACAGCTCCAGAGCTCAGCAGCCACGAGCCCAGGACTTCTCACCCCTCCCAACCACATGTGGGCCAACTCAGCACCAGCCCTGGCGGAAACACTGAGAATTTGGCATTCTGCCCCAAAGAGCCAAGGAGGACCCAGAGCAAGGGTTGGCAAGGGGCAGGGTCTGGGACAACCCTTCCAATGCCACCCTGGGCTTTGTTCCTACTCCGTGACATCCCTGGGTAACCTCCAGGATGGCATTCATAGAATCATAGAACATCCTGAGTTGGAAGGGACCCACAAGGATCATTCAGTCCAACTCCTGGCCCTGCACAGAAGACACCCCAACAATCCCACCCCATGCCTCAGAGTGCTGTCCAAACACTCCTTGAGCTCTGGCAACCTTGTGGCCGTGCCCACTGCCCTGGGGAGCCTGTTCAGTGCCCAGCCACCCTCTGGGGGAACAACCATTTCCTAATATCTAGTCAAATCCCACCGGGGCTTGGCAAGGATGTGTTGGGGGGTGCAGAGAATGGGCTTTGCCAAACTCTTGGGTGTAAATGGCCCACACAGTACAGGGTCATTGGGGGATCTAGCAAGGAATACCACACACGCAAGCCCCAAATCTGCTGTGGGGGAGACCAGCACAGCCCAGCCAGCTCACAAACCACTGGCACTCATCAGCAGGCAGGATACAGGTGCAGGCAGAGCCTGACGGTGAAAGTCTTGTGGTCAACCACAGGAAAGCCCTTGGCACAGGCACAGCCAGGCATGGAGGGCAGCAGTGCCAGCCTGGCAGCACTGGCATTGCCAGCTCACCCCCACAGGGATGCTTGGACCACGGCTGCATGTGCAAGGAAGAAATACCACTGCTACTCATCTTCAAAACAGGGGTGTTTTGAAGCTTTTATATAAAAATACAACCTTTGTAGCCCAATGTGGGCTGGTTTTGAGCTCTGCTTTCCCCTCCACAGCTCCCATGCCAGCGTTGCCCTCACATGCTGCCTGCTCCCATCGTGGCCCTTCACTCCCAGGGGATGTCTGGCAGCTTCAGCGAGGGGCAGTGGCACCCACCATGGCACATGAGGGTCCCCGATAAGCAGCACCCGGGTGTGGAGCAGAGATAAAGCTCCCAGCGGCAGCACCTGCAGCACCACCCTGACACACACCGCACTCACAAACCACCCCAAAAAGCCGTTTCCGCGGTGTTTTTACCACCACGTAAGAAGCACGTGACAAGCATGTGACAGCCAGACAGTGTCCCCATCTGCGAGCAGGGACAGGGCGCTGTGCAGCCTCGCCCGGGGACGGTGCTTCTCCAGCCTGTGGCCTCGGGCAGGGCCACCCTTGTCGTGGGTGGGGAGACACCCCCACCCCCGTGACCGTGTGCCAGCGGCACATCGATCCAGAGAGCGGAGCTGCCCGGAACTGGAGCCCGAATAATGGAAAGTTACCGGCAGCTTTGGGCTGGTGCCCGGTGTTGGCAGAGAGCAGAAAGCAGGGAAGGCTGCCCAGGACGGGGAGGCAGTGAGAAAAGAGGGGCACCACCCTAGTTTGAGCATGTTGGAAATAGTGGGGGAGTGGAAATCATGGAATTGTTAAGGTTGGAAAAGAGGTCCAAGATCATCGAGTCCACGAAAATGTGGGGTGGCACACCACAGTGTTTGTATGGTGAGGGATGGAGGGGGCGGGAATGGGGAGCAGCCCCGCACTGTGGGGGAGACGGGAGACTACGGGGGTGGCAGCAACGCTTTGTGCAGAGTGGTGGGGTGGGATAGGGACACAGCACCCCACTGGGGCTAGGGAAAAGTGGGACATGGTTGGTAGCAGCCCAAGGGGAAGATGGAATGGGGGGTCCAGTACCCCAGAGGAGATGGGGGATAGAGGTGGTAACCACGTCAGAGTGTGCAGGAGGGTTTGGAGGGGTACAGCACTGCGGAGCGGGGGCAGGACCCCGGTGTGTGCAGACCCATAGACGCGGACAGAAGGGGTGCAGCAGCCCGGGGAGCAGCACCCGGTGTGTGCAGAGGGGCTGTAGCAGGGACACACCCCATGGGGGTCACAGCCCCCGTGTTCGGGGCGCTCCCCGGGTTTAGCGGGGGCATATCCCACGTGGGCCTGAGCCCCTCCTGTTCGGGGCGGGGGCGGGGCCGTGACGCGTGCGCGGCCC
>VXAY01007226.1:1043509-1072961 GCA_013399855.1 Oxyruncus cristatus | reverse complement strand
GCTGGTGCTGCTGCTGGTGCTGCCAGGTGCCAGTGCCGAGGACTGCCCACTCCCCCTCCCTCCCTGTGCTGCCTGCAGGGCCCCTTCTTTCTGTGCTCAGTGTGGGTGCCACAGGGGTGGGGTAGAGGCCCACATGGGGAATGTGTGCTGCTCCAGGCTCCGGGGATGGATGGGGATGGACACACGTGTGCACACCCAGACTGTACCGTGCGTTCATGGGGGTGACAAGGACCCCACACAGGAGGGATGGAACTGGCTGACCAGGAGCAGCCCTGTTAATGTGTCCCCTGGCCCTGGCAGGACCAGTCCACTCCCCAGAGCTTTGGGTCCTCACGAGCTGTCCTGCCTCTCAGTTGGGAGCATGGGATGGGATCACAGCTACTTACGTGGGTGTCAGAACTGTGGCCCCGCTCATCCAGCCACAGGCCCTGTGTGGTCCCATGGTGGGAAGGAAGGGGCTGGAGGCACCAAACCCAGGCTGTGGGGTAGAGTCGTCCACCCTGGGATGTGCTGGTGCCTGTGCATCCCTGTGCTGCAGACGTGCACACGCAGGGCTGTGTGCAGGAACGAATCCCCCAGAGCAGTTTGGGGTGCCAGGAGTGTCCGGGGGCAATGGTCCATCTGGTAGCCCCGTGGCCACCCTGCAGCAGGGCCCTGCAGCCCCTGTGGCTGGCCGGGGCCAGGGCCGGGACCGGGCGATGCACAGCTCCTGGGGCCAGACAGGAAGGAGACGTCACCACCGCGGAGCGTAACTCAAACCAGATGGGGCTGCGCTGGCGTCCAGGCCTGCGGGGTGGTCACCGACAGGAACCGGTCAAAGGCTGCCGGCAGGAAGCGGCTGGGAGGGACGCCCACAGTGGGAGCCAGAACCCGGGCTCTGGCAGCCTTAACCACTTCGGGGCCGGCCACAGACCCTCTGGGCAGAGGGGCACCGGCACCCACCAGCCCTTGCCTGGGCATCCCACCCCATGTGGGCAGATGCTGAAGCTGTGAGGACACCTCTGACTGACGACTGACTATCCATCCATCTGTCCATCCATCCATCCATTTCCCCTTCCCCCAGCACACCTCAGAGCTGGGGGGTGCAGAGACCAGAACCCCTCAGCTCTGTGCCTGCACAGCCCTGCCCAGGATGTACCAGGTGATCCCCATCCCCAGCATACCCTCTCCACCCCCTCTACCCAGGGATGAGATGCTGCTTCCCACCCTCATCTCACTTATCCCATGGCTGCAGGGCCCCTGTGGGTGGAAGCAGGGCCTCAGCCCCCTGGAATGGCAGGTGTGGGCTGTGGGCAGACCTGTACATTTATTTACAAGAAGGCAAGCGCTGGCCAGGGCTCCATCATGGGGCAGGGTCCCGCCAGCTGTGGCCCCTGCCCAGTGGGGACAAGCCTGAAGCCCCTTCCCCTGCTGCAGCCAGTGGGGCTGGGGGGCCACTATCTCCCTGTGTCTCTCCCCAGGGTTTTTCCAGCGGGTACAGAGGGCGCAGGTACAGAGGGAGCAAACACACAGCCCTTGCTTGGGTGGGCTCAGCCGTGGTGAAAGCCAAAACCGAGGCACCTCCTGCCAGCCCCCCATCTGCTCCCACAGTGGGCCAAGGCTGGATGCTGCAAATCCCAGGGGATGCCCATCCTCTGGGAGCACCGGGGGAGCCCTGAGGGGTGCAGGCAGAGGGGATGGGGGTCAGGGCGAGGCCGGGGAGCAGGGGCAGAATCCCTCTCCCCCATCCCGGCAGGTCCCGGGAAGCCCCCGCCCGCGGCGGGGGGAGCTGGCGGCCGCAGCCGGAGCGGCGGAGCGGTTCCGGTGCGTTGGTGGTCGGGTGAGCAGCGCTGGCCGGAGCGGGGAGTGCGGGCCAGCTGCTCTGCATTAGCCCGCCTCGCTCATCGCGATCTGGCGGGGACGGGTGAAGCAGAGGTTGTGTTTTTCCCCCGCTGGCAGAGTCGAAGGGCAGGGAGGGCAGGAGGAACACAAAGCCTCCTTCTTCCCTCGCTGGCTCCCAGCTGGGGACGCCTCTGGAAGTGTGCTTGCTGCTTCCTCCCTTCCTGTGCGAGCAGCAGCTCAGGGCCAGCTCCGCTCCCACATGCCCAGCCGGCCAGGGAGGAGGTGCTTCGGCCTTGGCTCCGGTGCCAAGGCACCAGGGTGAGGGTCCACGGTTCCCTCCAGCGTCATCGCCGAGCCACAGAGCTGGGAAGGGAGATTGGGCAGCGCGGGGGCCAGCGGCAGTGAAGGCAGGGCAGGGCTGCGGCATTTACAGGCAGAGAGGGCACGTTTTGGGTCCAAGAGCAGCAAGCACCAGGTGGCCGAGGCAGAGGGATCATGCCGGAATGGCCTTCCTCCTCCAAGGGCACGGGAAGGAAGCGTGAGTGGAGCAGAGACGCTGCAGGTCGGGCATCACACAGCCAGGCCAGGGGGGAGATCAGAAACCTCCTCTCCAGAGCAGCCTCACAGTCTGAGGAAATATCAGTGCAGGGGGCATTGGCTCGATGGGAACAGCGTAGGCTGGAGCCCCAGGGGCCCCAGAGGTCCTGAGTCTGAGCCCTCAGAAGATGGTCCTGAGCTCAGAAATGCCACCAGGAGTGGGATGAGCTCGGCAGAGGTGCTGCAGGTGAGGATCCCAGCAGGGTCCTGGCCCCCAAGCAGTCCCACAGCTGCTGGATGCCAGGCAGGGGCAGCCCCAGGGATGCAGCAGAGCAGCCTCGTGGTGACAGTGGCGTGGAGCAGGGGTGTGACGTGGGCACCAGAGCAGCATCCGGCACAGCACGGGCAGGGAGGGTGCAGTGCAGCCCCAGCTCCTGGCCCCACGCTGGGAAGCTGGGACCCCAGAGAGGTCCTGCTACTGTCCAAAAGCAAGACTGATGTGGGACCCTCTCAGACACTTCCTCTCTGGTGTTGTCCCCCCTGGGAGCCCCAGATCAGATGCCCAACGCCGTCAGGGACCCTGAGCTGGTGATCTTCCTGAAGCGGTTGGCAGCACACACCCCAATGAAGTTTTTCTGTGAAAGGGAAGAAGAAAGATGCCCATCCCATTATGAGGGCTGCGGCTCTGGAGGCTGAGCCAGACACTGCTCTGGGGCCTGATACCACTCCTGCCCCTAAAAACAGGTCCTGGGATCCACTCAGGAGAGACCACCACAAAGAGATCTATGCTTGATGGGGGTCTCACCTTGCGGGCACCCACACAAGGACTCTGTAGCTGGGGAGCCCTCCCTCCAGGCTGCCAGCAGCACAGCAAGACAGAGCCACCCTCCATGTGCCAGATGCCATCCACCAGGTTGGCAGCCCCTCTACCAGCCCCCTCAGAAGGTGTGGGCCCTCATCCCCATTCCAACCCCCCGTACCTTCCAGCGCCGCCGCATGACGTATTTCTTGAGCAGCACCTGGGACTTGAGGCGCCGGTTGGAGCGTTTGGCTTTCTCTGCCAGATTATTGAGCCAGGGATGCTGCAGGCACTGGGCAGCACTCATCCGGGCACTGGGGGTGAGAGGAGCCCACGTCACCCCTGCTCCAGCTCCCCACCTCCAACCACCCCCTTCTCCAGCCGCCCCAGAGCCCCAAAAACCCAGAGGGAGGAAAAACCTGCAGGGAGAAACCAGCCAAAAGGATGTGCCCAGGGACCAGTGGGGCTGGGAAGGACCCCAGGGGATCCAGCGTGATCTGCTTGGGGCGGGTGTCCCCTGGAGGGATGCAGGACTCTGTTGGGGACAGTCAGCAGTGGGGCAGGGCCCCGTGGGGTTCACTGGGTGCAGGACCCGGGGGAGGCTGCAGAGGCAGCGCACGGTACCCGGGGCAGCTCTGGGGATGCCCACCCAAGGACCTCAGTGGCCATTGCCAACTTCACACCTTTTATCCTTGATGATGAGGTTTGAGACGAAGTCCTTGGCCTCGTTGGAGACGCTCTCAAAGGTCTCCTCGTCGAAGTACCAGTTGGCAGCCAGGACGTTGTTGAGTGTCTCGGTGTCATCATCACCCAAGAAGGGGGAGAGGCCACTGAGCCTGGGGGTGCAGGGGGGCTGAGGAGCTTGGTGCTTTCAGGCTTCAGCACCTTCCAGAACCCCCAGAATGGAGCCAGTCTGGCCAGGGCTGCCCCAGGGAGGTCACGTGGGGCTGTTGGCACTGCCTTGTGCTCCTGCCTACAGCCAGGCTGAGCCTCTTCCCAACCCCCCATCACAGCTCCACCTGCCCATCTCCCCATCCAGCACCCTGACCTGCCCACCAAGCAGCTGGGTGCTTGGGGAGAGCTCTGCACCCCAGGCAGCTCTGCCCCAGCACCCTGGCCCCCCAGTCCAGCCCTGGCAGCCCCCACCCAGCCCTGACGTACAGCATGTAGGTGATGACGCCCATGCTCCACATGTCTGTGGAGTAGGAGACCTGCTCGTAGTTGACCACCTCAGGGGAGAGGAATTCAGGGGTGCCAAAGTTCACCTTCAACTTCTCATTGGGGTTGTACCTGCAGCCGGGGGGGGGGAGCAAGTCAGCAGGAGGGGGACGGGCTGGTCCCCCAAATCACTGCCCCTCTCCAACAGATGCTGCCCCCAGCAACCCTCTCATGCCAGCCAGGGAGAGCTGTGGCCAAAGCAGTGGCCTAGAGTGTGTCCTGGGGCTCCCAGTACCCCAAGGGCACAGAGAGGTGTGAGACAGGAGGACGGAGGGAGCTGAGGGGGAAAAATCTCACCTTCGAGCCAGCCCAAAGTCGATGATCTTCACCATGTGTCCGGTGGCAGCGACGCAGAGGATGTTCTCAGGCTGTGGGAACAGGGTGACCATTGTCCCCCCACCAAGAGGGGACATCCCCACTGCACAGATCCCGTGGCTGACCCGCACCAGAGCGATGCTGACCCACAGGCGTCCCTCCTACAGCTGGCCGGTGTCCTGCTGTCCCCCCCGGCCCCTGTCACTGTCACCCGCCAGCCCCGCACCTTGAGGTCGAGGTGGAGGACGTGCATGTGGTGCATGAAGCGGATGCCCTCGCAGATCTGCCGGACGAACACCATGCAGTCCACCTCCGTCAGGTGGTAGTCGTCGTCGATGATCCGCTCGAAGAGCTCACCGCCCTCCACGCTGTGTGGGGAAGGATCACGAGGTCACCTCAGGGGGGCTCTCTGTCCCAAACCGCCCTCCTGCAGAGCCCCCTGTCCCCCCCCCGAGGACACTGACCCAGCCCCGCCGAGGAGAGGCTGAGCAGAGCCACGGTGGGATGTGTGCATGCTGGGGTTGGACACCCCCAAGGCAGGCACAGGGGGGTTACCCCAGGACCCCCCAGCTGCCCTGCAGTTTGTAGGGTAGAACAGCCCCAGCACAGCCTCAGACTCCCTGGGGCAAGCGGGCAGAGGAAACGGAGCTGCGCCAGAAGGACCCGGCTCATCTCCACCCTCAACACAACGGATGGAGGGAGATGCTGTCCTGGCCGGGCAGAGTCTGAGCCTGTCTCTGAGCCTGGAACAGGAAGGTGCCCAAGAAGGGGCAAGCAAGGAGAGGACATTCCTTGGGGCCAACCTTCTACTTGGTCAGGGGCTGGCACATCTGCTCTAACTCTGACGCATCCCCCATAATGGTGCCCCTCACCCAGGCATCAGGCCTCATGGGACACTGCCCCAGCACTCACAATTCCATGAAGAGGATGATCTCCCGGGACGTCTCGATGGCGTCGTAGAGCTGGATGAGGTTGTGGTGGTTCAGCTGGTTCATCACGTCGATCTCCAGCAGCACCATCTCCTGCGGAAGGAGCCCCGTGGAGGAGCGGGGTGTCAGCCCTGGCCGTGCCACCAGGACGGGCTGTCACAGCGCCAGGGGCACACAGGGCACGACGCTGCCAGCCCCCACCTTGGCCATGCCACCATGGCCAGGAGGGACCCCCTGCCCAGCATCTTTCAGACCTTGTCCTTGGGTCCCTGCTTCCGGATCACTTTGGCTGCCAACTTGAGCCCCGTCTCCTTCTCCGTGCACGTGTGGACTTCACCAAACTTGCCCCTGGGGAGGGAGAGAGGGAGAGGTGCCCACACCATCAGCCACCCAGGGTTCTGGGGACCCCAGCACCGCACTGGGGTGCTGCCCAATGCTCCCCTCTGCACCCATCCTGCCCCAGGCACCCACCCCATCACAACCAGAGGAGTCCCATCGACCCAGAGCTAGTGCCCAAGGCAGTGCTGGGCTAAGCTGGGCATCCTTCCCCCTCGTGGGGCCCCTCCTTACCCCCCCAGGATGTCCTTGGAGTTGAGGCTGAACTGGGAGCTGATGCTGCCAGAGTGCAGGGTGACGGTGCGATGTGCAAAGGGCGCTGGTGGCGGAGGGACGTCGTCTGCCCAGAGAGGAGGGGTGGGATGAGAAGGGGATCTGCTGGCCAGGGGACCCCACTGCTTATCTCCCCAGGGTGCCCTGGTGTGGGGTGAAGGCGGACACTCAGCCAAGCCCGTGGGTGCAGGATGCAGCTGGGTAGACTGCTGGGCTGAGAACCAGGGGCTCCTGGCTGGGGCTGCACGGGGGACACAGCATCCCCCAAAAGGTCCCTTGCTACTGCCCACAGCATGCCCTGCTGCATGGCGCCCACCCTGCAGCATGGCACCCACCCTGCAGCATGGCACCCACCCTACTCCATGGCACCCACTCCCACCACCCCACATGTCACGTTTGCCCTCTCCAGGCCACTCTGCTGCCTGTCACCCACTCTAGGCCACTCCTCCTGCACACCACCACCTCCTGCTCGCCCTCCCAGGACAGACCCCACACACAGGGCACCCCATGCACTCATTCCTGAGCCACCCTTTCCTAGGTGAGTCCAGCCTCACAGGGATCCCGACAAGCACTCACTGCCCCCAAGCCCTGCCATCCCCACAAGGACAGTGGTGCAGGACACAGTGTGCCCTGCCGCTGGCCAGAAGGTCACTGTCACTCCCCAGGCTCCTCTTCCTCACAGTCAGTGTGGCTGGACAGCCCAGGAGGGGACACGACGCATTTAGCCCTGTTTACAGTGAAAGGGGAGCTCGAAGGCCACCAGGCAGGTGACAAGCCAAGGGCAGGAGCTGGCAGCACCGAGGGCAGAGCAGACAGCAGGCAGGGCCATGAGGTCCCCGGTCTGTCATCCCACAGAGGGTCCGGGGGGCAAGGACAAGGCAGACAACGTCATGGCCTTACCCAGTATTTCAAAAGAGTCTTCCTTCCCAAAATCAGGGGTGAGGTAGGGGCTGGGGGGTGGCTTTGCCTCTGTTGAGGGTGGTTGCCCTCCAGGTCCAGGTTGCTCCGCAACCCCAGCGGGATCCGGGGGCTGCCCCGTGGCACTGGGCAATGTCCTCTCCTGTGGGGTGCCGTGGGGCTGCAGGTCCCCCATGGCTGGTGGGGCAGGGCCAGGCTCTGTCTGACCCTCTTTTGGCTCCACCACCGTGGTTTCCTCTGCTATCGTCTCCATCTCCGCCACCTCTGCCCAGGGCTGTTCCTCCCTGGAAGCAGGAGAGGGAGGTGAGCAGAGCCCAGCCAGCAGCCCCTGAGCCCAGCACCCACCTCTGCCTGCAGGGACCCAGGGCTCCCCGGAGCAGCGAGGGGGATCCCCCCCATCCCAGGAGGGTGCAGGTACCTGTGGCAAGCGGCCGGGCAGCTCAGGCTCTGCAGCAGAGCCGGGCGTGGGGGCTCAGGGACCCTTGGCGGCGGTTTCTCCGTCCCCTTTGGTTCTTCCTCCCCTTCACCCTGAGCCTTCACAGTCACCATGGCTGCTGCCTCTGTGGGCTCCTCAGCCCCATCTCCAGCCTCTGCTGCAGCCACGGGGGCCTCCACCTCAGCAGCTTTCTTCCCTCCATCCCGAGCCTTTGCAGCCACTGGGACCTTCTCCTTTGCAGGATCTTTCCCTTCACCCCCAGGCTTTGACGTAACTGTGTTTTTTTCTGCCTTTGCAGTTTTCTTCCCTCCGTCCTGCACTTTCACAGCTGCTGGGGCTCTCTCCTTTGCAGGCTCTTTTTTAACTCCACCTTGAGCCATTTTTGCAGCTGGGTTTTTTTCTGTCTTTGCTGCTGCCTTCTCTCCATCCTGAGCTATGGCGGCATCTGGGGCTTTCTCCTTTGCAGGAATTATGGCTTTCTCCTTCACTGCAGCTGGGGATTTCTCCTCAGGAGCCGGAGCCTTGTCCTTTGTGGGAGCCGGAGCCTTCTCCTTCACGGGCTCCTCTTTGCCTCCGTCTGGAGTCTTTTTTACTGCTGGGACTTTTTCTGCCTTTGTCACTTTATTCTCCTCACATTGAGCCTTTGCAGCAGTCGGGGCCTTGTCCTTCACAGAAGCTGTGATTTTCTCCTTTGGAGCCTTGTTATCAGCCAGGGCTTGCTCTGCCTTTGCAGCTTGCTTCCCTCCATCTGAAGCTTTAGCAGTGGCTGGGACCTTCTCCTTCACAACTCCTGTGGTTTTCTCATTTGCAAGCTCTCCTTTGTCTCCATCCTGACCCTGAGCTGCAGCCAAGGCTGTCTTCTCTGCAGATTTTGCCTTCCCTCCTTCAGAGTTCACTGCAGCTGGAGCCTTCTTCTCCATGGGCTCTGCTTTCCCACCACCCTCAGCCCCTGACCCCCCAGGGGCTTGCTCTTTCCCGAGCTTCTCCTTTTCTCCATCCTGAGCCTCAGTTACAGCTGGGCCCTTCCCCTCCATGGGTGCTGCCTGCCCTCCTTCAGGCTCTTCCAGAGCTGGAGCCTTCTCCTCCCTGGGCTCATCCTTCTCTCCATCCTTAGCCTTGGCAGCAGCTGGAGCCTTCCCCTCCATGGGTGCTGCCTGCCCTCCTTCAGGCTCTTCCAGAGCTGGAGCCTTCTCCTCCCTGGGCTCATCCTTCTCTCCATCCTTAGCCTTGGCAGCAGCTGGAGCCTTTCCTCCTTTGAGCTCCCCTGCAGCTGGAGCTTTCTTCTTCCCAGGCTCATCCTTCTCATCCTTCCCCCAGTCCTGAGCCTTGGCAGCAGCTGGAGCCTTCCCCTCCATGGGTGCTGCCTTCCCTCCTTTAGGCTCTTCTACAGCTGGAGCTTTCTTCTTCCCAGGCTCATCCTTCTCCTCCTTCCCTATGCCCTGGGCCTCAGTGGCATCCAGGACCTTCTGCCCCAGGGATGCTGCCTGTTCTCCATCGTACCGCACAGTCGAAGCCTCCTCTCCTGGCACTGCTTCCCGTCCATCCCGGGGCTCTGGAGCAGACAGGGCTGTCCCCCGCTCAGGTTCTGGTTTCCCTCCTCCAGCCTCTCCTGCCACCATCTCCTGCCCAGGCTCGTCCGTCCCTCCGTCCTGCGCCGCGGTGGCAGCCGGCACCGTCCCCCCTTGGGGCTGGGCAGCCTGGGGGGCGGCGGGGACCGTGCCACCAGCCCCCCCGGTGTCGGCACCATCCTCCCCACCGCCCTGCTCCATCGGGGCTCTCCGGGCAGCAGGCGGCTGCCCCGCGGTGCTCCCGGTTCGGCGAGGCTCCTGCGGGAGAGGAAGCAGCAGCTGAGGGCTCTCCAGACCCGACTCCCTGCAGAGGGGCACGGCTCTGCTCCTGCAGGGATGAGCTGCTGCCACCCAGCCGGGAACCGTGTCCCCACCACCCAGCCGGCGGCTCCCGGGCTGGTGGCACCGAGCCAGGGGCCCCACGTGGCCACCAGTCCCGGCACCGTCCCATTGTGCCCCGTTATCTGCCCCGCGGTGACTGATCGATGGCCTGACGCCGGCACCTGTCACCGGGTGCCCGGGGCCCCCGACGTGCAAACAGCCAGCGCGGCGCGGCCGGGGTGACAATTTAAGGCCACATCCCACCATGGCGGGGCAGGAGACGGCGGCTCCGGCCCCAGGCTGGCGGGTGGGGAGCAGGAGAGGTGAGCATTCCCAGCATGACCCCAACACTGCTGGCCCCCAAACTGCACAGCCACGCAGGCAAACCCCATCTGCTCAGGGGCTATGTGGACTCCCAGACACAGCAGCCGCCAGCGCTGCTCGTCCCCCTGCCCTGGGGTAACCAGGTCCCCCAAGGGGATCTCTTGGTGCCCATGTGTCTGCATGGGGCTCCAGTTCAACAGATTCCCAAATTCCAATCCAGTCCGATTCCCAAATCCCCACTCTGCCCTCGGCTTCGCTGCCCTCCCCTGCCTGGTCACCTCCCCTCACCCTGTCCCAAAACACCCACCCTGTGCAGCCACCCAGAGGCCAGGACAGCCCAGCCCCAAAATAAACCCACCAGCAACCATCCCCATAACAGGGAAGTTGCTTGCTGGTCTTACTGGAGCAGTCCCTGGGAGCGCATTCCTACATCCCACAGCTCAGCATGGGGAGCCTGTGGGGTCGAGAGTGTTCCTCCCAGGGCTGGGGGCTTCACTATCCCCACCACCGTGCCCCAAGTGAGCGGCCTCAGAGACCGCCCCCAGCCCCTTTACCTGGGTCCTGGTGCAGCGGGTGGTCAGGGCTGCAGCATCTGCACTGTGGCAGTGCTGGAGGGAGCAGCCTCTTCTATCCTGGGTGTAACGGAGCCGGATTAGTGCGGGCAGAGGAGGATCCTTTACAGCAGCAGGAGCCATCCCGCTTCGCCTTTCCCAGCACCTGTTGCTGCTGGAGCCCGTTCAAAGGACACGCCACTCTCGCCTGTCCCTCGTGGGCTGGGGACACGCAGACACAGGGCAGGGGATGGGGACGGACCTCCCTCCTGCCCCAGCACAGCACCACAGGGAGGGCCGGCACTGGATACAGTGGCACCCTGAAACCATCCCATGAGTGTGGCCTGGGCAACCTGGACAGGGTCCAGGCGGCCAAGGTCTTCCAAGGTGCTCACAGGTGACACAAGGCAGCCACACTCCAACCTATGGGGATGGTGGCTGCAAGCAGCTGGTGATGGTGCTGGTCCTCTGTGCTCACCTTGCCTGCAGCACCTCCCAGGAGGATGTGACCCTGGCCAGGCAGGCGAAGGGACAGTGCTGCTGCTCCACATTGCCAGTTCCCAGCTCCCAGCAAGCCAGCAGCATCTGTGAACCATGGGCTGGGGTCAGGCTTTGTCAGACAAGCTGTGGTTCACATGTGGCATTGAGCAACACAAGTCAGGATGGAGTCATGACTGACCCCCCATCCCAAAGGTGCTGCTGTCCCACCTGTCCCTGCCCTGGCCTCAGACACCCACCATCACCACCTTGGTGCAAGAGCAACACTTGCTCAGTGGGACACAGCCAGAGGCTCCTGGATTTGTCACTTCACTGAGCCCAGCTCGTTTCCCAAAATCCAGGGCAGGACCTGGAGTGTGACGAGGACCAGCAGGGATGATGCAGGAGCAGGTGCACAGCTCTGACCCACAGTGCTGATGTGGTTATGTACATGCAGAGGTTGGAGCATCCCCACATCTGCGGCTCTCGGGGACTGTGACACCCACGCTGCCCATTCCCATGGTGACCAGGAGTCCCCCCACCTCAGCCTCCACAGGGCACACTCCCAGGAATAACCAGCCAGATACTGTGCCTGGGCAGCAGGGACTTTGCCCCCCGACTGTCATCGCCAACGTACAGTTTGGAATTGCCTCTCTCCTCCTCTGGCCGAGGGCTGCCAGACACCTGGAGGCCACCAGCGTCACTTCAGGCACGTACTGCCACCACTCCGCCAGCCTTCGGCTCTGCACCCTCCCGGCAAACCCTGGGTGGAAGGAGCACATCCCCACAGTCGCTCCACAGGCCCGGGGCAGGAGCCCAAGTGCCACAGTCGTGCCCCACAGCTCCCTCGATCTGTTGGTGTGGTGAACACTGGGATAAAAAACCTCTCCAAGGAAAGGAGTACCCAGCTGGACACCGGCCAGCCTTCCCAGGATGCTTGCAACCTTACACGCTCCGTGGGAGCAAGGTTGGTGCCTGGTGAGGAAGCCTAGGGACAAGCTGAGGAAGCAAAGCCCTGGGAGCAGGTCATGGTGGACATGGAAATGATTGTCCAAAGCTCAACTGGTGATCAGGTTTGGCATTATTACAGACAAAATTTGTTTGTGGGCAGAGGGAAACAAGCTGAAATCAGACCCCACAGCAGAAGGAATTGTAGAATCTAAGAGTAGGAGGTGTTGCACCCCAGGATTTTGGATGCCTTGGTCCAAAACCCCACACCCAAGGGAGCAGCACAATGATCTGTCTCTCTGCAAACCAGTCACCATCCAGGGTTCTCAGCCTGGGCTTGGCCTTTTTTTTTTTTTTTTTTTCCCCTTCCCATTCAGGAATTTAAGCCAGAGCCTACATTGGCTGCAGCTGGAAAACAGCCTGTCCTGGGGATATCTGGCAGTGCCTCAAGCACGCTGTTCCTTAGCGACGCCGTTGTCACAACTGCGGCAGCACACTTTAACCTTTACGCTTTCCACGGGAAGGGAAGCTCTGAGGGGCCAAAGCCGGCCTGGTTCCCTGGGAAACCCTACACCCCGGCTAAATCGAGCAGCAGGGCAGGCTGAACAACATCCCCACCTGAATCCCAGCCATGCCACTGTAACACAAACCAGCCAGGCTGTCCGGCCCGGCGGGCACAGCTTAACTGCTTCCATCAGCGCCCAGGGCTTCCACAACGCGCTGCCACCGTGCCGTGACAGGTGCCATCAAGGTGACGGGGAAAGACAAGGCCCAGAGCTACGCAGCACCTTGAGGACAGGAATGTAGCCGCCAGCGGCAGCACCAGGGAACACCAGTGTGGGCCTGAAGCACCAGGACCTACCCACGTTCTCACCACACTGGCAGCCAAGAAGGTTTTCTGGTGGAAAGGGAAGGGAAGGGAGAAGCAAAGCTGTGATTTGAGAGCATCATCAAGCCTTTTCATAAAAACTTTATTCACTAGATAATCAGATCTTGCAATTCAACATAAAAGTCCAGGAAAACACTGCCTTTTAGTTACAGCTCTAGTCTGAGTTCAGCAAATTACTTTGATAAGAAATGCATCAGAGGAAGATTTTGTATCCAGCTCTCCTGCCCTCCCCTCCTCCCACTCCTTGCTCTCAAGGAAGGCACGTAAAGGTGATGGGTTGCGAGTTCTGGAACACTTTTGCAAAATCCATGCAGGGAGAATGCAGATTTTACATCAGTTTCTCAACCTACCCCAACTCTAAAAGTAGGTGCTGGAACAGTACTCAGTTAAATCTTGCTCCAGTCCTAGAACTTTATTCTCCCTGGCACTGGGAAAATCCCTTGCCCCCATTTCCCTGATGAAGCCTCGACCAAACTCCACCCTCCCCAACATCCAGCTCCTCCAGGACACCCGTCTCTTACACAGTTTTCTACACTAGAGCACTTCTTCCACCATGACAACACCCGCCTCCCAATTAAGGAGGCAGGTCCCACCCACCAGCTTGTGGGAACCTGATGGGTGACTCCAGCTCAGCCCAACACCCCAGATCCTTGCAGGAACAGCTGCCTGAGGTTCCTTCCACTGTTTGTAGTGCATGGGGAATACAAGAGGCCATGTAATGTCTTTTATTAGACCTAAATGATACTGCTGAGGTAAAAAAATGCCTTCCTCAGGGCAGGAGCAGAGGCCGTGTAGGGCCATCAGGGAAACCCAGCTGGTCCATCCTTCAGTGGCTGCTCCAGCTCCACAGCCTCATTATCCTGCTTGCCTTGACATTCTTCAGCAGCTTGTCATCATTCCAGCTTTCTCCTGACTCATCATAAATATTTGCTGCTCCTCCTGCCCACACACTGCCTGCTCCAGAGCTGGCACTCGAGGAAGCAGCAAGGATTCACTGACTACACATCTGAGGTTCAGCCATGTCCATGTCCAGTAGTTTGCAGGGAACAGCTCCACTGGGGTTAAGGCAGGCAGGCCAGACCCACAACCAATCCTAGTTTTCAAGGAGAGGATGCTGACACATCCCTCTTGCTCCAGTCACTCCTGTAAGTTGTCACAGCAGCTGTGACAGGAGCTTTTCTGGCTGTCCTGTCACCCTCAGCTCAGCAGCACAGGGCTACCAGCAAAGTCAGAAACATGTGGCTGAAAGCACCCTGGGTGACTGGGTCAGCCTTTCAGGTGCAGCTCTGCCACACCTACGCAAAAATCCTCAAGGGAAGGAAAAGTGGGGCTTGAGCAAAAAGGAGCCACGTCTGAACTCACTGTTTCCAAGAGGCCACGCTGCTACAGGGTCATTCATCCTTTAGTACCAACAACACACTTCCTCAGCCCTCTGGTTCTCCATTGTTCCTTGGTTACTAACTGCAAAAAAACTTTAATTTTTAAAAGAACCCTTATATTTCAGCACGGGGGGCTTTTCGTCTTTTAATCCAAGCAGAGAAGTTGAGGCTGGTGCCCTTTGAAACACTTCCATAGAGACTCCAGCTGTTCTGCAGTGGCATCCCTTGAGCATCACACTTTTTAGAATTCCTGCAGAAACATAATCCCTCAGGGACAATAAATGTTCATCTTGGAATTTAGCTCTCAGAGGACTTTTTCCCTCTGTTACCTCCCCCAGTTTAGGAGTAAAACAGCAATTGCTTGACGTTCTTTGGCAAGGATGAGGTGGCACCATCCCCTCAGCTGGACTCTGACACCCCAAGTTTGAGATCCTTCTCCACCCAAAAATCTGAATAAAAGGCCACACACTAAGAACACATCTCCAATAGAACCCAAATTCAGAGAAAATGAAAGCAAGTGTTTGCCATAACCCCCAAACAAGAAAGTTTGTCCTACGTGGACACATTAATTCTAAGTTTCCCTTTCCCCCCCGCCTCCCCCGTTCTGAACGGCACAGCAGCACACAGCCCTGCTCACACGTGTCCCAGCAAGACACAGGGGTAAAAAATCAGAGCACAGTCCCAAGGTAAGAAATAATTATTAAGATTTTAATCTAAATGTGACTTCACAACACTGGCAGTTTCGTCCTCCAGCACATTTGAGCACTTGGGCTATATTTAACTCTGCTCGCAGCCCAGACTGGCCAGAGACACTGATGTCTCTGTAGCCAAGAGACCTGCGCTGGCAGGAGCTGGGGCAGCAGCTCACAGCAAGTCATTTGTCAGTTAAATGGTTCACCAAATAGAAAGGCTTCAGCTATAAAACAGCAAGAAGGTTTAATGCTCTAATGTACACAGAGAACTACTTTAAAGCATTGGCAAGATTTATATTGTTCATCTAAACAGCACGAGAAAGGTCCGACCCGCGCTGCGCTGGCTTGCAGGAGCCTCACATTAGTTCACACAATTCAAGCTTAATACAGATTAAAAGGCTAAAAACCAGACACTTGAAAACAACACTTAGTGTACAAAGACAAGGCAGCTCTGCCAGATACACACATCTGTACTGTCAGCCTTCACCAAAAACTCTTCTGCAGGAAAGGGCCTCAGCCCACTAGCCAGAGACAGCGATCATAACAGGAAACCTTATTCAGTTAGGTGGGATGCCACAGGCTCAAGTGGAGTTAAACTACTCAGTACAAAGGAACCAAGCGTAGGACTTCAGGCAGAGTCACGGAAAAACAACTGCTCCCTCTCTCCTACCAAGGGAGTGGAGCAGGATGGGATCTCCCTCCTAGTATCACGTGGATGCTCATCAGCACCGGAATCTATCTGAGAAGTTGGGAGACTTTGGCAAAGTCAGTAACTGATCACTGGGCTTCACTTCTACGCTGCGGTATTTGCGTATTGGGTTTGCCTTGTGAACCTGTAGAAAAATAAATACAATCAAGGACAAAATGAAACAAATGGTTACAGTTCCGATGAAGCTAAAACGTGCAGGTGAGCCATGGGTGGGATGAAGGCAGGTGTCTGAGACCAACACGCTGCCCCAGGCACTGGGAACACACCCAGCACATTGGGGTTGTGGGTTTTACCAGGATCATTCTGCTCCAGTAAGTACACGTGTACAGCTCCAAAACTCAGCCAACTCAGCAGAGCTGCCTTCTTTGTTTGCATCATTTTGTAGGTTTTTGTTTTGGTTTTTGGTGGTTTTTTGTTGTTGTCTGGTTTGTTTGTTTTGTGTTTTGTTGTTGCTGGGGTTTTTGTTTATTTTTTTTTAACCAGTTGTAAAGTTAATGAGGAACCAGTTTGCAATAGGGAACGTTGAAAAGACAGCCTTAATGCAGCTCAACAGTGACCTGAGCTCCCCGAGGATATTCCCACATACCTTTGGGTTGCTTTACAGCCCTTGCTCAGGAACAGCTCACTTACCATTTCTTGCCTTAGCTTAGCAACTTCTTCCTTTTCACGCTCCTCTTGTTCCTGCCTGATCTGCTCCTGGTACCTCTCCCTTTCGGCTTCTGCGTCTGCCAATTGCTTTTCAAATTCTTGCCGTTCTTTTGCTCTTCTTTCCGTTGCCAGCTCAAAGCTTTCAGGAGCTACAGAACCAGAAAGGCTCTCTAAGTTAGAAACAGAGGAGACAACATTGGTTCAAAGATAGTCAGGCAAAGCATAGAGGTAACTAATGTCAGCAGAAGCCTCTCTTTGGAGAGCTTCCCCAGTGGCAAGGGTGGTTAGGAGATACCTCCAGGCTCCAGGGAAAGAGAAAGCCTTGCTCCCAGACGTGAGCACTGTTAATGCTGCTCAGATGTCACCCCGCCACGGGTGTCCTCATAGGAGGGAGCAAGCACACAGTTGTTAGTACAAACAAGTTTTTGGTTGGTTTTATGCCCTACAAAGCTCGGTCCACCCAAGCAGTAGATGCCTTCATCTCAATTAGAAATGGGAGGAAAAGAGTGACAGCTCTGCAGAAATGCCAGCTGTCTCTGCAGGGAGCTCCTCACATTCTCTGTACCCTTATCCCGAGCTGGCAGACATCAATCATCTGCCAATTGCAGCAGAGCTGCTAAATACAGCTGCCACAGAGGATGGGGGGAGAGGAAACACCCCCCCACTCCCAGGGGACACAAGCTGTTAGGCAATTAGTTGATTAAATGCAAGGCATTATTGGCTGTGCTGATGAAGAAGAGACAACAGCCAGAAAAAACACCACTTAATTGCATCGGTTCTGAGCTACCCGCCAAGCTCATGTAGCAAGTACTTGTAACTCCACCTGCTAGTAGTTTATGTTCCTTTTTGGGCATGAAAGGCTCCCGGTACACCACTGTGTTGGGACGAGCTTTAAAACATGCTGCCTCTTTCTGTCTTTTCAAGTCTTCTTCGAGCTGCAGGAGAAGAAAGCACAACAAGGAAATCATAACTCCCTAACACAGACTTCAGAACTCCCAGCATTGAAAGAGCCAGGTTGATTAGTCAAATAATTTCCATAGAAAATCATATTAAAGCCAAAAAGATGTGTCACTTGTTGCCTGACAGTCACTTGGCCAAAAATAACTTGAAGAAAGTTTCAGGTGTCCACTGCAGACTTCACATGAGAAAAGCAGTATATTAGTTGTGTGTCAATAAATCCCCAAGCAGAGAGATGGTCAGCAAAGGGATCCATCTGCACGGAGTTGCTGCTTAGAAATCACCCCACAGCTGTTCATGCAGTTGTGGTAAACCCTGTGATCTACCATAAAGTGAGAAAAATAAAAAACCCCAGTCTTTAATCCACAGTTCAACTCTCATGCCAAGGACAGAATAATTCATTGCTCAAACTCAGCTCCTGATTCAACTCAAGTAACTTTCTGACGCTGACCACAACTCCACCAGCTGCTTTAAGTCCAGTCTTCTCCATTATCCTTTTTATCCTACCTGATGTTTCCAGCTCTCAAGCTTGGCAGCTCCCCGTTCATCCACCTGCAGATGGAATGGTTCAGGCTGGGTTGGGGCTTTGACCTTCTTTTCTGGCAGTTTAACTTGGTCAAAGTAAGGCAGAGGCTGCGCCTTGAACTTCGGCACCTGAAGCAAACAACTTGAAATATTTCTTGTCCTTTACTTGGATGTTTAACAGACAACATCAAGAGGCAAGTCTCGCCACACTCCTTTTACTGAAGGAGTGGAATCCAGGGCAGCTTTAGTTCTTACCTCTTCCTTCTGGAGTTCTTCTATTTTTTTCTCTTTTTGTATTAGCCGCTCTTTGTCCCGGGCATCAAAAGAGAAGGGGCAAATTTCCACATGCCTCTGCTCTGGCATTTTGGGCTTGAAGGGCACTCCGTAATGTGGCATAGGGTTAGCTTTGATCACAGGCACCACCTCCTTTTCCTAAAGGGATATTAGTGTTAGGATCTGATTTTTCATTTTTGTAGAGAGCACAACTCCTGCCAAACAAAGCCATGAAGAGCTTTGAATGAGCTCTTTTAATAAGGGGAACAGCAGGGTCAAGCAAACACTGGACACTGCAAAAATTAGCAATCCAAGAAGTGCTTATTTACTGGCATCCTGAACCACAGGCCAGTTCTTCCTCTTTCTAAACCACCCTCATTTCAAGTACTTATCCAAATTAGACTTTAATGTCCTCATCATGAGAGGGAAAGGAAGCACATGATACATTCAGAATCCCGCTCCCCACCTCGGGGAGAAGGGTCATGTGCAATATCTGCCCTCCATGACAGAATAGGGAAGGGCAATGTCCTGAGAAATCTGAGCAGTTCACTTTCCTCCTTCATAGCAGCAACACTTCGGAAACCCCCTTCAGTGCCCTGGTGTTTAAATTTCCCTTTGTATGAGAATTCAGTTTCTGTAAAATGAGTAGCAGTAACTCAAGATTGTTTGGAGGCATTGGCCCAGACAAAGGTGACCAGTGGAGGAACTGCTCACAGGAGGGCAGGGGCTCCCCAGCCCAGAGCATGCCACCCACAGCCAGAAGCACTGTGGTGGGACCTGGGCCTGGCTCCAGCCCAGTCACAACTGTTACCTTTTCTTCCTCTCTGCCAGACACGCGGGTTCTGCTTTTCAGGGCGAAGGCTGGAGACTTGGGGATTGTACAAGGAAGTTCTTTCTTCTCCGGAACACCCTGTTCAGAAGAGCCAGTAAGGAGTTACCCAAGGCTGAGTGCCAGGAAAACACAACACAGAGACAGCACAGGACGTACCTGTTGGGAGTTCTTACCTAATGGCAGACACTGTTTACTGAAGATTATCAAAATACGTAATGCAACACAGCTACAGGCATTTTGAAGCTAATTGCCACCTCAGCCCTAATTCCCAGGTCTGGGTATTACTAAACTTCTTACCACAACGTCCTCCAGGATTTTTGTGGGACACGGCCTGGAATGGAATTCGAAGCGCTCCTCCTCCTGCCGCTTCTTGCTCTCACGCTCCTGAATCCTTTTCTCTGTTTCCAACTCGAAGCCAATGGGTTGTGTGACATTCTTCACACGGGGTTTCTTGGGCAGGAGTGGCCCACCCTCAAAGATTTTGTAATTGAGCTCTCGTGCTTTGAATTTGTACCTACACGTGAGAGGTGGAGACAGTCACCAGTACACTGTACATTACTGTGCAGCTCTAGTTAGCAACTCTTCCTTTGGTTTTGAAACAGCAGGATTAATAAGAAAAACATTATGAATTGCTTTCCTAGAAATCCAAAGCCTTTGCCCACCAGGAGAGTTTTGAAGCGTGTGCAGGGTGTATAGTGCTATACTGGGTTTGCTTTACTCATCATAAGCCGTACTGAACCCAAGATCAATTCTCCTAAGAGCACTTTCTTCAAAATGAATTGGTTACTTTTCGCTTCCCTACAATCAGAGCCATTGAATTATGCACAAGCTAAACAAATATCAGTGGTTTTGTGCTACTCATTCTTTCACACAAAAAAGGGTATTCCTGAGAAGCGATATTTTGGTATGTGAAAGATATTTCCAGTGTGGTACATTCCCCTCCCTTGGAGGACTGGAGTAAACATTTACTTACTGTTGAATTTTCTCTACTTCCTCTGCTTCCAGCTCTGCTGCAGTTTTGCAGGTGACAGGTCTCGAGCGCTGCTTTGTTCGGAGCACTGGTGTTTTGGCACATGTGAGACGAGGCTTCACCGACTTCCCTGAAACCTGACCTGTAAATTCAAGTCAGAGACCAGCAGTTAATGGCAAGGCTGACAACAGACACAGACTGTTTGCTCAGAGCAGTCAGAGCATCTGTGTCCATCTCTGTGGACACAGCCAGGACCACTCACTGTCTTCCTCAGGTTTCCTGCTCCTCAGATGGTAACGAGAGGGTGTGCGTTTTTGGAATGCTTCTACCTGCTCAGCAAAGGACACGTATTCTGATGTGGTTTCTTCGAGTTTTCTTTTGTTTCCCTGGGACAGATTGAAAGGTTTGGGGACAGTGGGTCCCTTTGGCACTCGCATCTGAAAAACAGAAAACCACAGTCAGTATGGCCATGGCCAAGAGGCTTCCACGACATTTCCTTTCCCCTCTGATGCACAGTATCCACCCCTTCCCTCACTGAAAAGAAGGTAACACTTAAGTGTTAATACTCTGAACACACACAAGTCACATTGGGAAACTGTTCAAAGCAGAGGATTAAAACATGAAGTGGAATGACTGGAAGATCTGACATTAAAGAGCTTCTTTTTCCACAAGGTTTCTTTGGAGCTTTGTGGCAAGGAGACACACAGCGAGTTCATAGTTGGGTTTGCACAACACCTGCCCCTCCTGTGGGTCACCAGCACGGGTGTTGCACAAGCAGCAAGGAGGTGACGTCAAGAATCAGTCAGCCAAGTGCTGGCAACACTCTGGTTCTCACCGGAGAAGGGGGATGCTTCCTTAGTACTGCTGCAAAATCCAGCTCCTTGTACTCATTCCCAGGCTGGCTTTCCACATTCTGTTTAATCCTATTCTCCGTGCAGAAGTGGAAATCAATTGGCTTTGTTACTTGACCCATGGGTCTCTTGGTGGGTTGACCTAAAGAAAAAGAACACTTAAGAACTGGAAGCCTTTTGGAGTGGGGTGGAGGTGTAGGATTTGTGAGGATTAAAAAAAGCATTTAATATCTAATAACTAGACAAATTAGAAACCTCATCTTTAACCTTTCAAAACACGATAAAACCCAAACCCACTTTTTTTCCAGGCAGTTTAGCGGTTGATCTACATTAAAAGCCGCCTAATATTTATCACAAAGTCTGGAATTTTGTTTCCAGAGGTACTTGCACAGCTCTGTGCAGCACTCTCCAGCTGAGCCCAGAACAGCTTCAATCTGCAATCCAGGCAGAGCCCACCTGCTCCAGCAATAGCTGCTTTCAGGGACTCCTCGTTCTTCTTCCGCAGCTCCATAACCTCCTGCTGCAACTGCTGCATCTTTTCAAGTTCCTGCTCCTCTGTACTCTTCAGCTTGCTAGAAGGTTTGGTCCTCCTGCAGAAGCACATTAAAGGCTCAGATTTCCCTTCCTGCTTCCCTATTAGCATGTTAGTGCAAGGAACATGCTTATCTCTGACCTCACTGTAGGAGCATCCCTTGTTATAAAAATCATACTCTCCAAAAGATCTGCTTGGATTTTGTTTGCTCAAGAAATCTCACAGCTAGCTGCTATTCTGCGGACCCGTTTGCTGTGTGCGTGCTCAATCCATCAGCAAGAACAGCTTGTTCCTCAAAAGAAAAGCAAAAGCTTTCCTGTGCACAGGTTCAGCTGGTGAAGTACATTTCATCCTCATATTGTTGCCTTGACCCAGCGTTTACTAAATGTGATACCATCACATGCTAAGTCGAAGCTGGAAACACTCAGCCAGGACTGTCACCTAAATCAACTGTGATTAGCAGACAAGTCACAGGAAAGCCACGTACTTCAACACCGTTGGCGTGGAGGGCATGGGTGGTTTGCTTTTCTCTCTCCCCGGGGACAGGTCAGGATCCTGCTTGGGCTCTGCCTTCATGGATTCTTCTGTCTCCTCTCTGCTGCCAGAACTAAGAAAACAACTTGTTAGAGCAAACCATTCCAATTAACTGTGTTCTAAATGAAAGATCACCTGCAGTTCTCGCCACCATGTATAACATCCCAACACCTGGTGAGGTTTAAGGTATGCCAGGCTGGCCTTACCTCACCACAGGCCCAGGCACAGACTGTCCAGCTTTCCCTGGTACTCTAAGGCTGCACAAGGGAAGATTAATTACAGAGTTTTTGGAACTTTTCTACAGGAAGGAGTACTGTAGTGTAGTACAGCAGCATTTCAAAGATCACACTTCAATTTCCTGGCTTCAAGCTTATCACCATATGATACTTTAGTGGTTAAGTTAATTTGAGAAATATTTGAGCTGTGACTCTTCCATAACTTATGACTAACTGCCTGATGACTTCCTGATGGATAAGTTAAGACAAATTTAAAACTGACTGACATTGAGTAAGGAGTAAGAAGCTGAAGAAACCCACGCTTGTTTCATTCACATCCCTACTTCCAAACAGAGCAATTCCTCCAGCTCTTACAGCCATTTCTTGTTTATGCAACCAGTGTCTGGAATCGGTTCCAATCATCACCCCCTAACCTTTGCATGAGAACCCTCTCAGCCAAGTGGAAATCCTTTCCAAAGGAACAGTTTTATCCCCCTTCCCAGCCCCAAACAGAAGAACTTTGATGACATACATTCTCATTTTCTTCAGGGGTGGAACCTCTTCCTTATTATCCAGGGCATTAGCAACTCTCTCTGCTTTGATTCTCCCTGGCTGCTTGCGCTGCTGGTTTTTTCTTGGCTTTGTAGCCGGTCTCTTGCCTGCCCTAGAGTAGAACAGAAAACAGGGGTCAGCTTTCCCACAGATCTGAGGAGACATACGACTTGGATAGCACTTTTTATCTCAGTGCATCACCTAACTCCACCATTCCCACCAGGAAAATTGCGTTTAAAACAACAATCCAAATGCAGCACGATTTATTAAAGTTTAGCAATCCACAAACTTAGTATTCTTTGGTATATGCAAGCATACAGAGCCCCTTGCATTCATATGAAGAACGAGTTCTGCCCAAGTCAGACAGATATAAACAAAGAAACTTTATAAGCCGCCTCAGTTTCAGATATCCACACATTCCAGAAGCTCCTGGTGCTACCAAGTCTCATTTGATAAGTATGTGAGACACTGCATTACATTTCCACCCTAGAGACTGTCCCTCCAGCTCAGCCAGCAGATCAGCTGTCCCAATACACGATCTCCATGCTGGAGAACTCCAGCCCCACAGGATGACTCAAGAACAGCTAGAACTGCAGATCTTGAGAGCAGAGACCTACTTAGTTACACCATCATCAATCATTTTGCAAACTCAACACAAGAATTTCACCTTTGAGGGGCCTCTGCAGGGGCAGCAGCTCTCCAGGTCGCCAGGGACCCAACGATGTTCTGAGAGACCGTGTGGGTCTGTGCACCCTCTGCTTCACCGTCGCTTTCACCTGAGAAGGGGGACAAGTGTCAGCTCATCCACAGACATGTATAAAGAACACCTCACATTAAAACCACCTGAGACCTTGCAGACAACAGTTTATGAAGATGGTCCCACAAAAGCCAGACAGAGGCCTTTGCATTTTGCCAGTGAAAAGAAGGTAAAATTAATTCTCTAGCCCCCATAGTATGCCAGCTTACTCATTGCTACTCCTTGTGATGTGAAGACAGACAGAACATCAGGTTTTGTGTAAGCAGGGCTGCTCTGTGAGACCTTTGCCAGATTTTCTGCAGGAGGGACATTCTCCATATTGGCTTTTTGGTCTGTAAGGAGAAAAAGAGAGATGTTCACTATACATCCTATGTTAGGAATTTTTAACAATACACCAGAATATCATTACGAGGTTAAAGTCATCTGTCAAGTTACAGATATTAAAGTTTAAATTAAAAAAACAAACAAACAAAAAAACAAAACAAAAAACTCCCATGCATCATGGATGATGCAGCTAAAAAATGTGATTAACCAATTGGCACAGAAGCCACGGTGAGGCCTCATCCAGTGAGAAAACAAATCAAGGAGCTGGAAGCAACTTACCAAACCAGGAGTCTGCATTGTGTACATCAGCATCATCCTCACTCAGAGTTGCAAAGTTGATGCAGGTGTTCGGGACATCAAAGGAATAACGGGATTCTGATCTAGCCATCTTTGCTGTCACACTGTCCCCACGAGTCCTCTGCCTGCACCACTGCAGTTATTTAGACAACAACAGGGTGTCAGTGGAATCATCCCCCACCTCTCTTCCTCTGCAGGGTTTCTAGGGAGAGGCACTGGGACAGCCTTTGGTACAACCCCCCCTTCTTGCACTTCACACCTTTGGGCAGAATGCCTCCAGAGCAATGGAGGGGTTTATTCTACAGCTGATTGGCAAAGCTAAGGTCATCTCACCACTGTTGACATTTGCAGGAAGATCAAGTTTTGAGGGTTTTCTTAGTACCTGTAGGTGCTAGATTGTACTTTAAGACAAAGTAAAGTACAAATCTTTTCCAGAGAGCAACTGGTTTGCACTTCCTTCCCTCACCACCACACAAAGAAGAGTTCTTTCCCTTACAGGATTTACAAAACTGATGAGCTTCACTCCAGAGCACTGCAAAGCACAGCCTTTCTCTCTCTTGAAGGGCTACAAACAAGAACTAATGACACAAAGGTGCTCTTCTAGGGAGTAAACTGATTTTCAAAGCAGGAAAATGGCTCTGTAGAGCATTGTTACTGGGCAAAAAGTCAGAAGGAAGGCAGTGTCAGGCCCTCCTGCATTCCACAGCACTAGCCCAAGGCTGGCCAGGCTATAAACAAACCGAGCACTGTGACCATGTCAAACAGTCCCTGCAGTTAATTAATGGAGCACTGACAGCAAGAGGAGTCCCTGTGTCAACAGGTGATATTAAACTCAATGGAACAGGAATAAAGCCAGCAACAAAGTTATAAAATTATCAAAGTTATCAAAACCTTTTTGCAAAGGTGCTTTCGCGGTGCCTCGCACAGCTGCGAGGCAAAGCCCACGAGGATGTTACAAAACCCTCCCCGAGGAAATCACCTGAACTTTGCTTTTATGAGCCTAAGCAACTCCAAAGCAGCGTATTCCTAATCCACACAGCCTCAGCCCTAAACCATCTGTCTAGGCAGACCACACATGGTTCAACCCAGGTGGTGTGTGCTCCATAAATAAGAAAATGCAGCGTTTGGGGGGTACCATGGCTGGTCACAACCTGAGGATGGCTGCACTGAGAAACCTTCAGCTCCCCTAAGCAGAACTGTGATAGTCAAAGGGAAGAATGCCACTGGAGAAGCACCAGCTACACGGCTGTGAAGATGTCAAGGTAGGGCCCAAAGAAGGCAAACAGAAGAATCAGAGCCAAAACCAACTGTAACTGAGCTGGAGACATGGCTGGAATCAAATGCTTTCCTACTGCCCTTAATCAAGATAGAGTTTCTGTCAACACTTTCCACTTTTTTAAAAATCAAATGCGTCATCTGCATTCTCCCCTCACCCTCCCCAGTCAGTTCACCAAGTCAGAGCTCTGGGCATCATGTTTCACTGCTACACTGCTGCAGTTCCTGGCTTTTCACTGTGTAAAATCCATATTCTCCCATAGTGTCAGCACCCTCATCACCGACCTCATCGCTGACTCCTTCTCTCTTCCCTTCCCTCCATCCTAGACAGAAGAGAATAGTCAGGAAAAGAAAGGGATTCCATCAATGCCTCAGGTTCATACTCCAAGGTTTTCGAAAGAGAAAACAGGGAGGTAAAAGTTATTGTGACTGAACTCCAGAGGGTCCATTTCAGTCAGATGAAGTCATGGTATCCGCTTCTCAAATCCCTAGGCATCCTCCAAATCCTGCCCGGTACAGGATTGACAGTGAAGCAGCAGTTCACTGAAAGGCATCTCCCTCCTCCACCCACCGACTCAGCTCCCGTCAGCCAGGAACGTTCCAGTGATTTATCGCTCCAATGTGCCACCACAAGGCTCCTGCAATCCCAACAGGCTCCGCTGGGCACAGCCCGACTCCCGCTGCCCACTCCCTGCAGGCGTTTTAAAACAGCTGGGCAGGATTCTGACACCACAACCACATTCATCTCAACCCAAAATTCTTTCTCTCCACCGTGGCACTCATCCACCTGAAGTGAGATGAGGAAATTTCTTCTCATTAATAGGGCCATTCCCCTAATTAGCAGGCACAGCGTGCATTTCCCCGAGCGTGACTGCAGGCACACTGTAACCCTACACAGCTCCGGCGTGGATTTAAAGCCTGACCCTGCTCTCCCCAACATCCATCACCTCCTGTGTCGACACAGGTGTCCCCAGCCAGCTGGGGAACCCTCACCCCCGTTCTGCAGGATCAGCTTTCACCTGGTTCACAGAGCTGCTGGGTCAGGAAAGGAGGATCTGCTCTTCTCACTTTCAAAACTCCTTTTGTAAAGCAACTACCTGATAAAAACCTTAATTTTCTTTCTAGGTCTGCCCTCTCACTGCGCTGAATGTGCCTGCAGAGCAGCACAGCCATATTCACACAGAGGAACAGGCACTGGGTTCCTCTGGATGTCAGGTTTCTTTTGAGTAACTACACTTTGGCACGTTCCAGAAGAGTGCCTTGGCATGGTTTAGATTAGTTAGCTTTGAAAAAGGATTAAGCTAAATTGGAACAAGCATTCCTATCCCAGAATAAGACTGATCCAACAGCAAGCACAGTAGGTATTTTGGAATAACTTCACACCTCGCTCTAATCCAAATTAGCTTTAAAATACTGACGTGATTCCATCACAGATGTGATCAGTATCTTTTTCTCAATGTAGTTGTGAATTTTGTGCCAAAAGCAGGAACAGCAGACCCTGCCTGAACAAAGGACCTCCCAGCTGTGCAGAACATTCTGTCAGAGAGAGGATGCAGCATTCCAAGATGAGAAATCGAGGTAAGAGGCAGAGAGAACAGAGGAGTTTGAGTTTAGGGGAGTAACAAGGGCCAGACAGGATATTGAGAGGGACACAGGTAACTAGTGATAAGACAAAATAAAAGAGGAGAAATTTAAATTGGATATTAGTGAGAAAGCCTTCCCAGTGAGGGTAGTGAGGCACAGATTGCCCAAAGAAGCTGTGGCTGCCTCATCCCTGCAAGTGTTCAAGGCCAGGTTGGATGGGGCTTGGAGCAACATGAGATAGTGGAAGGTGTCTCTGCCCATGGCAGGGGTGTGGAATGAGATGAGCCTTAAGGTCCCTTCCAACCCAAACCAGTCTGGATTATAAGGAGGGCACAGAGATCTGCTCTTTCCTGCCACCTCACAGCGCAATAGATAAACCCCCGGTCACCTGGGGATGACACCTCATCACAACACACCAGTGGAGCTTCACAAGCTACAGATTTTACTTATGGTAAATCCCAACAGGATCAGAAGGCAGAAAGAAAATAAGAGCAGACACAAACAGGATACTCCAAATTATTTCAGCAGATAAGTGCAAAACCAGTCGATCCACATGCCTCAAAACCCAAGATGAGCAACCAGGAATAAGTAACAGAAGCTTCCCCAAGGCTGAGGCAGCTACACAGCAACATGCTGAGGCAATTCCAGTGCCTTCTGCAGGGCTCCAACACAGAACACTGCACTAACCAGGCAGCTTCTTTACTGTCTTCAAACCCTGAGCTTTCCATCCCTTTTTTAGCGATAATAATACATACAAACTTCCCAGATGCTTTTCAGTGGTTAATGTATAAATTGGACCATTAGAAAGGGCTGGAAATTGTCTCTCTGTAGCTACAGTCCCACTACCACAGCCTGGCAGGAACCATCCCACCCACCCCCTGTGAACTACTTCCACTTGCTGTCAGATGCCATGGAAAGCTGTCCTTCAATCTTGCTTTTCCTTGAGCATGGCGAAGTGAACGCTTTTAACACACTCTGGATTTACAGCTTCTCCCTCCTCTCTAGTGCCCTCCCACTCAGTTTTCAGCTGTGCTTCTCTGCAGCACAGGATCAACACAGGATTCACCATCCCGGGTACAAAACTGAGGCAACGCTGCAGTTCAGTTCCGTCATGCAACACCCAAATTAGGAGACAAAGCCTTTATCTCTTCCCAGCTGAGAGCGGAGCCCGCAGGGAGCTCCGGGGGCCACCCCAACGCACAGCAAAGGGAGGGGCAAGGTGCTGGCACAGCCTTTGCTGTACTAACGGCCCGGACCTGCCCTCACCCCCAAAAATAAATAGCCCTGACAGCTCATGCTCCCTAAATGAGAGCCCACAAGTTTCGTAAGACACGAAGATGGGGCAGTCTAAGAATAGCAGTTCATGGAAAAGTAAGTTATTTTTAGCCAGTATAACCTCACCTTATTGTTAGATTAAGTTGAAGGTCCACTAGCTTAAAAGCACTGCACAAAAATAGCTCCCTTAATGCTTTTTCTGTTACTTGAGCTCGGCTTCGCCTGGTTTGCTTCCCTTCTTTTCCTGTGATGCAGAATTTGGCCTAAGAAGAAGTAATAGAGTGAAATCGTGAAATACACCTTTCTATCAGATTTCGTGGTATTTTTAAAGACTCGGAATTTTACTTCACTCCCGAGGAACGCACCCAAGCCCAAGGTTTGTTCCAGAACCGCGATCCCATAGGGAGAGAGGGAACCCTCCGGCTCGGCCCCCCCGCGACAGCGGCTCGGGCCATGGGCCGAGCGGCCCGAACCGCCACCCAGCCCCGCTTACCGAGTCGCGCCCACGGCCCCGTTACTGATACGTGGGCTCGGGACAGCGCCGTGTCCTTACAACCCGAGCGGCTCTTGAGAAGAAGTGCCAAGGCCGGAGCTGGGGGTGTCGGCCCGGACCCCCACACTCACCTCAGCGCCGCCGCCCTGCGCGGCGCCGCCGTTAACGGATTTCAAACAGGGCCCGCCCGCCCGAACCCACCAATCAGCGCCCGCGGTGCGCCTCCGCCGCGCGGCGATTGGCTGGACCCGCCGGAGGACCCGGATAAGACAAACCGCGCTGCGGAGTTGGGCGGTGCCCGCAAAGGCCAACGGGAAATGTAGTGCCCGTTCCAATGCGTCACCGAGGGGCGGTGGAACACAACTCCCATAATGCACTGCGGAGCGCCCTTGTCCAATCAGGCGAAACGGCGTTTTGAGTGACATTCGGGATGCCCTATTAGCGGCCAGCGGGCGGGTCCTGGGGCAGGCCAGCGGAGCCGGGGGTGAGCCAGCCGTAGCCGGGCCCTGATACGACGGCTGTGCTAGTGTTCGCTGCCCTGCTTTCACCCGCTGTTTTTCACAAAATCAGCCCCTCTGACTGCCGGGCACGGGGAATGCGGCGTCCGCCGCCTGGTGGCCCAGACTCCAGATGCTGCCGGGGTAAAGTGCCTCCATGCACAGCAGCGTTATCGACCCCGGTTCCTGCGTAAACCTCCCCGTGGCACTTGGAGAAGGATGGGCAGCCGGCTGCTAATGGCAGGGCCAGCCCTGGGTGCCACAGCCGCTTGCAGTGCTCGCATCAGCCTCCTCTTACCCCCCCGCCGCGGGCTCCCGGAGCACTGCGGAGACACAGAACACCCAGGCTAAGCCCGGACTGCAGTGAGGGGCCGGGGGCCGTGTCCGCAGGCGATTCTGTGCCCGCGGACTTTCCGGGGCACCGGGCCCGGAGCTGCGCCCTCCGCGCCCGGCAGGGGGCACCACAGCCCGGCCCTGCGCCCGGCATCTCCGCTCCTGCGCACTGTCCCCGCCGGCCCCGCGCGTGCGCACCGCGCCCCCGCGCCGTCCAACCGACGCTCCCCACCCAGCCTCGCGGCACCGTACGCATGTGCATTGCACCCTCTCCCGCCCCCTCCCACC